>OW285237.1:149716167-150316167 GCA_935421215.2 Melolontha melolontha | reverse complement strand
CATCATTTTTCGTCACCAGTATCAATATGGAACAAAAATAGTCGATGTAGTTGATGAGCTACCAAAGAAGCACAAATGCTGTACTGATTAGCAGTAAACTTGAATACGCTTCGTTAATATGACATCCACCTTATATCTCTCGCCTAAATTCAAGTAGAAAGACTTCTGAGGCGATTTTTACAGTGCGTAGGAGAGACAGTTCTATTTAGAGAGAAATACAAGTGATACCAATCTACTGCTAGGGATTTTCTACAATCATGCATAGAGACTGCTTTTGCTATATTCATGTTCAAACTTCCTCACAACCAGGTAAACTGTATACAGACAGCTCCTATTGAATGTTTGTTTCGAAACGATTAAAACGAACTCACGTGTATTCCCATAAAGTGAAGGTTTCCAGCAGTCGATTCGACTTCTCAATCCGCATCCATAAGCATCGCAATAATCGCCCTGGATGATTTAGTTTCCGAGATAAGTTTTCTCGAATTTCGACTCACTCAAAAACCACTCGGGTGTTTCCCAGGACGCTAAAGAAGACTGTAGAAACGTTGTCGCTCTGAAATTTGGCATTTTCGTGTTTTCGGGGTGGCTAGTATTTTCCGCGAATATCTCGAAAACTAAAAGAGGATAGGCGGGAACGCAGTTTTCTTTATCGTAAAAACTGCCTCAAAATCCATTAAAGTGAAAGAGCGATAATCGACATTTTGTATTTTACCCTTTTCACGTGTCGTCCCCATAGGGAAAACCGTGTGGCCTCTACTGCAGCCCAGACTTTCGGGATTTTCCGGTAAAATTTCGGCATAAGCAGCCGATTCGCCTTTGCAATCCGCATCTATGCGTGTTGAATTGGTTGCCCTAGATAGAAGCGTTCCTATTTTACACGACTCGTTATCGTCCAGGAATTATGCTGAGTAGCTCTGTATTCCAAATATGTAAATATTTATTACGAAGACATTTTTATGGATACTAAGCAAAAGTAATGATTAGTAATAAATTTTGTAGGGTGTAGACTAGCTCGCGTCCGTGGCAGAATGCTACACCTGCAGCCTGGGTAACTCTAAATGAGCTAGAGAGAACTTCGGCGGCCAGCCAATATCTTCTACTATACATGAATCCACGTACTTCAAAATCTCCAACCATGACTCTTCTCAGAACCAAGTGACCAGAAATCTCGGAGATACCATTAGTATTTGTTAAATAGAAAGCGAAGAGCAGCAACTCCACATATCTATATATTATTTAAATCCATGTAAATCCATACGTTAAATAAATAAATATACATTTTTCTGTTTATTTATTTGAATTGCCACATTTTAGTTTGTATTAAAGAGTAAAATAAATATATAATTCTAGATTTCTAATACACACAGTTGTAATCCATTTTGTTTTTTCCTCTTGGGTTCAATTATTAAGAAACGCTGATTCTTGTTATTTTCACTCAAAATATGCGACAACCGAAAACCCAGTTTTTGAACGATGTCCATGGTATGCAAATATGTATTACTATTCGTATTATGACCAATTGGTTACAATCCATTATAATATAATGGCCATTTCTCGAATTGACTGGCGTAGCTTATCATCAGTTAAAACGTTCAGACGATTTTTACCAAAATCTTATTTTCTTCCTGAACGTTGAGAATTGTTTATATCAAAATGGCCTTTTAAAGTGAGAAATCTATTTCTGTGCTGTACTTTCTCCAATTACATTTTATGCATAAACGACCGTGTTTCACCCTCCTGGTTTAAACGAAGTTCGGAATGTATCGACGGAAGTATGAGTTGAAATAATGCAATTGTTTTAGAATAACACTAATATATTTACAAATTTAGTCTTGAAGTTCCGTTAACTTAGTACAAATGCAGTAGCTTGTCTTAATACTAAAGACCGAGAAAACTGGATAATAAATAATATTTGCTCCTATTTAGATCACTGAGACCTAAGCTAGAACTGTTGTTAACTCGAAGAGATCGTACATGGAACTGTAGTGAGCTCTAAGAGATCTTGTTTGTAACTGTTTTGTCATTTACTTATTTTTCGGAAAGAAAGTTTTGTCCCCGGGGCCAGTTACAAGAGAGGGAGAAAACAACTATTTTTACCTTTCTTCCGAAAAAAAATATATGCTGTAATTTCCAACGTCATCATGTATTAAAATAAACAATATACGCCGGAAACCCTTAATTATAGAAAAATAAAAGAACTCTTAAAATAATAAATATACAATACACAGGAAGTGCGTTAGAGATAACATAATATTTCGCAGAATCGCATCGAACCGAACTATTTAACCTATTATAATAATATAACACTTTATTTATAACAGGAAATACATATGTCAATAAAACTTATTCTATTATACATTACATTTACAACTACTAAATGGATGGGTTAACAAGAAGGTTGTGCTAAAATAAATAGTTTTTATGACCGTAGAAAACAAGACCATGAATAAAGAAATGTAATACCTAACCAGGCCTAGGTAATTGACAACATTAAACATATCCTAACTCCAAGAACCTTTTCTATATATACTTTACAATATTTACAATTTAAAACTAGGATTGAATACATTAACATAAATATACCTACATCTGTTTGCTTATATCTAAATGAAACTAAAAATACAAAATTAAATCTATTTTTCCAATGATTCTAGCGGTTTCCGATTAATTCCTTTGTTGAACTCGAACAAAAGGTTAGGTCCGAAATAATCGTTTTTTTTTCAATTTGATGTTTAGCTGAACTTGAGCTTGTTGAATGTTTATCTGTAAATAACTGGCCGTTATATTTTTGCTTGCATATAAAGATTCAATGATATAACTTTCAGCTATAGCCAACGATTTCCATCCGCCTTGTCTTTTCAACATAGTTATACTGCCTCCTGCGTTAACTAACATAGTGGCAGACGTTCTTCTCATTGCATGTCCTGTGTAGTTTTGCGAATTGCTTAATTTTAAATAAGTAGGTATGGTTTTTTGCTCTAATTTTATTTATGCCAACAAATTTCCTTGTAAACTTTCGAGCTTGATAGTTGCAAAACAGTCTTAAATTTTCTAAATTTTGAGTACCGAGTGATAGATAATTTTTGCACACTTCAACCTATTCTTGAGGAATAATAAACTTTCTCGTGGTATTGTTTTTGGTGTTTAGAAGTGTTACAATTATGTCTTCAATGGTTTCAATATCTGTCAATTTTAACTTATAAAGTTTGTCGCACCGACAAGTGCCTGAAATTCCCATTATAAGTACGACCTATAACGAATGGAAAGTTTTTTGTTGTTGTACATACTTTGTAAAGAAGTAAACATGATCAGGAGCTCAATTATAAATTTGGCTATCTTTTCTTTCGTAAAGGTTTCAATTTTTTTTTAATGACACCCATCTAATTTTCGTTTTAAAAATGACGCTAACTTTAAATACTTTGAAATATCGACGTCATTTCTTATCCAAACAGTAGTTCTCAGCATCGAGTACTAGGCCAAAAGTGTTGAGGATTTCTTCTTTTCAGTCAATTCTGCAAAATAAGCACCAAAGACTTCTTCCGAAGATGATTTGCTTTGCTTTTTAGTTCTTCAGTTCATAAACTTTCTATAAGTAAACTCGTAAATGTGTTTGGACTTGAGAGGAATTAATTAGAAAATGCATTATTAGCCGCTTTTATAACTTCTTCTGGGTCTACATCACTATCATCACTCATTTTAACAAATTAATAAACTTCAGAAAACATTATACATAAAGTGACATTTCTCTTGCCAGCAATTGAATGCCAAACAATTTGAATCATAAATCCCGGTAGTCCGATAATTTCAAATTCTAGTGGTTGAAATGCGATTTCAACATCGCAATCAATTTCAAAATGAGTGATTTCAATTTCATGAGTAGAAAATAGTATATTGATCTACTTGTTTAGAAAAGTGATAGTTTTCCAACGAGTGTAAATGTTTAAATGCAGCTCACGAGTGAATCAAATTTACATGAACATGGAAATTCACTTTTCTAACGTGTATATCATGCTATTTTTTCGTGCAGTTGACGCAGCTAACGCTAATTTAAAAAAAATAAATTATGACAATGTCGAAGAATAATAATATGTTATCAAGGTATGGCGAGCATTCCTTGACATAGTAACAAAACATAAGGGCAATCTTTGACCTCTGAAACATCAACATCAACAGTAGCAGCAAGCGAAGTAATAAACTCTAATTTGTCAGTGTCTGCGTTGCGGTCAGCTTCCTCAACTTCTAATGTAATATTTAATAATTTAACAAATTGTTCATGTCCCAATGTTCTTCACGATTTTTGATTAAACAACGTGTCACTGTTCTGTCAACTACACGAAAATAGTATATTATGGGACAAGTGGTTGAAATAAAATTTCAACGTTGAGAGTGGTTTTCTTCAACGAGCGATAGCGAGTTGAAAAAAGTAACTCGAGACGTTGAAATTTGATCAGCCACAAGTTGCTTATACTATTTTCTCTACGAATTTTTAAGATAAACGTTAATAAACCATCAGAATAATTGAAACATACATGAGTAGGTAAACCCCACCAGTTTTGTATAATACAAAGGTATTTTTAATAATATAAAATATCATTAAAAATCTGGTGTGAAGAACACAAATACAGGTATGTGAATGTGTCTGAGAATATCCTTTTTCCATCAGGGGCGTACCGATGAGCCTGTAGAAAGGCGGAATACGTATCTACGTCTCTGGGGAGGGATATGTTCGGACACGTTCACAAAAATATTAATAGTGAACCTGTATTTGTGTTCTTCACACCAGATTTTTAATAATATTTTATATTATTAAAGATACCTTTGTGTTAATAAACCATTTTTTATTATTTTTCATGTACATTAACTATAATGCGCTGCGGTCAGTTTCCGTATCTTCTGGTGTAATCTTCAATAATTTAACAAATTGTTCATTTACACTAATGTATAAAACGAACGAAAAAAGTGTTGCTAACTTAAATCGTGAAGAAAAGTGCTACTAACGGGAAAAGTCTCATTATTCTTCACGATTTTTGATTAAACAACCTGTCACTTTTCTATCAACTACACGAAAAACCATATTACTAAACAATAAAATAAGACATTAAAATATTTTTGATATGCAATCTTTTTTCAATGCACTCTCATTCTAGAAACCAAAAAATCTACGAAATTATGCATCAACTTAATACTTTAACAATGCCGCCACACTCAAATTACATCCAACAAAGTTTTATTCTAATAATAAATATCTTCTAATAAAGCTATCACATTTGGAATTATAGGATTTGATTTTTGAATAAAACTAATATTTGTAACACATATGTTTTTTATTCTTCAACATAAATTCTAGAGTTTACGGCTATAAATGAAAAAAGATGTCATTCATATGGCCACCTCGATTGCTCATTCGTTTAGCAAAATTTTACATAACATTGGCATATAAACCTGGTTCTATTTCTCGTCGGATGATCTCCCGAGCGAATTGATGTCAGAATTCCGAGAGATAACACGATTTGGAAATTGAGTATGCAACAGAGTTATGGTCTCACGTGCTGTATGGCACGTTGCACCGTCCTGCTGAAACCACATCTTATCCAAGTCATCAATTTGGTAGAAAAAGAAATTATGTACCATGTTACGATACCGTTCCCCATTTACTGTGACACCACACCACACCACACCAAAATGCGCACCGAACAGTGCATCTCTGAGGTTGCAATGCTCTTTTGTGAACAGCATGTAGATTTTCTTCTCCCTAAACTCGACAGTTTTGTTTAAAGATTCTTCCATCAAGGTAAAAATGTGCTTTATAACTAACTCAAATTTTGATACATAAATCAGAATTATCTTTTGTTACAAAAAATCAGGATTATCTTGTTTCTTACTTAATACCCAATTCAGAAACATACAACGTTGCAAATGGTCTATAACTTTTAATTGTTGAGCAAACTGAATTTTGTATAATATCCTACGTAGATCTTTCTTCAAAATCCAATGCGTGATGGCCCTTAAAAGGTTCAATTGTTGTGAACGACATCAAACTAATGCGTTTGGATCCTCAAGTACATTTTCTCTCACTAGAGCTACATTGGCATTTGATCGAAAAAGACGAGGACGTATTCGTGTCGCCCTACCAATAACAGAGCCTCTCTGTTCAAATTTCTTGATTAAGGCAACGAACTGTTAACTCTGAAGTCGTTTCGTTTCATCCTAATCTTGTGCTAATTTTGCTTAATGCAATCGTAAATTATCGCCTACATTTATAAAAAAAAAGTTGTAAACAAAGTTTTCGTTGTTCAATTGTTAGGTGCACCATGTTGACTTCTCATAATTTGTAGATGACAATTGCTAAATATTGACGCCCTCTATTTCACAGAACAGAAATGGTGCACAATTCAAATATTGTAGTTCCAAATGAGACAATCTTTAATATATAAGAACCTAAGAAGTAAAAATAATAGTAACATTAGATTAATTACAGGTCATTTAGTGCACGATTTATTTCACACGCCATCGACTACTGATTATAATCTGTGTGCGTGAATTTGTTATGTATGACCGAACTATTTATATATTTCCATAGATAAATTAAATTAAACATTTATATATAATTATTAGTTTATTTCATTTAAACTTACAGCATCAGTGACAACTGCTTCAGTGGTAGTTTCACCTTCATCGTCTTCCTCTTCGGTATCATCATATCTACTATCATCTTTCGTATAATCGATTTCAACACTTTCACTTGATTTTACAGAATATACTTGTTTAGACTGCTCGATTGTAAGGTCTTCCTGAACAAAGATAACATTAAAATACAAATTTAAAAATATGCTACAATATATTAAACGTAAATAAAAAAATAGTTTGTTTTAGTCTTTGATTTTATGAGAAATATTGGTGTTGCTTTGAATTTTTAGTAATAATGGCTAATATAATACTTATAACAAATTGGGGGCCCTTTTTAAGTGATATTTTGTAAAATGTTATTTCGGTTTTTGTTTGAATATAATCATATAAAAGTGTTTTCAATAATATAAAATTTTATTAAAAATTAACAAAAATCCGGTTGGAAGAACACACTACATGTTCATTATTAATATTTTTGTGAACTTATCCTTCTCCAGAAACACAGATACGTATTTCATCTTTCTACAGAGTCGTCAGTACGACCCTACTGGAGAAAGATACATTCACAGAAACAACTTCTACCAAACCGAGGTCGAGATGTACGAGAGATGTTTCCAAAGTTGTAAGAATTGTGCTCTAATTAAATTACACAGAACTTATAAACTTATAGGCAATGCTATTGGTGATAGACAAGTCTTGACATGTTTATGCAGCTATGAGTGCAAAATCATTCAGTCTGATTCAGGTGTTCGAACGATATGGACACATTTTCATAGCACTGTTTGTGTAACCATGGAAAACGCGGCTAAATCTCAAAGAGCAATAATTTTCTTTTTGTGAAAAAAGGGTGTAAAACCTTAAGAAATTATTAAACGTCTGCAAGGAGTGTTGGGTGAGTCGGCAGAATCTAGAAGTACTGTATATTGGTGGATCGATTGTTTTAAAAGTGGTAGAACATCATTAGAAGACGATCCACGTAGTGGTCGCCCGAGCACGTCGCTAAATGAAAGAAACATTACTACCATGGAGAACCTACTGAAAAAGGACAGACGAACGACTATTTCTCAAAATTGGTGTACACCTAGGAATTGGTACACGACAAGTTTATGAGATCTTACATGATTGTTTGGACGAAAGCAAGGTTTAAGACCAAGGTTAATCCAAAGAATGGCGTAAACCCGAAGTGAAAATGGTTCGAAATTGGTTTACTTACAGATAACAAAATAATTAGTTTACCAAATACTTACGTTAGCAGCTGTCGCCGCAGTAAATAGAATTATAAGCAAAGAGTGGCTCGCGCACCCCATTGTAGTCAGTAAATAACTACGAAAGAGACTGGAATATAAATAATGTCAGATAACTAATCTGCTAATATTTGTTTACATAGGATGTCCATTTTCAACGTAAAAAATCCACCGAACATGACAATTAATGAGATGCTCTAATTATTCGTGTTAACTAATAACAACAATATGGTCTCCACAAATAAAAGTAATCGTCCTTTCTGGATATAAATAGCTTAGACGCAATAAAATACGATTTAATCGATCAGCTCATGCCAGTTTTTTCACAATTATTAAAGCCGTCAAACATACGCAATTTGTTGAAAAGATATTATTTATTATGTTAGGTTACGCTTCACTTCAATTTTTAAAAAAATTATTTGGCACTTAACAGTCAGAAATAAAACATTATTTGGATTTATTAATTTATTATGTCTACACTTAGGGAATTAATAACATTTAAAAACATTACATTTGGATATCTGATTTAACGCAATGATGCAATGCGGCAAGTATCGCTTTAAATGTACTTAGACTCATTTGAATCATCTTCCTTGCTTTGGGCCCATATATTCCTTTGTTCTAACACCTTGTTCTATTTTATAGCAATCAGTGTACCAGATAGATTCTACCTGAACGGGTACGCCTTTTTTCTAATCCTTCCTATCTGATTCAGTATCACCTCCAACACAGCGTTAGGAGTTGTTTTCATGCCCCCTGTGAAACATTCTAGAGTTTGTAGCCACCGCTAGTCCACTATCTTATTTTTGCTTAGTTTTTAACCACCACGAGACTGCCTCATATCTTACCGTGAGTCTAATTACAGTAGATAAGCAATTGAAGTTTCGAGCGTAAAATCATCTGTATTTTCTTATGGAGCTTCATTTTGCAATTCGAGGTCATTCAAGCTGAGACGCTACATCTGAATAACGCCCGAGCACGTCGCTAAATGAAAGAAACATTACTACCATGGAGAACCTACTGAAAAAGGACAGACGAACGACTATTTCTCAAAATTGGTGTACACCTAGGAATTGGTACACGACAAGTTTATCAGATCTTACATGATTGTTTGGACGAAAGCAAGGTTTAAGACCAAGGTTAATCCAAAGAATGGCGTAAACCCGAAGAACTCCACGGAAGGGGCGTACAGTTCCGTCTGTGTGAAAGATAATGCATACTATATTCTGGGGTTACCAAGGGATTATTTTTATGGATTATCTGGCGAAAGGTACTACAATTAACGCAAAATATTTTTGGAACTTACGAGGGTAAGCTGAAAAAGTCGGTAACAAAAGTATAACAAAAAACAATATTCCAGTGAAATGTGTTTTATTTTTCGACATAATCTCCCTCAAGATCAATACATTTATTTAGTCGATCCTCAAGTTTCTTTATGCCTTCACAGTACTCATTTTCCTCGAGCTCCTCAAAATAGTGGTCAACGGCAGCTATCAGCTCCTCATCCGAAGCAAATCTCATACCGCTGAGGTGTTTCTTCAGTTTGGGGAACAGATGATAGTCCGGCGGAGCTAAATCCGGCGACTAAGGGGAATGCTCAAGCGTTTCGATCTTTAATTTGGCGAATTTATCTTTGACAATTCCGATCGTATGAACTGGAGCATTGTCTTGATGGAAAATGATCTTTATGCTTTCTTCCAGGCCTTTTTTCGACGATAGCTGCCTGCAATTGATCCAAAAGTTTAGAATAGAAGTTATAGTGTAGTCATTTGGCAGGTAGTCGATAAGCAAGATTCCCTTCGCATCCCAGAAAACGGAAGCCATCACCAAGTTCACCAAGTTTAGACCATTGTTTTGATTACTGTTTATTTTCTAGTGTGTAGTAATGGACCCAAGCTTCATCGCACGTCACAAACTTGAATAAAAATTCTGATGGATTTTGCTGAAACTGCTCCAAAATGGCTGTAGAACATTCCACGCGTTACAGTTTTTGCTGTTATTAGTAAATGCGGCACCCATCTAGCACACCGCTTAGACATGTCTAATTCAACATTTAAAATGTACTACACCCGTTCTTTGGAGATGCGTGTAGCCTCAGCAATATCTTGCAATGTGTATCGGCGATTAGCTTCCATAAATTTCAAAGCTTTTTGCACACTTTCTGCAGAAGTGGCTGTTTTAGGACGTCAAGAACGGGGATCGTCATTTACGCTAGTAGGACCTTTTTTAAATTCGTTCACCCATTTGCAAACAGTCTTAAAGCAAGGAGCTTCCTTGCCTAACACATTTACCATATCAACATAAATTTTTCTAGGCGAAGAACACTTTTTCCACTGGTATTTAATCACTGCGCGAATTTCGATATTGTCCATTTTTAAGAAGCGACAAAAGTACTTTGAACGACTGTACACAACAAACTACTTGACAGATCGACGTGAAGCTTAACGCGTATATCACTGAAACATCAAGCTATACAATAGCGTAAAAGATTGCTTTTACATAGCATCATCTCATAGTTACCAAATTTTTCAGCTTTCTCTCGTATTATCCGGACTACTGTGGCAGGCACTTATCAGAAAACGACCAGGGAAGTTACATAAGCGTCCATTATTGCAACAGGATCATGTAAGACCGCACACCACAAAAAAACGAAGGTTGTTTTGAAGGATTTACGATAGAAATTGTTTCCGCATTCACCTTATTTACCGGATGTCGCACCGAGTGATTTTCATATGTTACTTAGTAGTCTTAAAGATTTGAATTTTTTCAAATTTGCAAATTGCAAATATTGTGCATTCATTTCTTTCCAAAATTTAATTGAAAAATTTAATTTTTATTACGATTATATGTCGGCCTGAATGCTTAAAATCTGGGTGGATAACACAACACGATTTTTTTGAAAAAAATCAAAAATCGTAGATTTTTATAAAAAATCATATTTTTTTTTATTATTTAACATTTTAAATGCTGATACATTATAAAAGCGCCTTATTCTACTTTCAATACTGTTACAATATTGCCAAGAATCTGAAATTGGTAAAGAGCTGACACGTTCTGTGGTTTTGTTGCTGTAAGCTAGCAATCCTACCGCGAACGTGTTGATACGTGTTGAAACTTGTAACTTGTAACTCACGCTAGACGGCTGAGCCGTATAAAAGTCGGATTCCACGCCGCATTTATCACGCTTACTCTTTCGATCTGAACATGTGAAGGTGTACGTGTACACGCGAAAATGACAAGTACAGGTAGAAAAGAATATAGTATTTGGCAGTATATTTTGTTAAACAAACTATCGTTGGCAAACCTGGGTGTCACGCTATATGTAAAAAGTGTGGTAAAAATATGCAAGGGTTGGTACAGAGACTTAAAACCCATTAGGAAACTTGTAAAAATAAAAATTACCTAAATAATGATGATGATGAAAGTGAAAATATAAATGAATCACAACCGTTAAAATAAGGAAAAGTGAATGAAGAAAAAGAAACTATACAGCATATAAAAAAACTAAAACTTAACAAATGTGGAAGTTGGAGTGGCAATCGTAGTTTTGATTTAGGTGCCGGTTGCAATAGCAATAGCGACGTTTTAAACTGATTTGTTGTTAGAACAAGTCAGGAGAAAAAAAATAATTATACAAGCAGATAGCTAGGGCGATATTTGCAACAAAATGTAGCTTTAAGTCAATGGAACATAAACAAGTTCGAAAAGCAATTGAAATGCTAAGTCGAGGATATGCTCCACCTTCTAGGGTTTAGTTATCATCGGTATTTAAAGAGGAGAAATCAAAATATTGTAAATATCTCTCAGAAAAGTTTGTATGTCTCTTAATGATTGTCAAATATTCATAATCAACCAATAACTGGTGTTGTTTTAACAGCAGAGGATGGAAACAGTTTCTTGTTCGAAAGTATAAATACATCAGGGCATTCACATACATCTGTTTATCTTAGAGATATCGCTATAAGTGTAATAAATAAGTGTGACCCTCTGTATATTTACAAAGTAACAAGCATTGTCACAGACAACGCCGCTAATATAAGTAGCATGAGAAGAAGCTATCAGAGCTATTGAATCTGAAATATATCATAATAACATATGGATGTTGTTCCTATATACTGAATTTGCTTTCCAAGGATTTAGAAATTAAACAAATAAAAGAACATGTACTTCAAGTTGCAAAATATTTTCGCAATACGCATTTGTCTAATGTTTGGTACAAACAAGGAGGAAAAAAATTGATACTACCTCACGACATTCGATGGAATACACTTTCTGACTGTTTTGAAACATATGTCAGTGAATGGTCGAAATTATTACAAATTTGTGAAGAGCATGAAGATGATTCAGTGATTTTTAAAGATGTTTCGAATATTCAAATCAGAAGGAAGCTCGAAGACCTGAAACCAATATCTGCGACACTTGACAGAATTCAGCAGAACGTGCCTTTATCTTATATGGTTGAAGAATGGAAAAAGTTAGACGTAGTCTTCACAAATTCTGAAGAAATTGAAAAAATCATAAAACAAATGTTTATTAAAAGATATGTACAAGCCACAACACCTTTTCACTTTTTAGCTTATTTGCTGGATCCTACTAGAAATTAAAATGGATACCCGTTGTCATATCAAGAGAAAAAATCAGCTTTAGAAATAGTTTCCAAATTTTATTCTTGTACTGGATTATTACCACTAGTCATTAATAGACTGCGGAATCGGCGCTATCCCGTATCGGGTGTGATTCATCGATGCCAACAATGTACAATCGATCAACTTAAACAGTATATATGATTGTTATAGCGCGATGGTATTGATAAAAGTTGTTTGTTTGTATGTCTTTCAATGCAAACAGACGGAGTGTGTAATATATTTCGCCAGAGTCGTAAAAATATACGGAAATTTATTTTTAGGAAAATAAATAAAACACTGAAGTTAAATGAATTTAAATTAACTTGAATTGAAATTAATTTAAGATATATATATATCAATTGATAAATTATTGGAATTTTTCGGCTTTTATATGAAATATTTACAAATATCAAATTAGTATGTAATTGCAAAGTAAGTGGGGATGTAAACATTGCTGTCTACAAAATACAAAGCAAAAAAAAGCAAAAATATTGTCTACGTTGGGACTTGAACCCAAGTCTACAATTTGCCGGACTGTCGCTTTTACCTCTTAAGCCACGATAGACTTTGGTTCAAGCTATTTTGAAATGCATTATAAAGTAACAGTGTTAATGAATCATATGTCAGTTATTAATTGTAGATGTCAAGTTGAAAGCAAAAGGCAGTTTTGAAAGCTGATGTCAGTTTTGATAGCAGATGTCAATTATTGAAAGCAAATGTCAGTTATTGAAAGCAGATGTCTGTTTTGAAAGCAGATGTCTGTTATGAAAGCAAACGTCTAAGAAATTATCTAAACACGAGCGAATATTGCATCAATTTTATTACTAATCAAAACCGACTCTGTCTCTGCGCCTGCATGGCCATTAGAGGATAGCGTCTGTTCCGCGGTCTAGTCATTATTCGAAGCTAAATCAGATCCGTTCCAAGAAACAATGTTTTCGCAAAAAATATTACAAAATGTTAATGCAGTTCAATGGTGGAGATCTCAGAAGAATATTCCGGAAATTAATCAAGCATTGGATATCATTGTTCCGATTTTGTGTGCAAACGCTTCTTCTACAGATGTCGAAAGAACTTCATCATATGGACTTGTCCATTACGAATTAAGAAATATATTGGGTAATGAAAAAACATCTAAATTAGCGTTTCTTTTTAAACATTATAATACAACATAAGATTAAAAATAGTACAAATGTATTTTTAATAATATGAAATATTATTAAAAATCTGGTTAGAAGAACACAAATACAAGTTCACTATTAATATTTTTGTGAACGTGTCCGAACATATCCCTCCCCAGAGACGTAGATACGTATTTCGTTATTTACGTTCACAAAAATATTAATAGTGAACCTGTATTTGTGTTCTTCACACCAGATTTTTAATAATATTTCATATTATTAAAAATACCTTTGTATTATACAAAACTGGTGGGGTTTACCTACTCATGTATGTTTCATTATTCTGATACATTAAAAATAGTATTTTTTTATACTTCTGTTAAATTAGTTAATCTTCTGAAGGATATTTTAAGTTTTGCAAAACAACATATATTTTTTATTAATATTTTTATTTTATGTTTATTTATTTTTTCTTTGAATTTGAAAATATTGTATGTATTGTGCTACTAAATAACTGTGAAATGATTTTTTTTTATTTTTTCTGCTTAAAACAATTATATAAATATAATAAAAACTAAAAGAGACTATTACAAGAAAAGCTATCATAATTTTTTTGAAATAAAAACCACCTTGTTTTAAATCATCATTTAAATTCTGGTTTTATTTAAATCATGTCAACCCTGTGTCAAATTATGAACCCGTTTACTTTTATTACATTATAAAGAATGAATTTTTATCTCAGATTATTCTTGTCCAATATAAAACTTTATTTTCTATAATTATATGGTTTGTTTTAAAATGCTTTATTTAATTCTTTTATGTGATCCGTCCTCAAAAATATATTACGTCGTTCGACAGTCTTTTATTTGCTATATCTTAACATATTTTCTAAAATTTAGTTATTTCTACTTAAAACTATTAAATGAATGTTACTGAATGCATTTTATAGTTAGGATTTTCTACTTCGTCACACTATATGCTCAATATTTATATTATAATTATTCTAATAAAACTAGAGCACTCATTTTTCAATAAAACATATTTAATTATTTTCTTGATGAAACTGAAAATGGTTCGAAATTGGTTTACTTACAGATAACAAAATAATTAGTTTACCAAATACTTACGTTAGCAGCTGTCGCCGCAGTAAATAGAATTATAAGCAAAGAGTGGCTCGCGCACCCCATTGTAGTCAGTAAATAACTACGAAAGAGACTGGAATATAAATAATGTCAGATAACTAATCTGCTAATATTTGTTTACATAGGATGTCCATTTTCAACGTAAAAAATCCACCGAACATGACAATTAATGAGATGCTCTAATTATTCGTGTTAACTAATAACAACAATATGGTCTCCACAAATAAAAGTAATCGTCCTTTCTGGATATAAATAGCTTAGACGCAATAAATACGATTTAATCGATCAGCTCATACCAGTTTTTTCACAATTATTAAAGCCGTCAAACATACGCAATTTGTTGAAAAGATATTATTTATTATGTTAGGTTACGCTTCACTTCAATTTTTAAAAAAATTATTTGTCACTTAACAGTCAGAAATAAAACATTATTTGGATTTATTAATTTATTATGTCTACACTTAGGGAATTAATAACATTTAAAAACATTACATTTGGATATCTGATTTAACGCAATGATGCAATGCGGCAACTATCGCTTTAAATGTACTTAGACTCATTTGAATCATCTTCCTTGCTTTGGGCCCATATATTCCTTTGTTCTAACACCTTGTTCTATTTTATAGCCATCAGTGTATCAGATAGATTCTACCTGAACGGGTACGCCTTTTTTCTAATCGTTCCTATCTGATTCAGTATCACCTCCAACACAGCGTTAGGAGTTGTTTTCATGCCCCCTGTGAAACATTCTAGAGTTTGTAGCCACCGCTAGTCCACTATCTTAATTTTGCTTAGTTTTTAACCACCACGTGACTACTTCATAGCTTACCGTGAGTCTAATTACAGTAGATAAGCAATTGAAGTTTCGAGCGTAAAATCATCTGTATTTTCTTATGGAGCTTCCTTTTGCAATTCGAGGTCATTCAAGCTGAGACGCTACATCTGAATAACGCAGCTAACTTTACCTTGGTTATTACGCAACTGCCCACCGAGGCCATTAAGTCCCCTTCACGAATAAATAATGCAGCGGAAGATTATTGAACTGTAAACATACACCTTTTGAACCAATCTTCCTTCTCCTGGTTAGCAAAGGCATTAGCATTATCCTTGTTGTTATCCATCTATTCACCAAGTTTAGTACGAACTACAAAGTATTCTAGTGCTATGACAGACAGGTTTCTGAGATAGCGCTCAATGGCAGTGTATTTGTGGTTGTTCAGTCGGATTTGCAATTGCCCAATTGCTTGTTTGTATTTTGAGGTGTTGTTCTAAATTTGCTATAATTGGTATATCTCTTGCCTAATCTTCGAGGCTGTTTTAGAATAATTTGAATATTTAATGTTATCAGAGAGTCAGATAGATGGTCATAACAAGATTGATCTGTGGTAATTCTTTTGTTATACCAAAATAAATTTTTGTTATCCATGTAAAGTTGATTTTGGGATGGCAAGTTTAGATTCCCATTGTTTATTATGTGTACTTGATACTGCAGTCACCAGCTGCTAAAATTAAACCTATTGCTCAGGTTCTTCAAGGTCATTTATTTAATTTGTAATGTTCTATTAAATGATTTGATGATAACAGCTGTTCCTCCCATATTGCATAATTAGAGGACCTAAAGTAGCTACGATTTGTAGAGCGTGGTTAATAATGAAGGAACTGTCTTCTTGTGCATGTTTATTGACATTCTCTTGCGTTACTTTCAGAAATTTACTCTTTGGACACTTTGGAAATCACTATAGTTAATAAGTTTAGCATAGTTCTCATCTGAGACATATCATGATTCTAAGTTCTATCATATAATTTAATGACAAGTGCTTTTATGTGATATTGTTGGAGTAAAGATAACTTCTTGGACTAGTATTGGCCGTGTATCACTGCGTTTTAAAACATCCCAAATTTTGATTATTCAAAAACCAGGTAAGTCAAATAATATATATCCAAAAATTGGTTTCAGCCTGGCTCCTAGTTTTAATCACATGGAGGAGATTTTTCATAAACGTCCTGGAAGAACTTAATCGTTCTTATAGTGAAGGGAAAATTGTGCTGAAATCTCAATAAAAATGCAATTTGCTCTTCCCATTTAAGTTACTTGGTTTTTGATTCTTGGTAATATTGCATGACTCGATCTAAAAGGAGTAAATAGTTCGAGAACGCGAACATTTTTTCCAACTTTTTGACAAAACATTAAGGCAACCAATATGTGAAATATGTTTAATATTTGTCTTATCACATTCGAAAATTCAAATATCTATTTAGGAAAACGTAGAATTGTCTTAATAGTATCCGAACTGGTTCTACTAGAGACGTCTTATATTAGTGGCAATTGTCAATAATTATTGATTTAATTGTGCGACGTCAAAACAAGCGATTTACAAAGTGTGCGATACAAGAATGCCCAAGAAAGCTATGCTAGCGAAATTTAAAACTGACTACAGAGATCGTAAGATCAAATAAAATTACATGAGCTATAAGTAGATTTCAACCATTCATATCTCTCGGGGTGAAATGAATCTATCCTGTATTACTACAAAATAATATAAGCCCTGTGCAAAATCTACCAAACTTTCGTCTCATGAGTATACACTGCATGGGAAAATGTGACAGTTGTCTATCTACACAAAATGTGTGGGATGCGAATCTAACTTCAAAGTCATAAACAAATCAAGTTTATTGTCTTTCTTGCTGAGAACTCTAGAGAGACTGGTAGGAAAATAGATAATGGCGGAATTCATAGTGGAACGATCCGTTTGATAATTTAAGCAGGCTATTTTCAAAGTCTATTGAAGACAAAGTCATAGCAATCAAGGAGAGGAGCAATACGTGATAGGCAGATGGGCATGGGCGAGAGGCTAGAGAGGAGAATAATAATGTCCTTCATAGACATAGACGAAGCTACCAATTGAGGCTAGAGCAGGTGGAGGCTGTCTACAAGGACGTGTGCTACCCCACTTGCTAGATGACCTCTTTAAGAAACTATCCAAAGAAGGTTTCCTCACCCTGGGATTCGCATATGACCTAGCAATTGTAGTCCGGAGATATTTGGCAGGAGTTATTTCAAAACAAGCGCAAACTGTTCAAAATATACGACTGATATAAAGAGAGCGCGTGTTAATAAACGTTGAAGAAATATAAATAGTAGCGTTTACAAAAAGGAGAGCGCTTGAAATATATAAATTATATTTGACAAGAAAGTCAAGTAGGTACTTAGAGATACTGTTTGGCCAAAGATTTATATGAAATCCTGATATCGTAAAAACCAATAATAAAGCAAGCTGCCATTGCCTTGGTAAGTGTGGGCGAATACATAAGAGACATTGTGGACTTAATTTCAAAGAAATGTCTTAATACATGTGCAATTAGTAGATAGATAAGCAATCCAGATTCGAGCACAAAATCCCATATATTTTCTTATGGAGCCACGATGCTACATTTAAATAACGCATGACTTCATGATTGTGTTCAAGTTTCAAAACACTCATTTTCTCTTTTTTAAACGAATGTAAAAGTAACACATGTTAACACTATATAATGTCAGATAAATTTGACTTAAAAAAATTGTGACGATAGCATATTGTTTTCATAGCTAGGTAGTTACCATAAAAAACTCCACTCGTAAATATTAAAGTCACAGTTTCTGTGCTACAAACTTTTTGAAAGAAAAATTCGAGTAATAATAGAAATTTCGCTGGGTGTATAAACGTAAATATAATTAAATATAATTAACTAAATTTATCGTAATATAGACTACTGAAAAAACTTAATAATCTGTAATTAAGCTGTAATTAAAATATCCCGACGTACGCTAATATATAAGAGATACGTAAAATAGCAATTCCAGTATACAAAAAATTTTATTCTATCGAAACTTTAATTTTTTCGGAAATTTAG
This sequence comes from Melolontha melolontha, assembly GCA_935421215.2. Classification (NCBI taxonomy): domain Eukaryota; kingdom Metazoa; phylum Arthropoda; class Insecta; order Coleoptera; family Scarabaeidae; genus Melolontha; species Melolontha melolontha. The sequence continues at coordinate 150,297,514 of OW285237.1, read as the reverse complement.
GAACACAAATTTTTTAAATACGGCCCTGTATTCAAATTGAATCTAAATAAATCAAAATTATATGCTTATGTGTTGTCGATTCAACAAACAAATAAGTATTTATTTGTCGAAGTTCACCAAAAAAGCCCCTTCACATTTCGGCAGTGTAATAAATACGCCTTTGTGTGAAAAGTTTTATAGACATGTATTCAATCATACATGTTTTTATGCATCAGCTGTTCGGTTATCTATAAATAGTTAAATGGCCTGACCTTTGTAATACCTCGAAAAAATACAGTATCGAGACTCTTTAAGAATTTTAATCAGTATAAGTTTTGTGGTAATATGAAATTTGAATTTTTTCTTGTCTTAATATAAACTAAATTCACGTCCACAAATAATAAATTACATTTGTAATTTTAATTGAATGTTAATATTTTTTTCTGTGTTCTATTTGCCTTTTTTATTAATGATAATTTCGTTGCCCTTGTAAGGGCAAACTTGTGTGAAACAGGTAGAATGCTTAAAAGAGATGTTCAATCGGTAAACTTTCGAAGTATGTACACCATTTAACATAGTTCGATCTTTACGAATATGGGCCACAGTTTGAAAAATACGTTGCCGAAGATCGTCTTTCATGGCCATGGCCTTCATAACTTGAACGCAATGTACCGGTATCTCTCAATCTATACACGGTTTGTAAAATCAAATCATTTTATGAACATCTTTGTTTCGAAAACCGGCCTTTATAAATTACACCTAGTAGCTCTAACATTTCCACTTGTTTCACCGAATAGTAAGACGATATCTGTTAATTCGTAATTTGAATAAGCCATACTTCACAGAAATTGATAACAGACTTCTGACTTACAGTATGCATCATCGTAACTTCCACCATTACGCTTCAGTAGGAGTAGCGCTGCAATTATAAAGGAATACTAAATTTGCCAGGGTCGGATCGAACCACGCGCATTTATTAAATTTTTTTTTTCTTTGATCTCGGTCAAGATAGTTTTCGTGCATTAGCATTTTATTCTTAATATTATTACGTCTACTATATATTAAAGTGTGCAGACATATTTCGTTTACACCGTGTATATTTATTAATAAAATAAATTGTGCACACATTGGTATTGTGGCACCGTAGTTGTGATAAAAAATGTTTGTTAGGTAGTAAAAGGTCAATAACGAAATACAGGAATTATTTATATCATTTAATTATACACTGGAAACTACAATAATTACATAATATCTATAATACCTTATCTTATTATTTTACCTTGTCATAGCTGTATAAACAATAATCATCACAGATTATAACAAGCCGAAACGAAGGTCCTCTTTTTCATTAAAAAAAAGCTTATAAGTAGTAGATACAGAACTAAAGAGCACATTGTCTATTTCTTAACAAGTGAAGGCCACAAATAAAATTCTAATACTAAATACAATTGTCTTTGTTTCAAGTTATTTTCATTTTGACTAAATATCAGTAACGATATACATATCTTGTTTTATTTGTGCCAAATGGAAACAGTTTAGTCCTTAGCTTATTTATTGTATTCTATATGTATATAATAAAAGGTTCTCATATACACCAAATATGAAAATAATTATTTCAACTGTTTTCATTTGAATAAGAACCTGTTAACCAAAAGTTTTACATACATTATGTAGATAATTATACAATAATCTATACAATATATACCTATACTGGCAGATAGATTTAATATTTTTTCCGTAGTAAAAATTCTAGTATTTTTCTCGTATTTCTTTCATTTGGAAGCGCTAAGCTCTCTGTATTAACCGTTCCTTGTATATTTTCATTTCGTTAGAAAATTATAAAAGCTAGCTTATAATCATAGCTTTTTACATTTTTAAGCTCATCTTTTTGGGATTGTTACTTTTCATCTTAGTATGTACCAAACGTACAATGGTCATGTAAAAAAAAAATTAATTCACAGATGTTTCTTTGTATAGGCAAGTAAGCTTTCATTACTCTTTTATTTCAATGAAGTAAATGGCTTTATATTATTCCATTGCCAATAGATATCACTTCCACATGTCTCTTAATGATAGCATTGATTATAGCTATAATATTTGAGCTAAAAAGTTTTCAAATGTTTAATGACAGATATTAGACATACAAAATTTTAAAAAATCTTTATTTTTAGATGACATTTTGTAATAGTTAAACACGTATCAAGTCCGCAAAGTAAGATTTTACTGGATGAGTAAGAAAATACCAGGACCTGCGGTAGGCTTTTGCAGTAATGTGTATTACCTTAGCAAACAGTCAACAAACAACAGTCAATTTGTAAATATTACGTTTGTGCTTACAATTTTTCATGAATTTTGAATTGAAGATGAGCGATGAAAGTAATTTAAACTGTGAACATAACATTACCGAGCCGCTAAAGCATATTGTGAGAATTTGCTGCCTACTGTATCGCGGGAAAGATGTAAAAAAAATTTTCGGGAATTTGAAGCATGGCTTAACAGGAAAAAAGTGAGAGAAATAACTAGTGTACATCGGAAAAAAAGTAAAATTTTTAAACCATCAACCTTGTGGAGCTACCATTCAATGCTGATAGCCACACTTAAATTGGAAAGAGACGTAGATATTTCCAAACATAATAAAGTAAACTCGTTCATGAAGAGAAACAACACAGGATATAAATAAAAAAAAGTCTAGAGTTTTTACTAAGGAAGATGTAAGCAGATTCTTGATGGAAGCTCCTGATCAGGATTTCTTACATATGAAGATGCGTATCACTAGCGTTTTCTTTAAACATTAATATATGTAAATTGTGGTAAAGGTGGTGCCGATAATGGGAATCGCAAGAGCATACAGACGTGAGGAATTAGCAAAAATGACGCTCGATCACATAAGCGACAAGGATTCAATGCTAGTGTGAACGTTGTTAACACAAAAAATTATGTAGACAGAACATTTGTCGTTGGTGTCGTTAGTGGAAGTCTACGTCAGTGGCGGTGGGATATATAGAAAACTCCATTCATATTGCGAAGAAAATAAATTGCAGCCCATGGATCAAAGTATTATAGGTATACAGATTGAAAAGCAATTACCTCCCTAAAAAAATATCAAATGCGGCTGGCACGGAGCGTGGAATTCTACATCAGTGGCTGTGGGATATATAGAAAATTCCATTCAGATGGCGAAGAAAATACAGGACCGGGAAAAGAATACTACTATGCCCGGAAATGGCAAACTCGTTCATCTAGAGGATACGTCTAATATAATTAATGTTGAAAATACTGGAATACCTAATTGTTTATTTATAACAGCGCATAATTGTACGCTTTATGTATATTATAAATAAATCTAAAAGTCCAAATTTAATTTCTTGTTTTTACAGGACTAGTCCGGTAAAAAATATCAGCGAACTAGTCCGGTAAAATCATACTTTCTAGGTTGAAAATTATTTAGGTAGTGTACAATACCATTGCAAAAAAAATTTATTTCTAATTTTTGTACGTGTATTGAATTAGTAAGTACTTATCGCAATTAAGACTAGATATGAAAGTATGAAGTAAATCAACGGTTGCAACAATTTGGAGAGAAGAGACGAAAAATTGAAAAATTTTCAATAACTAAATTTCAGTATTAAAAAAGTTAAAAAATCTACCCAAGCCAATAAGAGCTTATTGAAATGGTTTAGTCAACAACGAGTTACAACAACTTTATCACTGATACTAGTGTTGTGTTACAAATGAAAGCTGAAGATTTTGGCAATAAACATAAATTGTTAAAATAAAGTGAATCTAAATTTAGTAGAAGCAGAGTTGAAAAATTTAAGAAGCGATATAAAATTAGTAGCGCAAAAATTGTTGGTGAAGCAGTCGCTGTTAATATGGATACTGTAAACGATTGGTTGAAAAATAATTGGCCACATCTAAAGGAAAACTTTAAAGATAAAGATATATTTAACGTTGATGAAACTGTGTTATTTAACAAAGTAACACCTGATAAGACACCGCTATTTAAAAGAAGGATTTGTACTGGCGAAAAAGTTTCCAATCAGAGAATTATAGTACTAGTAACGCCAAATTTATTGGGAATCGAGAAAAGGAAATTGTTGGTAATAGGAGAGCCTAAAAATCCAAGAAGTTTTAAAAATATTTAAACGCCCTCCTGTAAATTACAAGTGAAATACTAAATAGACAACTGTCCGGCTCATCCAGATGTCAATAACCTAGATTGTATTAAATTAGTATTTATGCCACCAAATACAAGTTTTAAATTGAAGCCCATGGATCAAAGTATTATATACAGCTTGAAAAGCAATTACCGACGACTCCTTAATTAATCTTTTAGACGCAATAAACTTTATTCATATGACTTGGCATGAAGTATCAAGAATAGCTAATTATAATTATTTTCAACACCGAGAATTGTTTCTGTCGAAAATGAATTTGATTTAGATGACGACCTATCTTTAGGTGAATGGTTCAGTCAAACTAATGACACCCCGGTTCTAGTAGATGATAATTTTAATGTAAACATACGTGTGGACGATAACCTCGCGAGCATAGAATGTCTATGTAATGATAAGATTATTGCTTGTGTAGAAAATCAAATGATAGATGACGAAGGAATCGAATCCAAGTTTTTGTTGCGTTCTGTTGTTTTGTTAATGAAAACAGTAAAATAAATGCGCCAGATCATAAAAGTGTTACGACTTTCTGTGTTCACAAGCTTTTAAATCGGTAAATTAGATTCGTTATAACCGGACACTACCGTACTTTAACATTTATGATTCACACATCAATTATGTTAGAAACATATTAAAAAAATTATAAAAAAATGTTACACGTCAGTGATTTCATTTAGTATAAATACAATAACCAAAACACAATTATTTTTAAATGATACCTTCGGTTTGGATAGTTTTTTTTTTAGTTATCTACTTAATCATTGAATTTTAATAATATAATAATATACCATTATACAAAAAAACACCTGTTCTATTTGATATTCAAATATTTAAAAGAAATACATATACATTCGAAGTAGAGGATTTGAAATATAGCAGAAAATATATCCAACAACATAGCAAATCAATATTTTCAATTAACAACACAAAAAGTAAATCTTCTACTGCAATGGGTCCCTATAAATGACTAAAATTACAAAATACATATTATCAATTATACCGAAAAATATATACTTTTTTTTTTAATTTCCAATAACAAAACAGACCTACAAATTTCTTGCTATTTCATTATAACATTAACAAAATTCTTAACTATTTTATTTTTATTTTTTTACCTTTTCAAGTTAGACATTAATCTTTCTATATATATATATATATATATATATATATATATATATATATATATATATATATACATATATATATATACATATATATAATTTTTTTGTTTATAAAATATTACAAGTATTTAAGCACTGTCAACACATATATTTATTATTATATATATATATATGTAATCACATTCTTATATATAACAATTATCTACTTTCCTAGAACATTAGTATGTATAGGGTATTAAACATTATTTGTTAAAATAAATTCACAATGTAAAACAAGAATATAAAATACTTCGTGAATTCGGTAATGAAAATGATTCAAGCCAGTATTGGTCCATGAATATCTACTTATATGCTTTGCCTTTCCAAATACATACTAACGATGGATATGGAATTATTGTTTTGAAAAACAAATACGTTATTGAAAATTAAATTAAAATAAAGAAAAGCCCCACTAAATGACACCTATTTATAAAGTAAATCTCTATTTTAAATTTGTTTTTGATTTTTTGTTAAGATTTCGATTTAATACTTAAATTTAACAATTATCATTTACCAAATCCTGTGAGATAAATTATTTTATTTCATGAAATATACGTAAAATATTTAGGTATGTATAACAAAACTATAATTATCTATTTTTGCATCGTTCTTCAAAAGTTCATGAAAATATACCCCGTCTTCATTTAATATCGTAACATAACACTTATACAACCCAATTTGCAATGTATGTTTGTGTAGCGACAACATTATTGACATTTATTGTAAATATTAAATTTACTACGATAAATACTAAATACAATCTGTACAATAAAAATCATGGTTTAATATAATTCTACCGTTTTCATTAATAATAAATTGTGGTTTTATTCACAAAAGAAAGTTATGCTATTTTAAGTCTTCTTATGAAGTTTTCATTTTTTTTGGCATTCGGGATCGTTGCCCATATTGCCACGTTAAGAAATGTTTACAGAATCTATAATAAGATCAAATTCACGCAAATCGGGAAGGGAAACGTTGGAATAAACATGTTCAAACATATTTATTTCAAACTTTTATTTAGACTATTACCAATCGGTTGAACTGGTTGCATAAGTGTCATGAAGATTATTAAATGAAGGCACAGTATGCTGTAATATTTAAATTTGTATAATTTGCATAATTAGTTAATTGTGATTAAGCAATTAATGTCGTGCAAATATGTGATTAATATACATTTACAAACCAAATAGTATTGTCGTTTTTAAATATTTTATTGAAAATATAGAGGTTAACGTAATAGTTTGTGTCAACAAGTAAATTATTTGAAATTTTTGCAAAAAATGTTGAAGACTTCATTATTTTAGATACTTAAAAACATTTGATTAGATTAGACTTTCAGGTCATAATATGTTTAAATTTAAGTTTTTTTTAACGAGTATTGCATTAATATTGATGCTGGTCGCTACCGATTAAAATAACATAACAATTTTTGTACCTATATAATGCCCAACTTTAAATATTTGTATTTTTGTTAATTAAAACTTAGTTAACCCATTATTCCCATAGTTGCGCTAACGCAGCATCAACAAAAAAAAATTTAATATTTAAACATACTGACAAAAATTTTCTGACTGGGTAATAGGTAGCATTTTCAATTGTGAATAATAACAAACTAAAATTACATATTGAATTTTCAAGAAAAAAACTTGTGTATCTAAGTATTAAATTTAATAACATATGATTTACCTTTTTCATTTATTATTAAGAGGTTTCATATGATAGATACTTCACGTAACAATGTTTTGGCAAAAATTCAAACTCTTTTTTTCGAAAATATTTCTCAAGCAGTTTTGAAGCATAGCGTTGCGAAAACGAAACATTGGGACAAATGGTGTAATTGTAGTAATGAGTAATATTCCTGTCTGAACATTCCTTTGTAAATATAATAAATATATGGGAAACGTTGATATACACAACAACGCACTTGCAAATTATCGAATAAATATTCATGAAAAGAATGATGGTGGACATTATTTATAAATAAGTTAGACTCTATTATGTTGAATGCTTGGAAACTGCACAGACTTGTATATGCACAGAAACACACTCCGCAGCTGGATTTCAGGTCGGAACTCGTACGGAGGGAGCCTCATTGGTGCTAATAAATGTAAAACACAATCTGTTCGAGGACGTGGTTCCACTGTGCTTCTACCATCCACTGCCGTTTAGATAATATGGGTTAGTTACATAATTGAAAGAAATCGTGAAAACTGGAGAACACACAGAGTATGCAAAAGTACAACTGTATTCAGGTGCAATAAATATGGAATTCCATTACATTCATACTGCTTCAAAGACTGCCATAACTAATTGTAATATTTTCTTCCACCCTTCACTATGTTAAAAAAGCATAACTGAGTTACTATTAAAGACGTAATTTTAGTCATAACGACCTGTGCGAATCAAATACATTATATCCCCGTGCTGAATAATGATAGAAAGATACAAAATTTCAAGAAAAATAATAACCGCTGTGGTGTATATTGTGTTGCATATTCGACATAAATGTTGAGATTAATCTTTACAATGAGTGACAGTGAAAGAGGAAATGATATTATGTTCGAGAACACTCTTCCAGATTGTTAACAAACCGCTACCGCAAAGTAATGATTTCGATATGCATGCCTCGACTACAAAATATTATTTTACTCTCTTGATACGTACATAACTATGTGTGCATATAATCCCAATTTTGCTTTAACGTAACGCAAAAAAAATTATTCTTTAAAAAAATTGAAAACATTTTTTTTTTTAATTTTGTAATAGTAGTCCTGAATGGATGAATTTAATTAATGAAAAAATAGTTTTACATAACAATTTCTTTCTTTTTTTAATAATAATTGTAATAAGTTCTTAGTCGTATTGAACAATGTTCAATATTCGTTTTATTGAATTGATGTACAGTTCTGTGCAATACAATTAATTACAATAAATTTGTTATATTTCATTTATGAGTTTTATGACATATATTCACATATATGTCATTTTTTATATTGAAGTTATCTGTCAAAGAAAAATTACTTTAAACTGCATTTTATCAAAAGGTTAAAATTACTTGTAAAATAGAAGAAATTCGTTTTTCAGCAGGACAATTGCCCAGTTCACACTGCATTTGTCGTGCGTGAATGGTTTGAAAATAAAAATATTGAAGTACATATTTCCTTGGCCTACAAGTAGCCCTGATAAAAATCTTTGGGGAAATATGACAAAAATATTACATATAAATAAATTTATGTGTGCAAAATTCAGAGACTTTATGGCATATAATTGAAAGTGTTTGAGGAGAACTAGCGGAAGATGAGAATTATGTTAAAGGGTTAATTTGTTCGATTCTAAATAGATTAAATTCGATAATTGAACGGAATGGCAGTATGGCGAAGTATTGAATATGTTTCTCTTCTTTATTTTTATTTATTTTATTGTTTTATTCAGATTTGTTTTACCTTATCTTATAATTTCATAAAAGTTGGATAAGTTTTGTATTTTCAACAAAAGTTTCCAATTTAATGGTCTTTCAATTAAAAGTATCGATAATAATAACTCCTTAATAATACTATCTTATACAATCACTTATTAATATTTGTATTTTGTTAGTATGCTGAAAGTTGAAAGCAATTACTGATTACAACTAAAATACTCAATCATATCACAGAATTATGCATGACATTTGTCATTTACGTAATTTAAAAATATCTTAAAGTTAAATTATTAACCTTTATTGATAAAAGTTACGAAGAAAGCGCCTTACACAACTAAAATATTACAAAAATTAATCATAAGATTTGTAGTTAATTTTATTTCACAGAACTGTATGTCTTATATAGGCTTATCGGCTTAAATAGAGAAAACCATATTTGAAAAAAAAAGGTAAGGCACGAGTAGGTATACCAGCAAGAGTTGAAGATCTGCAATATCTCAGTTTAGCATTAAGACTGGGTGGTATATTAAGTGTTATTTCATAAATTTCAGGTAAACTATTAGGTACTATCGAATTAAAAAAAAAGTGTGGTACAGTCGTACTTTAATCGGTTTAAATTAGGCTGGGTGAATATAGGTATATATTAAATATAGGCGTCAAATTTAAATATTTGAATAACATAAGTGTCATAAATGACTTTTGCACGTTGCAAAAATGTTTAAAAATTGACTTTACGTTTAACTTCACTACTGTATCACTTTTTTTTAATTTGGTTAGTAAGTCAATGTATATAACGTTGTTTTCTAATTTATTTTGTAGCAACTAACTTACTTAAAACTTGTAAAATATAGCCTACGTACTTTGATCAAAGTCAAATGTATTACATTTTTCTTTCTCACAGGTTGGTCTTTTAACTGACTTTTTCAATATAAAATACTTTGTTAATTTTTCTCCTTGAGGAAGATTTTAACTGCATCCATATTCATGGACTAACAATTATAAAAGTAAGGTACAGAAACTACATATAATCTTAATGTAATGTGTCATAACTTGATCCCCTGCTTAATGATACAGATATAAGAGAAAATATTAATAGTCCAAAATGGTTGAACTAAGTGGAACGAATATGTAAGAAGAAATTGAGAAATTGGAAAATACGTTAGTCTTTACTAATTAAAATGAAAAGATATAGGATTAGGTACAGTGATCAACAAAGGAATGTAATGAGAAGGAACTGGAATGAAAAGAAAAATAAGAAGGAATCTAGAATATTTTTAGAGAAAATTAACACATTACGACTTGAGAAGCAAGCAATGTTGGATAGATTGTGTTTATATAAACAAATATATATTTCTGTTGTTAAGAGGATTGGTATTATGTACATTTTGAATATCTATCTTTTAATTTGAAGGCCTCCAGGTGGAGTAATATTATTAAATAGCAAATCTGACTAATACATATGCTGTATCATTTATGAATGAGAAACCAAATCTCTAAGGGACGAAGTTAGTTTGCTACTGTGTTAATGCAACAGACATTTTGCGGTTCGAAATTTTAGTTAACTGCATAACGGCTTCTACTAACTGTTGCTTTGCTTAATATGATTAAATCCAACAAATCAGAAGGTTTTATTATTTTGAGAAAGATGGCATAATTTCAGAAATAATGGAATTCAAAGAATCAAGATTATAATACTTAGGAATATGTACCTAGACTTTTCTTCTCAAACATTATTAAACAATGAAGTAAATGGTTAATGACCATGGTATTAAATCGTAGCTAAGGTAAAAGAAAGTTTTCCTAAAAATCTAATGATTCTTAACTACACATACATATTAGATTGCAACTGCAAAATCTATGCGAGATAAAATAATAATTAGTTATTTAACTTAACAAGAATTTGATAACTGAAAAATATAGCAGCAGGTATTTGGTAGGCAAAGCTATCTAAATATTTTGGATAAAAACTTATATAAGATTGGAAGTAATACTTTATATTACAGCGAAAAGGCTTGTGCGTATTAATAAAAAATACATTTCCAATTCTAACTGTACATTCTTTATTTTAAATGGAAATAGAAACCAATTTTATGTACTTGTTTATGCATGTATATACCAATAACAACAATCCCCATCAGTGCTTAAAACAATACTTATCATACTCCATATAAATCTATTTATTGTGACACTACTTAAGCAAGGGTCCGAGAAGCTATTATTGATATGGAAAATGGGATATATTTCACAGTTGAACTGTAAAAAACGATTTCACAACACACATTTTTCAAGGCACAAATGTATTCCAGTACTTTTATTGGTGAATCAAGTAAATTGAATGACCACGAAAATGTATTTCCCTCCAGAGTAATGAGTCAAGAATGAAAGCAACAATAATAGGAAAATACAATTTGTGGGCGATGTACTCACAATGTTCTTTTCATTTATTATTAATTTTTTTAAATATGGAGAATCATGGCACTTACTGAAATAACAATAAATACAGATATAACCACTTCATTGTTTTCTTTTTTTTTAATTTATGACATATAAAAATACTTGATTGAAATTTTTTATACTTTTATATGTGAAGTAGTAGTGGCCAAATATAATAGCACTGAAATACCTATTTATTTATATATACTATACAATAATATATAAAATTCTATAAAAAAGAAGTCAAAAGTTTATTCCGTTTACATGGTTTCCATGCAATGTATACATGGTTTTTAATACAGAAGAAAGTTTTGTTTTTTTTACAATATATTAAAACTAAAAAACGAAAAGACAAATATCCAAGAATAATGTTGGTATGTCTAAAAATTTTACAACTAAGGGAAATAATTGTTTTCATTTATTTTTCTTTCAATTAGCTAAAATTATACTAAAAATAATGAATGATTGTTTTTGGACCCTGCCTTATGCATGGGGTTTACCAATATATATTCTAAGCATGGAAAGACAGAGTGGATAGAGATGCCCTATTAAATAAGGAAGAGGGATGAATTAATTTGTTATCACTCTGATATGTCTGGGTCGACCCAGTCAACTCTCGCCCAGTCTGGTAATTCTGTTTCATATTCCCAACCAGGTCCCTGTAAGACAAAAATAAATTTTAATTAAATAAATTAGTTATCTTTTTATACAAATTTATTTATTTTCTTATTACTAATAACTATTTAAAATGGTGTATTTGTTATACTTGATCTTTTAAACCTAAAATGTATTTACAGGCAAATTTTTATAATTCTGGGGAACATAATTAAATATTTTTGATATTTGCGTTACACCATTTTTACATATTTTAGCAGATGTTTGAGGTATGCGTATATTTGATTCTTTTCGCAAGTTATACACAATATATTCATTAATATCTGATATTGCCATCTTAAAAGTGCAGTGATTTTGTTTTCCAACTAAAAGCAATAATTTATTTTCGTCTGTTTGTAATTTTTTCATTGGCGTTTCGCTTGTTTAGCAGAACAGTTACATTCTAAGATAACAAATTATTTTACAGGGTGGCGCGGAGCCAACTAACATTTTTGAAATAGTTTTATATTATATGCGGAAGCAGGGAACAAATAAGTATTTTTTTTTTAATACGACCAAGTATTCCATTTATTTAGTATAGATTACTACATCAGGCACATGGCCTCCATCAATGCATTGTTCCAAACGTTTCTGCACGCGCGCCTCCGTAAGTCCTCATCAATAGCTGCAACTTCGTTAGTAATGGCTTGCTTGAGTTCTAGAATACCCATGATACGCCTGTGAAACACATGGTCTTTCAGGTGCCCCCACAGAAAAAAGCCTGGTACACCACGACTCCATACCAAACCATCACTTTAGGAGAGTGCAAGGGCATTTCATGCAGTTCTTTGGGGTTTAGTGCTGACCAGTATCAGATATTTTGTTTGTTTTACGCCGCCAAAAACCTGAAAATGTGCTTCATCCGTCATTCACAAATTATTCAGAATGTCTGGGTTTTCTCGTAACAATTCACTCATGGTGGTGCAGAAAGTCTTGCCTTCCTTGTCTCTTTCGTTAAATTGTTACACAATTTGCAGTTTGTAAGGGTGAAATTTGATCTCTTTTAGCATTCGAAATAAACTTCTCCTACTCGCCTAAAATGCGAGATAGCTGTCGCGCCAAACCGCAAGGACTGCATTCAAAAGCATCCATCACTGTCTGCAGCTTGCCTGGCGTCCGCACTGTTCGTGGAGCTCCATGCTTCACGTCTAACACCCTACCAGTTTCTTCAAATTTCTTTACCCAAGCCAATATGGTATTGCCAGACGGTACATCAACATTGAACTGTCGTCGATAGACACTTTGCACTTCCGTCACAGAATTTGTTTCGTAATAACCTACGAACGCAGGTAACACGGTATTACACGTTCCAACGCTCCATTGCAGCTGACAATATGAAATGGCGTCCTTCCTTCTACCATTTTCCTTCCCGCCAACTACGACAAGACATCGCGGCAACCCACCCTTCACGGAAGTTAGCTCCGCGCCACCCTGCATTATTTCATTTTTCCGGTTCCTTCAAGAGTTAATTGATCATGTTTAATATTTATTTTATATTGTTTAATATTTATTGTTTATGTCAAATTTTTAGAGTATTAAATTGTTTGTTCGTAAGCGTTATATAAGAAACACTCATTAATTTCGAGTATTACTAACAGCATAAATTCTAAAATTCCGCGTTTATCGCGCAAATTTCCGTTTATTCCCCACCGATTAAAAAAAACTACAAGTTTATTTTTTTATATAAATATCTAATTACGTCATTATCACCAACATCTGGGCATGATGGTAAGGAATGGTACTACATACTGGGCCGCGTACATCTAATGCATATAACAGACAATGTCAGCTCGCCGTTATGCAGACGAAGTCATACGTTTATTAATGGTAATTCCTTACGTTCGGGGGCTTGTGCGTCTGCTGTACCAGAAACACAACGCGCAACCGCAGGTGGCGCGTGTACTTAAGAGATTTTTATAGAACATCACCATATACGGGTGCTTCTCTTGCCTTTTCATTATCTAGGTCTCAATTCGATTGAATATGTCTAGGACATGATCGGTGGGAGTTTTAACAAAATCGTGCTCCCTAGTATACAGCGGTTAATAGATTCCATGCAACATCATATTGCTGCTTGGGGAAGAATACTCCTGCTACTAGAGCATCCCTACCTAGAAGTACTCCAACACTCTCATAATGACTCTGAGCTGTATTGTTTACAATAACGTGCACTTCGCTTCGAATATACAGGTTGTATCAAAAACTTACGCCCAAGTGTGTATAGCGAAAATATAAATCCAACCAAAAAAATCGATAAACCATGTCATATATATTTAAACATGTATAAATATTTCAAAGCACACTGATCAGCCTTAGAAATTTACCTCAGTTACCGTTTATTACTTGTTGCTACAGTCACAAATTCTATATCTGAGAATTTGTGACAAACAAATTTATATCATTATTATACTTTACATGCATGCCTTATAAAGACCGTTAATAAACTTAGGTAAATATTGATATATATCCCAACAAAATTTACTGCATATATTATTGTAATAGTAACGAAAATGTATTATTTTATTGATTAGCATAGATAAGATTTCCTTATCAGGTTCAAAGTTTATGCAACCATCTGTATTAATAACTAGAGTCGGCAAAGAGGGGCAAGTTTCAGTGCAGTGCAGAGAACAACGTGGAGGGGCCTAGCGGCCGTATCAAGGCGAGCGTTCAGTAACGTTTACGTACTCGCATTTATGTTCGTGACTTTCATGAGTGAGCATAGGCGATGCGGAGGCATGAATGTTTACACATAAAATAATGATAAAAAATATATTATATAACGTGCTGAAACACTTACTGTTTTAAAAAGCTTCCATGAAATCACAAACTGGGTGGCATCTATTAAATATTTGAATCATCACACTTGTTTCAGTCAAATGAGTACGGCGTGCGGAATAAATATTTATACTTATTATTTATTTAATATTTTATACTTTTTAGGAGGCCTTCACACTTTCACCTGCTAGTACACGTCAAATAGTCGTCGCAACTTACATATTTAATTCTATCGCCTTCGTATTCTAAATCCGGCATACTCCGTTTCCGAAACGTACCTAAATTCGACATTTTCTATGTGCGTACTGACATGCACTCACAACGACCAGTGGAATAATACTAAACAAGTGTGGTTTGATACGGACGCTTGAGTTTCCGTGCTACGCGCTTCTCCCCTCTACGTTGCTTTCGGCACTGCACTGGAAATTGTCCCTCTTTACCGAATCTATTAATAACTCCCTTATTCGGAAAATAATATCGACTTAATCGTTACTGTATTTGCTGAATTTCTGTGATCAGTTTTAATATTTTTTAATTCACAGAAAAACTTTCACCAGATATATTTGAAGGTGATAGATAATATGTACTAGTAACAAATTATTGACGTTAAAATTTCTAAAAAAGGAACTTTTGCCGCATTCTTCAATTCAAATACTTTATTTCAATATATTTCACCATCTTCATTACTGTTTAATCCCCAGCGTTCATGATCTAAAAGGATATGATCTTTTATTCGTTGTCTAGTTATATCGAAAAATATGATCATAGAGCTAAATAATATAAAAATTTCCAAATATGATTTGAGCGTAATTGTTTTGATTTCTGATATTTGAAAGTTCGGATTTTTCTGGTAAATTTATTATATTCTGTAAAATTTTCACCATTAGATTTTCCATAGGTGGGAACTCGTGTATATTTGGTTGCATACGTTTCAAACAAAAAAAACGCACTGCCAACTTTCGATAGAAAATAAATGAGGTTTATTGCATTCTTTTAAATGAATTATTACGCAAACCATCGAACACCCACCCTCTTGATTTAGCGCTGATAAAAGAACAAATGTATGTTACATATTGCACTGTCTAAGCCTAGTTGTTAAATTTAGTGATCATCACATAATTCCATGTATTAAGCTGCATTGTAGAAAGTCTATATGTTGATGTGCCCTTTTTGAGCTTTTTGTAACGTTTACTGGTGCACACTTTGCAGCTTTGGTAATATTTCCCAACACACGAACAATGTAAAAAAATATCACCCTAATTCGAGTTACGTCAAGAAGTAGAACGACGTCCTGAAGATCGCAGCAATGATATTGCCGAAAGCTCGAGAACAGGCAGGTCCGCATATTAATTCATCAAATGCGGGTCAATTTCCGACAATAAGCAGCATAGGCTGCAGTTTGTTATTCAGCGTTGAGTTGTCATGAAATTATACACGTATATAATCCCATATATATTTTCAGTCAATATGAGCTGCTTTTCTATGTTAATAGACGCCTTTTGAACAGAATTTTTATATGATCTGTAGATTATCATAACATCATTAAAGTTTTATTCTTTTGTAATGTAAATCTTAATAAGTTCGTTTTGAATACGTTTTATAAGAAAATAAATTATCTTAAATCAATTGCTGAATTTCAATAAGTCACTCATATACAATACATAATGAAAAAATGAATTCTTGGGATATTCTACTCTTCGCACATAACTTATTTGAGGTAGTTTTCGTCAGTTATGGCTTAAACTATATTGTATTGCTGAGGAACAAACGTCTCAAACAATTATCGTTTTTAATTTGCATAAGCACATATTGGGGATATTTTTTAAGTAGGTCATTTTGTGAATATCGGCAGACCAACTGTAGAACAGTCATTCAGTTCTTAACCGAACAGGAAAAAACTAGAACAGTTGCATATATTCATTGCCAGATATGTATTGGATGCGGTGAGAATGTAGGTATTAAGTAACAGTAAAGTGTAAAAATGGGTAGAATTATTCAAAGGTCGGGACAGCATCAATAATAGAGTTCTGGTCGGTCATCAGTAATCAAGAAGGATCTGGGGCAGATAGATAACATCAAATTTCACGAAAACAATTTCCATGTTGTTTTGGAATTCTTACATAATGCAAGGCCAGTTTGTACACGATTGTATCAGAGAATTTACAGATCAGTGTTCTAGATTGATTCCCAAACTGCTGACCGAGGAACAGAAACAGAAAAGATTTATGAGAGTATTTTAAGCTTTTTGATCCACTACAACGAGGAATGTGATGACTTATTGAGTCATATCGTCACAGGGGATGGAACATGGGAATCCCGTGACTTATGACTCGAAACAACAATCAATAGAGTGGCGACACACATAATTGCCAGTCAGAATGAATGCAGAATTGACACTTTAAAAGTGAAACATAATGACCACAGTGTGTTGCGCAAGGAACAACAATTAACTTGTGAGGCGCTAAAAAAACTGTGTCGACAACAAACGACCTGGAATGCTGTCAGCCCGTGCCTTACTGCTTTATAACGTTGCAAGATCATATACTCAAACTCGAGATCTGATCACATCTTTTGGCTGAGAGGAACTCGATCATCCGCCGTATATTTCATGCCTTGCGCCTAGCGACTATCACCTCTTCTGACATCTGAAGACCTTCCTAGGCGGAAAGCGCTTCGAGCGAAGAAGTGAAAACGGTCGTGAATTTATGAGAGGCGTCAGAGTTCTATGAGAAATGGTATGATAAAATTCGTTGTTCGTTACGATAAATGTTCAAACCGAGAAAGAACTTGTGTGAAAAAATAGATAATTGAAAATAAGTGCGCTTTTGTTTGGAAAATTTTTACTTGTTTCGTTTTTACTACAAAATGGACATTACTTTAAAAATTACTCCCGTATGTACATTTACGATAATATTTTATAGTATAATGTTTGATCTTTTTTATTTTTTTTATGTTTTATTTGTAGCAAATACTACATTTAATGATCTCATCTTTCAAGTATCTATATTTGTTTAATTGGTATCAATATTTAAAAATTTGGTCACTTTTACTAAACATATGATGTACTTTTTTATAATTTTTAGAAACGGTAGTACCCAAAACAACTGCTAATTAAAAAACCCTTTAAAAATTAATCCAATTTTATTTCTAATATAGAAGTGATTTTTTCTCATTTGAAATTCTTCAGATTTAAAAATTATTTGTCACATTTTTTTAAATGATTTATATGTGAAAATTCAAAAGTTAATTGTGTAATGTAACACTTTACCTTGTATTTCCAAGCATGCAAGTACATTACAAGATCTTGAGGTTTGGGATCCCTATAGCGTACTTTACATTCGTAGCAGTGTTTATCGACAGTCATTTTATCGGGATTAAAAGAATGATCAGGCGCTTCGTGACCAGTTTGTGTAGCTACAGTCACTTTCGCATCGTTTCTGCTTGAAGAAAGTGAAGACAAAGATAATGAGTGTGGCGATCTTTCACATGCTAATGGTGTAGTCGTTTCACATGGTTCTTCACAAGGCGATGGCTCTCTAGATACTGGATCGGCGTCATCATCGCCGAGAACACGATCTGAAAGGCAAGAAGGATATTAAAGGAGTAATCTTCATGTTTGTATATGATTAAGATATAAATTCCAATCTAAATGATGTTCGTTAAATAAATACACGCACTACTAAGACTATTCAGTACCGCCTTAGGGCGGTGTTTTGGGAGAGTGGCAAAATTATTATCCATCATGAGTCAATAGATAAACACAGTAATTAGTAATCCGGTAGAGATAAAAGGTAAAGAAATTGAAAACCTAAACTAATTTGGCATTTCATGGACTACGATTTTGTTTTTACAATAGCCAAATAAACAGATCTTATGCATATCAGTATATAGTTTCAATACAATTGTTTCAATGGATTGAATTAGATCTGCGCATCTGCACTCCCTTATTAGTTATTAGTAGTATTAGTAATTATACTAATTTGTGTTCAGAGGCAAAATAAGATAGAAACTCTAAAAGTTTGTAACTAAAAAATTGGAAAGGAAATGTTCGAAAGAATTGTGTCGTTGGTATTTCATCTCTCTAAAACTTACAAAAACCATACGTCGAAATTTTTTATTTGTCAAAAATATGATGATACAGGGGTGGTATTAAAAAGTTTATTTGACGGCAGTACATATCCTCAGGGCGACGCTAATATTGCTATAGACAAAATAATGATGACAACGAAGATATTTCCTCAATTTCATTGCTTTTATGGATAGGATATTATGCAATAGGAGCATGACCAGTATTACTATACTGATGAATTCCTAACGTTTTCCAAGTTATCAGTAGAGACCTGACACGAGAGATTGGTGACTCATCGCCCACGAGCGTACTATTGAATATTTGTATTTTTAAAGTTCTTAATCTTATTTATATAATTACACTTATAATAATAAAACCGGTATATATACGGCTACAAAATACGAAATACATTTTTATTTGTTCATTTTGTAGTTCAAGTTGAATAAAGGAGTATTAATATTTACTAGCAATACTTTCTCAAGGTTCTCTACTGTAAAATTTGTTCTCTTTGAATGAAATACATCCTTGTAAATAGAAAACGTCCTTTCTACATCGCAACTGGTTATAGGTGCATACTGGAAATATTCTTTTATTCCGTATTCCGTATTTTGCAGTTAGATGTTGTGGCATTGTCCCCATACGCAATTGCCGCCATGTTATTAAATCTGGATTTCTATTAAACACTGCGTCTAACTTTTGCCGAAGGCTACATCCGAAGTACTTGGAATACTTTTCAAATTACTAATAGCCACATCTAATGTCGTTAAACCATCGTTTAATTTGAAAGTTCGATTTAAAAATAAGTGATTAGTTTTGGCAAATTTCCAAAGTGTTCCTGAAGAAAGTACAAATGATTTTTTAAATTTGGAATTTGTGTTAGTTCCTTGCACTCAGAAATACTCCCAGCATCATTATTTAAACATGCAACGAAATTTTGTAAACTATCGAAATTCTCTGTATAAAAACTAGTAGCTTCCAACCATGTCCCCATCTAGTTATTACTGGAGAAGGAGGCAGTGATAAAGATGGCAGTTTTTCCCTGTAAAGAGCTACTCTCAATGGTGCTTTTCTGAAAACTTTTTTAAAAGCGGATAAAGTCTATCAACTTCTGGAAAGGTGTCTCTGATACATATATTCAGATTCTGTGGCGAACATGGGCTACACAAGTAATATGCGCAAAAAGGTTGTGTTTATGTATGACAATACGTTATGCACGTATAAAGCATTTGTTACTCCGTGTCCATGTGTACAGTTACAGATATGTAAATTATTTACATGTCTGTTTCATATTGTAATATGCGCATATTAGGATATGTTTTCTTTAATAGTCTGCCTGATTTTAATATATATGCAGCACTGTCACTGACAAATAAAAGTATTTTTTCTTTGTACCCGTCATCCGAATGAAGCATTTGGTGCACATTCTCGTAAATGGTTTTAGTTACTGTTTCCGCATCAACTGTATTTATAACTTTTGTTGCTAGTACACATGCGTTATATGGAATAGTTGGATGTAGCACATCAGCTACAACATTTACCGCCACACAGCGTCCTCATATATCGACAGTTTCATCGGCACTTATCCATAGGTACTGATTTGAAAGATGGCTTCTAATGCGTTCTACTGCTTTCGTGGAACACTAAGGTGGATTCATCAGGAACATTTCGACCAGTACCTATATTTTTGAAGACATATTTTTAAAGTGGGGTTGTTAAGTTTATTTAATGGAATATTAGCCGCCATAAAAGTTTCATTAAAACTGTCAGATTCCAACGGTTCCAATTTCTGTGCATGTGTTTGCGATGCTAAGTGACGTTGTGCGTGCGATTTCATGGAACTTTTTAACGATATTTTACAGACTTTGCAATAAATTTCGGAATCGCTGACAATGGACATACGATCAGCATAACAGTTAATCCAACTCGCCATTGTTTTACGATGCCGTTCTCGACGTTCTTTCATATCATATCTGAAAAAGTCACTTAAACAATCCTCTAGATCTAAATAAATGAAAACTAAAAATGTATGCGTAAGTTATTAGAAACTAAACGAAATTCAATGCACACTTACGTCGAAATAATTGGGATAAGTAGATCCAATCAAACGATATTAAACAGGATGTAATTAACAGTTAAAACTATGAAAACAAGAAACTAACTCACATAACTTTATTTATCTTACGAAGTATAAACTAATAAATAAAATAAATTATAAAAACCCCGCTTCTATTTACGCTTATGAAAACAGAAATTGAACTGTAAATATTCAACAAAAATCGTCGCCATTGTCGATGAAAACAGATGTGCGCGCTAGCCAGATCAATAGTGCATTCAATAACTGCGTGATGTACTTACAGATATTGTAGACTATTTATATCGTCCGTCGTAATGACGACGTCATTTCAATCCGATGTGTCCGGTCTCCAGTAATAATTAACAACGACCACACATATCTAAATGTGCCGGTACAGCATGTGTTCAAAATGTGCACCCTCACGTCTTACACATTGCTCATAACGATATTTTAGATTGTTGAATATCTAGTTGAACACAGGCTGTTGCAAAGACACAAAAATGATTGCATCTTCTCCCGTAATTCGGTAACATTTCCAGGTGGGTCATCTGATCGGAAAACGTATTCTTTCAGCATGCCCCATATGTAGGCATCCGGGACCGTGAGATCTGGGGAGTGTACAGACAGTGTACAGAGTGTACAGTGTTGTTGTTACAGAAGAATAGGTGACCCTAGAAAAACGAGTTGTTTGGTGGTCGATGTAGCCATTAAGGTGAATATGGCTTTCATCTGAAAACCATACGTAATTGAAGAAATCTGGGTCCGCATAAATCATGAACAACACTCGGCAGCAATACTGTAATCGGGCCCGCTCATCCATTTGAGTTAGACGCTGAGCAACTTGAATGCGGTATGCGATTCTGCCTAGCTCTTTAAACATCCGCCGAACAGACCTATCACTCATACAAAGTTTCAGCGATGTTCGTCGTAGACTATGCTTTGGGGACTGTAACACTTGTTAGAGAAGTCGTCCATGTTAACTGTCCTCAGGCGCCCAGTTGTTCCCTTCCGTTGACACAAGACTGATCCCGTACGATGGAACTTCTCGATGATAGCTAGGATTATTTTGTTACTTGGTGCCCTCTTGTTTAATTGCTCCTCGTAATGTTCTCCAACATGGCGTAGGCTCGGTCCATTCTGACGCCCAACTCCGTATGACCGGAAATAATGCTCGACGATAAAAAACCTTCTACTCTGTTATGAGAACCGTAATTATAACACAAACCACACAATATCTCAAAGTATTGTATTGCATAAATAAACACTTGGTTACTATGGAAACATAAGCCACAACCGACTGATAATTTGAGTTACCTATGTTTTGCCGCATATAGTACTTAGTTAATAATTCATGTAAAACTTATAGTATTGAATTTATCTCTCCTTCGATAACATCTAATCCATTCTTATTTTATAGTCATCGAAACCATATTGTGATAAATCTTCAGTTCAGGTTTGATTAATAAAACACACGGTAGTTAAGAATTAACTAGATTAATCAAAAATAAACAACACTAAAAATAACTAACTATAAATAACAGCATTTACAGTTGATAAAGTATTTCTTTGCAGTTCGTACTGCTCAAAGTGCGAACCGCAAATTATACTTTATCTCATATATACGCGCTATAATACTACACACGTTAGTCATTTTAAGGTATTCTTATGCCTTAAATTTGGCCTTAGACTGAAAAGAAATACTTTATGGACTATATAATTATGTTTATATACATTTATATCTACGATGTTTATTTCACGGTGATCACTAATTGAATGAATAAGCCTTTGCTTTATTGTTTATATATTCGTCGTTGTTTCTAGATTATAACCTATCCAGAGAAACCTGGAAGTCCCATGACGTTATAACGTTCACATTGTATGATGTTATCGCTTAGGTCACCAACTGACGTAACGTCGCACGACGCACACCACAATACCTTGAGAAAACGGTGAAACGCTATATTTTCATTATATAATTTAGTTACTATCGAGTTATTTTATATATAGCAACTGAATAATTACTGCCCGGAATTTTCGCTATTTACCATTTAATTTTTGGTTTTTACTTACAACTCACTGATAATGAATAATATAAAGAACAATTAAAGACTAAATATAATAAATACGAGCAGAACAAGTGAAAATTACAAATAAGCGGTAATCAAGAAACTGCAAATCACAACGTAATAAATAGCCTAGGACGCGGCATATTCGGAACGCAAGTGATACTACGTAGGCTCCGTAGTCACATGACTTGAAACACATTTTGACCATTGAGCAATCTTATTAGATGTTTACTGTATTCTTGGGTGTAGATCTACACTAGGCCACATCGTTTCATCTAATGTACAACATCATTATAGGTTATGAAGCTTGGCTATACTGTTTTGATTACGAAGAAAAGCAATATGGATCGTTCCAACAAAAGTTGTTCGAGAATAAAGGTGAAGCAAAAAAATGCCAAAAAATGGTCGTTACGTTTTTTGGAATTAATGGACATGTTTCCATTGTAGCACTGGAGAACAGTTGTACTGTTAATGCAGCATGGGACATTGCTGTTTACTTGCCACAGGTTTTTCAAACAGCGAAGGCGCTCGGGCTCATATTGCTGCTCATACGATTGAGTATTTGAATGCTCAAAACATTGAACTAATAAGTTACCCGCCGTATAGTTCAGACCTAGCACCTAAGGATTTCTTTTTTTTTACATATAAAGGATAAATTAGAGGATTTATATTTTACGCATTTATAAATAAAATAGATAATCTAACGTGGAAAGATTGGAGTCAATGTTCTGTAAATTGATTTACCCCGATCCAAAAATGCAGTGACTGTGATTTATAATTTTTGGTAAAAGCAACGAGTGATAGCTTTTGTATTTATTTATGTATATTTAATATTTATGAAATTACCAAATATACCTTTTGGTACAAGGGCGCTAACTAAGGAATCATCTAAATCTCCCTTTCTGGGATTGAACATTGATAATTCACTATCGCCATCCATTCCTAGCCAATTTTCCGCATTATGTATATGAATTAAGTCTCTGACGAGTTGTTCATCGGTTTTTCCTCCTAAATCGCCACCCTTCCCTTTCATAGGCCCGAAAACTTCGTGATTATACAAGGGGTCATTAACTACTGGGTAACCTGAAATTATAATTAATTATTATATATCATAAAATAACATTTAATAACAATATAAGAAAATGTTAATAAATAGTGTTGGTAATTCCTAGTAATTAAAAAACTATAGATTTTAAAAATGTTGTAATATTTGAGGTGAAGAAGCATTGTTGTGTAGTTAGTATGTTGAATTCTATCTCGAAAAATATTTAATTCTGACAAACCACCTACAGTCAAATTGAAGACGTATTTTTGTTTAATTTTATATGTTTTGTTAAGTTAAACCTAAAGCTTTAAGTCCATGGATTTTGAGTTAATTGTTATAACTGAAATGTCCAATTGAATACTATTAGTTATGTTCAGTGTAAGAGGCTTTTATTTAAAAAAGTTCTCGCTACATTTGCAATAAAAATCGATTGGCTTTTATTACTGTTTGGTATAAAGTGTGTCATTTTGACAGAATAATACTTATAATTCACTTTGCTCTCTTGAAAAAGTACCCAACGAAAAAGACTTTGAAACTATTAATCGGACATTATATTTTCTTGACCGGTACTTTTTAGATTATAGATAACATTTTGGAGCATATCATAAATTACCTCTCCAATTACATCGGATCTTTTTCATTGTATCTTTTATGTATATTTCATTTTCTTATTTTACTGATTTTGTTTTTTGTAAAGGTATTCACTTAAACCCTTTCTTTAATCATTTAATATTTTCAAGGTAACAGTTATGATTAGAGCAGGGAAATTGCGCCACGCGCCAGTGGCCCGCACTCGACATGAATTAGTAAGATACTAGAGCTGATGTATGTTGAGCGTGCTCTGTATTAATTCGTACATGTAGGCTGACGTAACTACTACTTTATTATTGTATTAAATATGTCGCAGTTACTTACTTTGCGAAAACGACCAAAGTCAAACACATTTCAAAATTTTATTGCAGATACGCCGGATTTAATTTATGATGGCGCAAAAATTCAATGTGTAGTTTGTACTTTGCCTGTAATGTGTTCGTTGAAGGGATTGTCAACAAAACATTTCAATTTCATTTATGTGTTACCCTTATTGTATGTAATCTACCGTTTGCTTTACTAAACAACAGAGCATTTGTCTCCTTGTGGAATAAATATGCGTATTACTGTAAATTATCAAGTCTAAAAACGTTACGAAATTTACTGCCACCTGCTTGTGAACACATTCAAAAAAAGAATTGAACCTAAATTGAAAGATCTAAACTGTGGTTCATGTTGTAATGGTACGTACAATGGAACTACATCAGCCGTCATCTTCTATCTGACTTGCTTCCAAAAGAGTCGAAAACTGTACAAAGCAACTATATACTATTCTTGATATTTTAAATGCTAAATTGGAGAGCAAGATAGAAGTTGGGCGAATTATGCTTGCTGTGTTAGTTGTCACATAAATTTAGTGCAGAAGATGCATCGCAAGAAAAATTCTACGCTGTTTGCTGTTTCTATGGTATTACTAAAACCGAAAAAAAGCAAAGGGACAATATTGAGTATGCAAATATGCTTTTTGCACATAGCCAGGAATTACCGGTGCCGAATGCGCTTTTAAACTTAGACAACGCTATGCTCCACGGTGATTCTAATTCCCCATGAGGATCTGCTCCACAATTTCCCGTGAACGCCAGTGGTGACCCTACATTTTACCAACTGCCAGCGAACTCAGAATTAATTAATTGATTTGATATATGACCTGGGTCAAAGCAAAAATCTGAACTTCTTGGTTCCAAACTTCAACAGTGGAACCAGATAAAAATGCAAGTGTTTATAAAATATAAGGGTCGCAATGTACCTGCTATGATATTGATGGTTTAATGGATGAGCTTAATATGCAGCTTAAAAGCAGTTTTGCTTCATAATGGAAACAACAAACCATCTATTCTTTTAGCCCATTCAGTGACAATGAAAGAAAACTATAGAAATACAGTTACCTTACTAAAGCAAGTTAAAGTGGCATATTTGTGAAGATTTGAAAGTGATTTAAAAGTATGTTGAGTATATCTATGGGACAGACGAGCAACAAAAGAATGCTTCATTGGGAAAGATTGACCACTTAGAACTTCTTTCGAAACAGATACATCAAACATAAAATATGTACCCCTTGTTAAAAAAAATGCTTGTGCCGCCTCAGCTAAAAGAAACATTTCCTCAGTTAAGTAATGCAAAAGAAGGCATCTTTATCGGACTTGAAATAAGAACACTTTAAAGTGATTTCTTTGTTCAAGGAAAATTAAATGACAAAGATTTGGCAGCTTGGAACTGTTTAGCAAGTGTAGTGAACGGATTGCAGGGTAACAAGAAAGGGTTTTATAGTTCTCTATAAAACCCTCATAGATGATCTCTTATAAGCCTACTAGGATTTCGCATATCCTTAAAAATGCATTTTTTTGCAATCGCATTTCATTGGGATTTTTTCAGTAAATTTGGGTGCAGTAAGTGATGGTTAAGGAAATAAATTTCACCAGGATATTAGAACAATGGAAACACCTGTGACGTTGGAACCCACGATTATTGGAGGTTCCAGCAATAATCAGGAACTGGAATGGACAACGACTTCTGGTTTTAAAAAGAGGTAATTATACTGAACACAAGAGAAATAAGTGAAATATTTTGTCGCTGCAGGATATGATCACCTAACATTTTATATTTTTATGATAATCCGTCCTTCTTTTATCCGACTACCAACGCCTGTAACAACGCTTGTACGTATTACAATATTTAGCATATCAATTTTGGATTTTCAACCACAAGCTACTTTTTATACACCTATTTTCGTCAACGTTACTTTAAAAAAGTTTGAGCATGTTGACCAGTGTACTAGAATGCTGTATTAACAGAAGACTTCTATCAAATGTAAGACATACATATTAAAATAAGAGCAAGTATTAAGTAAAATTACTTTCTTAATTTTGAAAATAAATGAATAGATTAGGATTGGAAGATCCGAATTGTGTCAACGCTGTAACTATTTTCATTGTACAGGCAGCACTAGTTCAGAAGTATAAAAAATATGGTTTCGTGTTGTCATCTAAAGACAGTCTAGAAAGAAAACAACCAGCATAATTGAAGAGTAGGAGGAGTTACAAGTAAAATTCTGACAAAAAACAGACACCAGATACACAGAGACACGATGTTGAGAAGCGACATATTTCTTTTTTCTCAGTATAACGTATATAGAACCATTAAAAGCCGTTTCCTTTCTACGCACACGAAAGGATAGAAAATATACTGCCAAATATATAAAAGGATCGAAGAATTTTGTTAACAAATGGGTGTAACGTAAGTTGAACACAATTACAATCAATGACTTACCAGAACGGGACGTAGATCTTTGTTAAAAAAAATCTTTGATACCTATCAATGCGTGCATGTAATATCAAATGGAGAAGTGCACTAATAAAACCCTTACTATGTGGAATTCATATAAGGGGAAGAATAGCTTTGGCCGAAGAGGGATCATGATTGGAACCATTTAATTTTTACCTACAAAGCTTCCTCTTGGGTAAACAGTAAATCGTGCTTGATCGACCACAAGCAATAAAATTATTCAGAGAACTATTCAACACCCACAAAAGTTACACGCTTGAGATTGTTTTCCCAAAGAGGTATTCGCCAGCATATATTTGTTTACGGAGAATTTAACCTTAGAAAAAATGATAAATATATACGAAGAGGCACTACCACCATCCGCCCAAAAATGATTAGAAGCAAATAATCAGCAGTGGATTCTCCAGTGATCCAAAGCATCTAAATCGGTTGGGTACGCAGTGGAAGGCTGAAAAACATATGGACCTGTTGTATTTGCTGTCACAATCTGCGGATGTGAATTCTGTAGAGAATATTTGGACGTTTGTGAAGCATAAACTTCACGGAAAGTTGACAGTTGTTTGTCCCTGCAAATTCGGTTAATATGGCAATCCTTAACGTAAAGCAAGAAAAAAACATTTTACATAATTATTTCTGCTTTTATATACATGTTAAAAAGTGGTCACCTTTTTGCAATTCAGTTTATTATATAGGACGTAAAATGTATGTTTGTCGGTTCTATTACTATCTATTATAGCATGCAATGGTTTGAATTGTTTTGGTGAACTCTAACTTTTATAATCTGCATCTAATTTTTTGAGCTTGTATAGTACCTGCTATATGTTATTGTTAGTTCTAGCTTTTGAAGCGTTGAACTTAAGAGTAGTTAAAAATGTTAATAGAAGAAAATCTCGACTGAAATCTGGAAGAAAGGTTCTTCGAGATATACTCTATTTACTTAATAGTAAGCGGTAGGAAATAGTTATAACTGCTTAATTTTGATTCTGTTTTATGAATTAATGTTGATTAGTAGTAGCCTTCCTTCAAGCTGGTCTAGATAAATATTTATACTTCATCATAACAATAACAACAATAATGAATTTCTAAAATGTTATTGGAAAAATCTTACCTAAATACTGTAAATGAACTCTAATTTGGTGCATTCTTCCGGTTTTAGGCTTACATAAAACAATACTAGTTTCACCATTATAACCTAATTTCTGAAATACTGTTATACAATCTTTCCCTTTAGGCGAAACTTTGCATACGCCAATTTTATAACTGACCACTTCTATTGGTTCTTTACATTCAATGATCTCGCTGAAAAATCAAATAAAATATAAAATCTTTAAATAAGAACAACAAAGATGAACTTGGAAGAGAAGGAAACTTACTCTGGAAATTCTCCCTCTACTCTACAGACGTATTCTTTCTGAACTAAACGGTTTCTAATTTGATGTTCCATTTGCCTTGCTTTTTTCGGCGATCTTCCGAATAGTAATAAGCCACTTGTCAGTCTATCAAGTCTGTGAATTGTCCTTAAATTTTTTAAATTGTACTCTTTGGCAAGAATAAATACTACGGTATTGTGTCTATATCTTCCACAGGGATGTACCTAAAGAATGGATAGGCGTTTAATTAAAATACATAATTTTCAAATTATTATAGTTGGCTATGGGTATATTATACATACATACATATTTAATTTTTCGTTTTTAACCACTTTTTTAATTTTAATTTTATTTAGCTATCTATAACTACGTTAGATGAATAAGGATGTTATGTTAATTGGAATGAATTTAAAAAGAAAATAGAAATGAAATGATTAGAGCGTGTTAAACGAACCAACACAAAAGTAACAAAAACATTGAGAAATTCTCCTATACAAACCGTTCGATAAAAAGTGTCCATTGCTCTAGAAACTTAATTAGCAGTTTTACCTTCGACAAAATATATATGTTATTAAATTGGGTCACTTGTACTATATTTTGATGGAATTGACATTTTGTTTCATGATGTCATGTAATTAATAGTAACGTCATCGACTATTTTCCTAAATTACATTAAGTATTCTTTACTAAATAAACTGGTAAATACGTAATTTAGGAAAATAATCGATAATGTCACTACAATCACATGACATCATGAAACTAGATTTCGATTCTATCAAATTATAGTACATGTTATCCAGTTTAATAATACATACTTTATCAGAGGTCAAACTGCAAGTTAAATTTATAGAGTTGTGTAAATATATACCCCCAAATGTAAGGGCGGAGAACGTACTTTAATGCGAAAAGCAAACGTGGAGCTAGACAGAATGATAAATAACATGGCAATCTGTTCTACTGTTAGGAGAATTTCACAAGTTACTTTACAAGAATAAGAATTGTCCAAAGCGGAAAAAGCAAAGCACAAATTTTTTTATCTAGAACATATAGTGTCATGCATTTAGCTATATTACATTTAATATATAAATAACTTGGCGAATATTTATAGAGAAATGTCCAAATTAATTTGTTTATTATTATATAGATTATACTTTTGTGAAGTCTTAAATTGATCAAATCTTTTTAGAGTAAAGTCAAATGCAAGAAAGTAACTGTATTATATTATATCTGCTGAGAGATCTTAAAGAAGTGCAATTATCTTTTATATAACTTAAATGTACGAGGTGTGGGTATAAAATAAAGACGCTATAAAATTTTGTATTTTAAATTAATACATATTTAATTATTATTCCCTTCAATATGCACCCCTCCTCTATCACATCCTTACCCCGCTCCATTTAAATTTTCCATTGTGCAAAACAGTCCTTTTCGGATAGTTCGTTCATGACACGTGCTGTTTTTTCTTTCGCAGCTTCAACGGTCTGAAATCTTGTTTCTTTTATTGTAGATTTGATCTTGAGGAACAGATAAAAGTCGTATGGCGCCAGATCAGGCTAGGTGATATGGGGCCAATACAGGGATGTTATACTTGGCTAGAATCCTTTTGACAGACAATGCCGGTGCGTTGTCCTGATGAAGAACCTATGACTATTTTCCACAATTCGGGCCTTTTTCTTCGGATTTTCTGACGGAATTGAGCAAGAATCTCAAGCTAGTAATTTCGATTAATGGTTTGACTTTCAGGAACCCAGTTAAGGTTCACAATTCCATGGATATCGAAAAAAATCATCATAGATTTTATTTTTGATTTGCTCATTCGAGCTTTTTTAGCTCTTGGTGAAGTTGGGCTCTTCCAATGTATTGATTGACGCTTAGTTTCTGGAACCTAGGTGGTAAAACAAGATCACATACTATATCACGCTTTCTGAGAAGTTTGGGTTATTTTAAATGGTCAGTCCAAATATTTTCACGAGCTTCTTTTTGTTGGATTGTGAGAATTTTTGGCACCATTTTCGTACACACTTTTTGCCATACGCATTCTTTGTCAATTCCTACAGTTTCTGTGGACGATCAGATTACCGATTTTTTCAATATTTTAACCCGGGCGTATGTCATCTTCAACATCTTCTCGGCCATCTTAGAAACCCTTAGACCGTCCAAATACCCGCGCACATGATAAACGTTTATTGCTATATACTTTTTTAATAAAAGATAAGTCTCAGTAGCGGTTTTTTCAAGTTTCATATGATATTTCACGATAATTCGTTGCTTTACTAAAACACTTATCATTTTTCTGGCCAAACAAAAAAAACAGATTTTATACAGACGAAGGCTACAGCCACACAATCGCAAAAAAGAGTTCATAAT
Organism: Melolontha melolontha; assembly: GCA_935421215.2. Lineage (NCBI taxonomy): Eukaryota > Metazoa > Arthropoda > Insecta > Coleoptera > Scarabaeidae > Melolontha > Melolontha melolontha. The sequence continues at coordinate 150,266,554 of OW285237.1, read as the reverse complement.
TCACAGCTGTCAGACCTGTCGTACGATTTTAGCGCATGGGTAGTTCGTCTGTAGTAGCATCTCGTTATTTTATAACCACACCTCGTATATGTATTGAACCCCATAACTAAATTATTTTAATTTGAAATTACACACAAAAGAGGTTTTTTTACAACATAAAAATTAGAAACAAGGTTATTACAAACTAATAAACGAAGAATAGTCCAAGAGAAATAATTTATGCGGTTTAATTATAGAAAATTTAAAGTTCAAAAATGGATACCAATACAATGACGAAGAAGAAAGTATGTATAAATTTGAAGAGATTAAGTTGATTTTGCTAATAAGAATATGAAATTTATAAAACGTAATCAATCGAAAAAACTCAACTAAATAGAAGGAATACATTCTGTTAAACAAATACAGGGAATTATTTAATGAATATTTATTTCATAAGTTTATCTGGTCATTTTTAAAATAGGCACAGAATAATCCCGTCGTCGAAACACTACAAGCATTTTTCCTTCTGCAAATTTTGTATTTATGTATTTTGTCAAGATTAAAAAGTCTTTCACAATGTATCTAGTAATTAGAGATTGGCGAACAGAAAAAAAAACTGCGTAATGTTTTATCAAGGCGAATAGGGCGCAAGACATTCGTTGAATTTTTGCTTAAAAATCCACGTAAAAATGTCGATGTGTGGGATTGCATATTATTGTCATGTAAAATCCAAGAAGAAGATGTTCTCTCACCAATCTGGCCTTTTCCTATCTTTCAAATGCTTTACAACCGCAAGAAAATATTGCTTGTTGACTGTTTGTTCCACCGAAGGAAATTTCCTGTGGGCAACACCACGATAGTCAAATAACAGTCTCGTCAGCGAATCGCCATTCTGGAGCTTGTTGGCTAGCTTTCATGTTAAACATACAAAACCGTTAAGATGCGTTTCATTAATGTAGCAAGTCGAAATGGTTCGTTCAAGCATGTCTTCTTTCTTTTTTAACCTGGTTTACTAAGAAAATTCGCCGCGACGAGTTTTATGCCGAAAACATTTATTACTATGGTGCAAATGGATTCGTGAGACATGGTCAGATCCTCAGCCATCTCTCTTAAGTTGAAATGATGCTAAAAACGATACTTTGTCAAAGTTTTATCAGTTTAAGATGTTGCAGGTCGATCGAATCAAGGCAAGTTTTCAAACACCTCTCTACCTTCTTTGAATACCTCGTGCCACTCGTGTCTTTGATAAATCTAACCTACCGCAGACTTTCCCCAATATTTTCAATGATTCCACAAAATAAATTTTGTTGGCACTACGAAATTTGAGACGAACTCTTTGCTTGATATGTTTGTTCATTTTACACAGATTGGACCAAAACTCTACGTAATAATCAGTTATATTCGTATCAATTACGGCAATTTTCTTTCATAGCTTTTAGGTAAGCTTCTTAAATGAACAATTCTCAACATTTATTTAACAGAGTATTTTCGTACTTAATTGAATGACGTGCATATTTCAGTAGAGATCGAACATTTCTAGCCAATATACCGGTGTATTATGAAAAACCTTTGGGGCTGTAGCTTCCTTATATTTTATCTGATTTTAATGAATGATATGTCAAACTAAATCGTTTTTAAAGCACTGTAACCTGTATTAAAAAAAAAAAATTTTTGACATTTCGTTTTTGGCAGACAGTAGTAAATTTTTTTTTTAAATTGTATTACATATTTTCTTTTACTTATTCTAATAAACATTTAGTTCCTGAAGACACCTCCATTAAATTGAGTGACAAATTTTTTATTATTAAAAAAAAACTACGAAATTTACAGAAATCAAACTATCATATATTTTAATGAATTAAATGTTCTAAATTGGCCCCATTTTGTTCCAGACACATTTGACACCTTCTATTAACTCCAACTGCTGCGTTTAATATAAGATTTGGTGGTATTTCATGACGTACTTGTACTATCCTTCTTACTAAATCATCTCTGGTATCAGGTGGAGTCAAATAGACATGATCTTGAATGTAACACCACAGAAAGAAATCCAGTGGATTCAGATCTGGCGATCTAGCAGGCCATCGAATAGGTCCGTAAGTGCCCATCCATCTGACGCCAAAATAATTATTTAGAAAATCAGTATTCATTCGTGCATTATGGGGTGTGTCACCGTCCTGTTGGAACACCACCCTGTTTAACTCAGCAAGTGGCAACTCATCTAAATAATCGCCTAATTCATTGCGTAACAAATTGTTATACTTTTCTTGGTTTAGATTACCCTCCACAAAAAAAGGCCCTACTACTTTATCGCCTAAAATGCCACACCATACATTTACACTGAACCGATTTTGAAAAGTGTGTTGCATCACAACATGGTTATTTTCAGTGCTCCAATGGCGATGATTATTTCTGTTGAATACACCATTTTTCCCAAAACTGCATTCATCTGACCACAACACACGACGATAAGAAATTGGATCTTCCCTTAGTTTATTCATGAAAACCGTGCAGAATTGAACCCTTCGTTGAGGGTCGTTTTCACCGAGAGCATGCACCTTCCGTGGTATATAAGGAAAGAACTTGTGCTTCTTCAGAATGTACTGAACTGTAGAATGTGATACCTGCATGTAGTGAGCAATTTCTCGCGTAGACGTATTAGGGTTTACTTCCACATAGAGCAAGACACTTAATTCTAAATTTTGATTTTGAATTACACGTGCGTTTATTTTCGGTTTTTTGAATGATCCAAAATTTCGTAAATTTCGCACGAGCCTTCCAAACTTATCGGCACTTGGACGCAGTCTGTCAGGAAAACGATTTCCATAAAGTCGCAAAGCAGCTGCAGAATTTGTTCCGCATTCAAAATATGCTTGAATCGCATCCACACATTCGCCATTATCCATTTCAATAACAAAATTTAGAAATAAATCGTTGAAAATGTTATAATGAATGTGTGACTGACAGATGTCAAAGCTCTCTTCGAAAATTTGGAATGCACTTTTATCGTTCAATATGACTGCTTGATTTTTAAATTTTTAAAATAAACACTGTAAATGTTGTTGTTGACCCACCGCTCACTGATAACATTGGTTTGCAATCCTTTATGGGCTATATAGTATTGAATGTAAGTGATTTTAAAAGGTACACACATTTCCTAGTAATAAAATGAAATAGAGTATTTAAAATGCATTTAAGAAATCTCTGTGTTCGGAAAAACCCGAATAAATCGAACTAAAAAAAAAAACCTTCAATTTCTCGATTTTTTTTCATACAAGGATATCGTTGTTTACAGTTTCATATTCAGAAAAAGTAATATATTTGAATAAGGAAAAATAAAAGTATAGTGCAATCTAAAAAAACACAGTTTGCAACTGTCTGTCAAAAACAAAGTGTAAAAAAAAATTCAAAGCGGATCACGTTACAGTGTTTTTAAAACGATTTAGTTCGACGTATAATTTATTACATTCGGATAAAAAATAAAAAAGTTACAGCACGAAAGGTTTTTCATAATACACCCGGTATATTTTAAGCTATTCTGAGAACAGTTTTTGTTTGCATTGTGTGTAATACAAGTGTAATTTAAATCGTTAGGAATCCTAATATTTTTATATATAGACTCCATAAAACGACTTTGTATGTGTGTGTGTATATTATGAATTATTGAAAATTTACTGAACAACAGCCCGACACAAAACTTTCAGACAAAGACCATACAACTCAGAGTTGGAGAAAACATCCATACTTGATGTATATTGTGCATTCAAAAAGGTCTGGAATTATTTTTTTTTAGATGGCAAAAGCAAAATACATGAAAAACATATAATTTTTCACACGGTGTCCTCATTTACTGAAACGCTTGTTCGAAATCTTGTTCAGAGATGCTGCTCAAAATACTTAGTCTAGAAACTGGGTAATAGATAAATATGAATGTATTGTTTGTATTGTTTAAGAATCGTGAAGATAAAGCCAGTCGTCAGAGTAGTAATGATTGAACGCACTCGAATTTTTAGCTCATCGCTTAGTGTGTGTGTGGACCGGAGTTTATGTACACTTTCTTACTCAAAACATAATAAGGTTAGTGTAAATGCTTCCTACGCTGACACTGAGTTGTTCTGATAACATTTGTACGCGCTCCACATTCCTTTCAGTATTGAAGTGCAGGATTGTCTTTCTATATCATATGGTCTTTCAATGATTCATGGACTTAGACAATCGTGTCCCTGTACAATTTTTCATTATTGCAAAGTTTCTGTAACAGTTGAAACAAAATTTGATCACATTTCTTCTTTTATTGCAGACACTATGACACGCAAATTCAAACAAACATAATTAACTGGTACATTCAGTTATTTGTCCGAAACTTTTAGACGAATTGGAAGAGGAATTAGACTAAATAGTTCCATAGGCAAAATATGGAGAGCGTTTTTAATGGATCGGTCTCAGAACTTTTTGAATGCTCTGTGTACATGCATATATACGAGGGTATATCAAATTTAAACAGGACTGATTTTTTTTAATTCCACACAGGTCGCTGACCCGGGATAGGTTGATTTTTAGCTAAGGTAGGAATTTAAGCGGTAGTAACGACTCGAATTCTCTCATCAGGTTCACCTTAGTACTACCTTAGTACTACATAAACCACGAGTGAACAACAAGTGCATGTTTCTATGGAAGCAACGGAAAATTATCAAGATTTTGACTAAGAAGGGTGTGAAGCTAACGGAAATTTTGATGAGATTATAAGCACAGTTCAGCATCAACACGTTGTCACGAACCCGTGTTTTTTCATGACACAAGGAATTTTCTGAAGGGCGTGAAAACGTTGAGAACCAGAGCCACAATCGTCGCCCAAGGATAAGAGCGACCGAAGCCAATATCGAGGCAGTTCGACAACTCATGGAGGACAACAGGCGCATAACGCTCTAGAATATTCCCGAGGCACTTAACACTAGTTACGAGAGTGCTCAGCACATCGTGACACTGAAATTGGGATTCCACAAGGCGTCTGCAAGATGAGTTCCGCGGCTGCTGTCGGATGCACAGAAACTGCATCGGCTAGAGGTTTATTAGCGTCTGTTGAATCGATTCCGGCAAGCGGACGCGGCGTTTTTGAATCGAATCGTAACGTGCGAACATTACACTCCCGAGTCAAAGCAAGCGAGTATGGAGCGGAGAAAGAGCGGTAAAAGGGTGAAAGGTGAAAGAGAAGATCAGTTTGTCAGCTGGAAAAGTTTTGCCAACTATTTTTTTTTAACGGCTTGACGCTGTTCACGTTGATTTTCTCCATGATCGACGCACAATTAATGCGGAATATTATAGCGAGCTTCTTGATGCCGCAAAGCTGTCCTTGCGATGAAAAAGGAAGACGAAATGTATGAAAAGTGTGTGAATCGCCTTGTGATTTTCATCTCTTTGAATCCTTGAAAAAAGCACTTGGAGGTCGGCGCTCAACAATAACCAAGCAGTAAAGGAGTTTGTCCTCCAATGGTCACGTGCGCAAGCGAAAACTTTCTACGCCGAAGAAATTGAAAAACTCCCAATCCGTGGGAAAAATGCGTTGCCAAGGCGGGAGATTATGGAAAAGTAATATGTTTAATAATATGTCTTTGTAAATAATGTAGAACTTTTTGACTTGAAAAAAAAAAATTAGTTTAAATTTGATATACCCTCGTAGATTTATTTTAATTTTGAATAGTTTAATATCTTTAGATACGAAAATTTTATTACATTTATTCTCTACGTTTCACAATTAAGATGGCATATCTTTTCAGTTTCCTTTTTTTGTGAAATCAGTCTTATTTTATTGTTATTATTATTATTAAATGAAGAAAGATGAACTTTTGCAAATATTACATTTAAAAAAAGTTAAACTAAGTTAATTTAAATTTATATATATATATATATATATATATATATATATATATATACAGTATGACTGAAGTTTCGTTTTGTTCTTTTTTGGGGATATATTCTAAAAAATATAACAAATAAAATAGTAAAAATTTTATCTAATAAAATTTTTTTTAAATTTTAATTTTTAATTTTTTTTGACGTTTCTAGACAACTTTTATTAGAGAAAATTTTTACTATTTTATTTGTTATATTTTTTAGAATATATCCCCCAAAAAAACAAAATGAAACTTCAGTCATAGGTACTGTATATATATATATATACAGTATGACTGAAGTTTCATTTAGTTTTTTTTGGGGGATATATTCTAAAAAATATAACAAATAAAATAGTAAAAATTTTCTCTAGACAACTTTTATTAGAAAATTTTTTTTGAAACTTCAGTCATACTGTATATCTATATATATATATATATTTATACGTATTAGGCACTAGAAAAAATAAATCGTCCAAAATTGCACCCGAACTTGTTGAAATTCAATTTTAGAATCAACGTTATTCTCCTTTTTTTTGGGATTCGTAAAATTTTACGAGAAAAAGAAAGCAAAAGAGAAATAAAACGGCATTAAGGTTATTTTCTTTGGCCAAATTCGTCGCTGTAAACACGGTTTGTTCGATTTTTGCCGAAAGTAGGCCCATAAAACTGCAAGGTGGTCGTAAATTATATATTTCTCCACTCTTGTATGAGCATTTGCAATAATTCAAAAGCATTGCTTTCCTAAAAGAAAAACATTTCTAAAAGAGTGTGTACGTAAAATAAAATTAATTCGGAAATTTATAAAGGTTCAATTTGATAAGAATATATTTTCATTTTCTATTGTACATAAGTAACCATATGACTTATAACCTAACCCAATCAGTTAATATTTGTAGATGTTTAACATGCTAAAATGTTAATATATACGAATACACTAATAACGCAAAGATAAATATTTAATTATAAGCTCAATATTTGGTTAACATGTTACATGTATATATATATATATATATATATATATATATATATATATATATATATATATATATATAAAGTAAACTTAATAAGTCGGCGATTAGAGGTCTGGTTCATTACTTCAAAGTATATATATTTAAAACAACCCTACATGTTTCGGCAATGATGCCTTTGTCAAGGGAATAAAAAATATTTTTTATTTCCTTGAAAACAAGAAACTTACTCACAGCACTTTATTTATCTTACGAAATATAAACCAATAAATAAAATACATTATAAAAACCCCGCTTCTATCTACGTTCATGAAAACACTTTAAAAAGCACTATATTCTCGGAATACAATAGCTGGCCTGTCCATTGTTATCGCGGCGAGACCAGGTGTCCGAGTAAGTCAAACAAATACTTCATTAAATTACGCCGGGATGTACTGAGCGACGTTATACACAGTTCCAATTGCCGATTGCGTTTCATGGAAATTGCGTCCGTTCTCTATAATCATATCTATTACGAGAATGTTTTTTTTGTTTAGTTTAGTCTTTTTAGTTTATGTTTATAAATACGATAAAGTTGTGTCTGCGTTGATATGGTTAAGAGTTCAATAACTTGGTGCGCAAGTCAAGTGAATTTTAAAGATGATATATGAAAATAACATGTAAGATGTGTACTTTACGAGCATTTAACGTCCTATTTCCGCCGGTGTATCTTTAATTCAAAAATTTTATCGAACGTCCGTAACGATCGACAACTGAACGAAATAATTAGATGGAAAATAACAAGACTATTCTTTTTGATAATATGAGTCCCTTTTAAGATATCGTCTCCGATAGTATTTGTGGTATATTATGAGAGGGAATTTTGGGAAAATATTTTGGGTATATTTTCTATCTAATTTAATCTTTCCATTTTTCACACCTTGTCTTTTATTTCAAGGACACCCAGTATATCTGTTTTGAAAGTGTATGATGTTGGCAATAAAATAATTCTGTTACGGTACAAAGATAACACGATCGTGATTTGATATCTACTTTATACCGATAGGTCCAACTCGCAACGGGCGGCCATAGGCAACAATATACGTATGGAACGTAATGCGATGTGGCAACGTGTGTACGATGCCTATATTGAGTGACTTTCTTAAAATTTAAATTTATTTTGCAGAATTATTGATTTTTTTACTTTTATCTTTTAGAAAACGTTATTGTTTTTTTATTACTTAAAATTACTTTTCCGTAGCAGCTAAGAATACAATAATACAACAAATGGGCAAATTACGTATACAGAACGAATATGCAAACGACTATATCCTTGCGCGGTTTAAGGCTTACTAAATTCTTAACTGCAATGCAAATGCAATGTGCTGCAATCGAAGGAGCTGTGCATGGAGGGGATTCGATTCGCTGTTGCCACACATTGCTATATGGCCCGTTGCGAACTGGACCTACCTATACCTATACCGATATCTACTTTGTCTACTTTAGAGTATCTTTTATTTTTATTTCTGGCCATAATATTTGACTTGTTATACTTATGTAAATTACAAAAGTACGAGATATGATAAAGAACATTCACGGATACAATTTGCCATGCCTAAGAGGGACAAGTTTATAGTTATGATTAAGGTATTTTACCATTAGAAAATAGCAGAAGTATCAGGACAAGATCTCTTAAAATTATTTTAAAATCTAATCAACACAAAGCAAAAATCGAAAGTCATAAGATAACCTTGGAAGAAATTAGCATCTTATTTACTAAAGTAAAAAGGAAAAAACTGCATTTCATGACTTCAAAATTCGTTTTGATTTTGATGACGTAGGGGTAATATTTGCTACATTTAACCCCATTATTAAGTGCACCATATTTTTAGTAGGTATTTGGATTATTGACAGAACGATTTTACATGTAAAACATCCTCGATCAACGAGTTTTATCAAATATGATATTGTGTGATACGTATGTCCGGAACCACTCGGTACTCACCGGAAGTGAACACGGTTTGTCCAATACAACTAAGTCCTCGTCAACATGAATTAGCTTGATTGGGTTTGCTAAAACGGGTGTCTCGTGTCTGCAATCAACCAATAATAGCCACATAAGCCCATTATGCGCTAGGATTAAATTATTTCGCACAGTTCCAACAGTACCAAAAATGTTGGTGAGTGTAAAATATAATAATGGCTAATATTACATGAGGAAGTATAGGAAATATGGTTTTATAAATGTCGTATCCTCTTCAAACCAACGCTGCGTTTATTTTATACGGGCTTGAAGGGGGTGAGAAGTACTACCGATTTGATGAAGACGAGTATTAGAACAAATTCAGAATGGGCTGCTGTATAAGCCTTTGCGGAAGTAGTAGTTAATATTACGAATTTAAAATGTATATTATATGTATTCTGTAGATATATGAAATATGAGAGGGGGGTTGATATATAAGGTCTCCAACAACGTCATTGTGTGAGAAATGGGGATACAGACAAGTGTTAGCTTGCAAACGGTAACTTCGAGTATATCATCTAAGCATGCAAAGTTTCATTTTCTTGTATAACGCCGTTGAGTAACAGTGTCATTTACCATGAGTTCAATTTCTGAGATGCGTACTTGCATTTTATAAGGTTGCACTTGGATTCATCATTATGACTCCGTAAATAAGCTGCAGTCAATGGAATATCGTCGTCCTGATCCTGCACATGTACGAAAATTCGAAAGAGTTTCATCAGCGCAGAAAGTAATGGTTCATTCAATAAGATACTACAAAACCTTACGATCACTAAAGAATCGTATCCGTAGAGTAAGCGTGAGAAAAAAGAATTTATTCTAGCACCACGATAACTTCAGGCAGCATTGCAGCAACCAAACGATGAAAACAGTGCCGAGCCTGATATTCACCGTTGTTTCGCATCCTATAAACAATCCTAAGTTCACCTTCAGACTTTTGGATATTTCCAAAGTTGAAGGAAATATTGAGAGGTCATCATTTTTCATCAGATACTGAAGTTCAGGTCGCTGTTAGCAATTAGATCAACAGTAAACAAAAAAGTTTTTTCATGGGGGGAATGAAGAAATAGATCAACGTTTGGAGGAATGTGCTGCACTAAACGGTGATTATGTGGTAAAATAATTATCGAAATTAGTAGTACAATAAATTTCATTTATTTTAAGACTGATTTCATTATTTTGTCTTCTTCGATTCTTATTTTATGAGTTAGAGACCTTATTTATCAATCCGTCTTCGTATCCCATATCAATTTTAATTGATTTGTCAGTGTAAACATAACGAAATGAGATAATGTAGTTTACCTTGCGTACACATTTATATAATTATAGTATGCATATACCATGTGTTACATAATGCTAGTTTTGAAATAATCATTGTACACAAATAAGACAAAAGAATCGTAAGCCTGTAATATTTTATTTTCAAGATTAACTTTATCATGACTTGCATGTTATGACGAGAATCTTTACAATGCAAATAGAGTAAGAATTCATTGTGTCGAAATTAATGTTGTGACATTTTGTTACCACAAAAATATACGTACAATCTATCACTTTGTTTTTATTAGTTTTCCCCAATACAACAAAGCTTGGTGGTAGATTTCTAATACTATAGCTTGATTGGTAATTTTACTTTTTGTTAAAAATAATCATGAGTGAAGTATTGCAGACACCACTTTAAGGGAGTAATATCTCAAATATATTGTAGTTATGTGTGATGGTTTTAACACCTAATAATCGAGAACAACATTGTGTGGTATCAGTATTGTGCAGGTCTACAAATAGGAAAAATGCTCTAGAAAACGATTAGTACTGTTCTTCCAAATTTTCTTTACTGCGTAGTTAATACGAGGATTGTTCGGAAACTACATAGCCTAACACAGAGATGGCGCGAATTCACAGGAATCTTCTTTACCATTCTGTAGAATTATCCTTGTGTAGGCTAAATAGTACAGAGCGATCTGTCAACTGGTCTGTTTTTGACAGTACGCCAAAGTCAACGTCTCGTGTGATTTTGTAATAATGGAAAAAACTGAGTTGAGAGCAGTGATAAAGAACTTTCATTTGAAAGACTTAGCACCAACCGAAATCAAAGCAGAGCTGGATTCAACACTATTAGAATCCGTTCCTTCGTTTCCAATGGTTAGAAACTGGTTTGCCGATTTTAAGCGTGATCGTATGAGCACAAATGATGAACCCCGTAGTGGACGTTTAAAAACTGTTACTGTTCCGGATATGATTGGATATGATACACCGTATCGTCTTGGATGACCGTTGTGTAAATGTGCGCGGGATGGCAGACATTGTAGGTATCTCAAATGACAGTGTGCACATAATTTGAATTGAAGAATTGGAAACGAAATAATATTCGGCGCGTCGGGTGCCGCGGTTTCTCACACCGAAGCAAAAACTGAATCGTTTGTTTCTCGCGACCTTTTGGCACGTTTTCGCCGCAGTCAGAAGGACTTTGTAAGCCGTTTCATTACAGTCGATGAAACCTGGCTCCACCGTTACAATCTCGAAACCAAAGAATAATCCAATGGGTAAAAAAAGGTTCTCCGACACTAAAGAAGGCAAAAACGGTTTTGTCAGCAGGAAAGGTTATGGAAACTGTTTTTTTGGGATTCTCATGGAATTATCTTGGACGACTATTTAGAAAAAGCGAAAACAATAAATGTTGAGTATTATGTAAATTTGTTGCAACAATTAAGCGACAAAATTAAAGAGAAACGGCCTCATTTGGCAAAGAAGAAAGTGCTTCTTCATCAGGATAACGCACCTGCCCACAAGTTTGGCAAAAGTTCATGAATTGATATTTGAATTAGTACCGCATTCGCTCTATTCCCCAGATTTGGCTTTTCGCGATTATCATCTCTTTTCAAACCTCAAAAATGGCTCGGCCGTTAGAGATTTTCGACTAATGCCGAGGTAATTGCTGCTGTAAATAGCTATTTCGAGGACTTAGATTCATCAACCTACAATGAAAGTATTATTAATTTGGAATATAGTTGGAATAATTGTGTTGAGCGAGCAAGAGATTATATTGATAAATAAAATATTTTTTGTCAAAAAAACTTGCGTTTTCTTTATTAGGGCACGTAGTTTCCGAACTACCCTAGTATACAGGTATACAGGGTTAGTTAAAAGTATGAGGACGGCAATTTATTGTCGTTAATATCCATTTTAGGTAATGTTCAAGTAGTATTATTACATACTGAACAATATTATATAATTGGAAAAGAAAGTAATAAATTAGTAGAAATTTATTCAAGACAAAAAATTAACATTAGAAACCATTGTTAATTAAGTAAACAAATAATGTTTAGACAATAAATCTATTTTACGAGGGTGAATTAAATATAAATCGCCTTGTTTAATCACTATTCCCACGACATCTACTTTTAAATCGACCTTCAAGTGCCTTTGCTTGTATTACATGTGATGAACCAACTAGAATCAGATGTATCAGATGGTATTCCAAACGTTTTTATTCGTGATTTTGTCTTAACACTGTGCGAACCTTTACTGACTATTATAATAAGTTCTTTAGAAGAGTTCTGGAAATTAAGTCGGTAACTTTGTTGTACAAAAAAGGCGATTGTTTCAACAAATACAAAGTTAACGCACTATAAATATTTTGTCTGGTTGTGCAAAAGCATTTGAACATCTGCTTTATTCTAAACTTTAACAACTGCGTTAATCTTTTTATTTCAACTAACCAGCATGGATTTATGGTTGGGCGTTCCACTGTGGTCGATCTAACTGAAGTTGCTCAGTTTCTTAGTTATTGTCTGGACAAGCGTTAACAAGTCGATTTCGTTTTCATTGTTTCGACGAAGGGTTTCGACATTATGAATCACACTCTTTTGACTGCCAAGATGTCATCCCTCGGCTTTTCTCCAACAAAACTTGTTATCTGTCATATAATAGCTTTACTTAAAATTCTTTCGCAGTCTCCTCTGTGGTACCACAAGGCTCCAATCTCAGACCTCTTTTATTCAATATTTTTATTAATGATTTTCTATCTATGATACTTTGCCCGTTTTCGTTTTTAGTTTAGGCGGATTATTTGAAAATGTTATCTAAAATTACATCTACTTTGGATTTTGTCAAACCTCATAATGATATTGATATTATTAATCATTGGTGCAATGAAAATATGATACATCTAAATATAGAGAAGTGCGGCATTGTAACATTTTCTAGGAGCACCAATCCTATTACTTCTTTTCATGGAATTCAGAGATTACACATTACTGGACAATTAGATGTAAAAGATTTAGGAGAACGATCTGATTCTTAATTTTAATTTTCTATATCGATATCTGTAGCATATATACTTCCGCTTTCCGTACATTCAGCTTAATTAGATCTTGCAGGAAGTTTACGAATCTTTTAACACTCAAAGTTTTATTTTTCTCCCTAGTTCGCTCGAAACTTGAATACGCTTCGTTTATCCGGTACCCATGTTATGAATATCAGCAGTCAGTCCTAGAGAGAATTCAGAAGGGATTTCTAAGAATTTAAATTTCAAAATTGATGGTATTTATCCAACCTCGAGGAATTGACTGTAACCCGTTGCTCCTGCATCATGACTTTTATTCATTGGTTTCTCGAAGAGATGTGGCCAGCAATCAATGTTTAGTCCAACTTATTAACGACCAAATTGATTCTCCATAGCTGCGATACAGATACCACGGGAACTGTACTGGGAAAGCCGATATTACAAATGCTGGTGGACAGTATGGCACCTGAAATTATGTTTACAGCTAAGCTTATCATATCTATATCGACCAGAAAACAGGCAAAATGTCGCTCGAGTGATTGAGGTGCCGACACCTGGTATACAGATGGATCACAATCCAATCGGGGCACAGATGGAGTGTGCCCCAGAAGTAAGCTATGTCTGGAGAAACATACACCGGTTTTAGAGGCTAAATTGTTTGCAGTCGCAGTCTGCGCCGAAGAAATTCGAGAAGCCGACTGCGCAGACCAAAAAAATTAACATAATGACTGATAGCCAGGTGGCTATTAAAGCCATTATGAATCCATCTACCAGGTCTAAACTGGTGAAACATTGTAAGTCAGTCCTCAATATACTGGTACAAGACAATATTGTGTCACTGATATGGGTGCCAGGACATGAGGAGATTAAAGGCAGTGAGACTACCTGGCCGAGGAAGATTCTAAGAGGAACTTCATAGGACAAGAACCTGTATGTGGAATTGCTAATTTGGCTAAAAGGAATGGTTATAGCCAAAAAGAGAACATAAAAGGAAATGAAGGCTAACGGAAGGTCAACTCCGCACTACTAGATCAGTTAGATGCTAGACTTTCAGCAAACTTAATTCGGTCTAGGAGATGTGAAAAACAGGAGCAAACTGGCCTTTATGTAATATGCACTTGTGAGGGACTCAGACAGAATCATTTCGAAAGAGATTTATTGAATTTTACGAGGGCACTTAAATTTCCCCTGACTCCTCAGGGGACACAAGGCTAACAGAGTGGAACTGAAAGATCTATTGGGTGTGGTACAAAGAGCAGTGTTCTCAAGTGCCTAGACTTACTGGCGTCCAATCCAAATAACTAGAAGAAGAAGAAGAGTTGCTTTCCCCCGTCTTTTTTAGTTTACCAGCTCATCATACGCGTTCCGCGGATATTTTATTTATTGATTCTGCTCGAACAAATATTCGAGTTGTTGTTCTGAAGAAAATTAATATTGACCTATTTAATCACTGACGATTTGTGTATACTAGCGTATTTCTTCCTAATTTCATAAATTTTGTTCGTTGTATTTGTTTTTTACGAGTGCCTTACATTATTATGCATGGATATTAATATTTTTCTCTCTCTGTTGATATGTGGTAACTTTTGCTTTTGTTTTGTTTGATGAACACATTTTGTCCTGTAAAGGGCTCGGCTGTTGGGCAATAAAAATCTGTTAATATTATTATTATAGTAAGAAAAAATAAACACATGTTATTTTTCTACATAATGTACATTTTATTAACATATTCTTTCATTTTTCCCACAGCTTTCAAAGTTCTTTAATTACGTCAACGAAGAGTGAAGTGGTTGTATCGAACCAGTACGAATCTAAGTTATAGTAGTTTACTGCAACGCATTTTGACACTTCGGATAGATAAGTATCTATCCGCCTTTTTCGTCAACAGGTCAATTTCGCTTCATCAAGAAGCTGCTAGTAATAGGACACATTAAGTGAATGCCGTTTATGAAAAAAAAAATAAGCAGTACGCCTGTGCAATGTCAAAAAATAGTTGCAAGGACTTTCCCTGATGAAGAAAGGTCTTAACTTTCTGAAACAGTGCGTTTTTAGGCTGTCGCTACATTATGCTTACCGCCTTTGATTCGGCGGTGTAATAATACATCCTCGTCTTGTTATTGATGACAATATCACTTCAAAATATTTCACTCTACTGGATATTGCGCCATAAGCCTTCTGCACACGAAAATAGAGGTTGAAAGTAATGCGAAATGATTGATTAAGAACTTTCGTAGAATATTTACAGTAACCTTTACAGTAATTTCCAATACTGTAAGGAGCCAGTCAACTTAAATCAACTCTTGAATCAGAAATGTTCGCTTCAATAATATTTGTCCAGGGTTTGTATACACGTTCTCACGCGACAAAAATTTAGTTATAAATTGTTACTCAACAGATGTGGGTACCTCTTACTCAGACATGCTGTTACTGATAGTTAATCAGTTTTGGTGAGCCGTAGCCATAGACATATTCATTCAGCACTACGTCACCAGCTTTGCGAAAATGGTTTCGGTTTATATTTAATCCACCCTCGTAACATATTTATCGGTCTCATACAAAGCATAATATATGAGAAACGTTTTATATTTTCTGTTCGTTTATATGTAAAGGAAATGCAACAGTTGGGTTTACCTAATTTTTGCAAATATTAGCATATTAATAATTCTGAACAGAGAAGAATGATTGCTTTTATTTTAGTGAAAAAAACATATGTACGTATAGGGAATAGGACTGTTGAACTTTAAAATTTGAAAAATTTAATTGCGTAAAAAGTATATTGGAAGAACAGTATGCAAATATGCCATGAACTGAAACATATACAGTAAGCGGGGCCTTATATAACAACATAGAAATTGTATGATCAAACACGATTCAACATAGTAGTGGGGATATATGGCAAAAAAAGTTATATGGTATTCGATTCGTGGTTAAACCAGAAGTAATAAAGGATATGTACAAAAGAAATACAACAAATAACGAAGAATCTACCTTCCTATGTACAAAGCTGGTGGAATCTTACACCTAGATAGATATATGCGGCATAGGACTAAAAAGAAGTTGTTAAACTGTTGTGTAAGTCTCTTGTTACCCTTATATTATAATGGTAACCCTTACGCTTATGGAAAGAAGTGATAGTAAAATTAAACTATCAGGGACGTTCTCTGCATGGTATTTTTTCGAATGTGTTCGATAATAATTTTGTAAAATGACCTTCTATCTGTACTTTACATATTTATTTACAATTTTAAGAAATTAGGTTGTGTTTCATATCTAACATCATGAAAGGTATAGAAATAATAATTTAAATTATTTTAATGAAAATTCGAACCAAACAGGCAAATTAATTGAACATCTATTTGATACTTCTGACAGAAGTGTACGTAAGATTTTGAAACAAGATTGAGAAACACGTGTCGTTCATACAAAACTAAAAAAACGTAGGAAATATTATTTCCTGAAGAGCATTATAAACAAATGAAGTTTTGTCGCATAATGAGAGAAAAATGCGATCGAAATAAAAGTCTTCTCAAAAATATAATTATTCGAATAAATGATATCACTTAACAGCAGTTTCACTGCTTTATTAGAGTTCTCTAACATATGTTTCGGTAAGACGCCTTACCACTGTCAAAGAATCAAGATGACTAAATAAATGTGAACATGGGAAACTACGACGTAAGTCCAGAAAGTAAGTTCCGTTTGGCAATGAAAATAAATCAAGTAGAGATGCAGAAGAACTATTTATTGCAAACCTTAACAATTTTTATACATAGTTCCCACCATTTTGTAGGCATTTGTCATAGCGTGGCACAAGTTTTTGTATGCCTTCTTCATAAAAGGTTGCCGCTTGTGTTGTCAACCACGTGGTAACATGTGTTTGAACTCATTTTTCGAGGTGCCAAAATTTGCTTAGCTTTAGCCCTTGCTGGCGAGGAAGTGTTCATTCCATCGATTGTACGTTTAGTTTCAAAGGTGTCATAAGCAATCCAAGTCTCATCCCCGGTCACTATCTGCCTCAAAAAGTCATCGCCACCATTGTCATAACGTGTCAAAAAGTCAAGTGCACTGCTCAGACGTTTTTTCTGATGCTGTATAAGTGTTTTTGGAATCCAGCAAGCACAAAATTTTCGAAAACCTAACTTTACAGTAACAATTTCATGAGTTAGCGATCTTGAAACTCCACAGAAAGAGCAGAAATTGTAAACTCACGGTTTTCCTCAATTACTCATCACATTTTTTTACATAAACCTCGCCGATTTGTCGCCAACTATATTTATTCCATGGGCTAGACAAGTCATGTTGATTAAATTTTTGTATAAAAAATTTAAATTTGCCCCTGCTTTAGTCATATACGCTGCCGCATTTATAACGAAAAGAAGAAATTTGTCAGTCGACAGAATATCTGGGGCAAAAAAGTCATCACACATTCATTAACATTTCCACGCTATTGGTTTTCTCGTACTGCTTAAAAAATATTTTGGTTAAGAACACCAACTAATAAATTTGCAATATAGCGACCACGAATATCCGTCGTTTTATCAAAAATATGCGATTTCATGTAGAAAATGTAAAAAATATTTACTTTATGCACACAAACTAAAAATATGAACTAAAGCAATTTTATGCAAAATATTAAATTTATTTATACCGTTAATCGCATTATTTCAGTGTAGAATGGATATATTCACAATTTATATTGCTAATAATAAAAAATATGTTTTTTAAATAAAATCCGAACTATATTTTTAACTAGCACTTAGGTATATGTAGTTTCCCATATTCACATTTATTTAATCATCTTGTCTCTTTGAAAATGATAAGGTGTCTTACCGATACATATATTAGAGAAATCTAATAAAGTAGTGAAACAGCTAATGTCAAATGATTTCATTTATTCGAATATTCATCATGTTTCACAAAGAGCCTACTGCAGAAATAGTTAATAATATTATATTTATTGGTGAGTGAACATTTTCTTTGATCGATAGATACTACATTTGCTACTTATATCGTAGCGAGAGTTCTACCTTCGGCCAACAAACGCACGTTCTTATATAAGACCCCGCTTACTGTATACTATTATGTAACATTTAATGTTTTTTTTTTAATAAACCTAATATAAATATTGAAGTATAAAGGGTTCATTAACCACGTTTATTGTTATCTTTTCAACAAAATCTTTAACGTAAATTTTCGCAATATCTTATTATTAGACTGGGTAAAGAGGGTCAATTTCTAGTGCAATGCCGAGAGCAACGTAGAGGGGAGAAGTGCGCGGCACGGAATCTCAAGCGTCCGAATCAAAGCACACTTGGTCAGTAGTATTCCACTGGTCGCTGTGAGTGCATGTCAGTACACACATATTTACAAAATGTCGCATTTAGGTACGTTTCAGAAACAGCGCATTTCAAAGAAACCAGAAAACGTAATAGCGAGTATGCCGGATTTAGAATACGAAGGCGATAGATTTAAATGTGTAAGGTGGGACGACTATTTGACGTGTACCAGCAGATGGAAGTGTGAACGCCACCTAAAAAGTATAAAACACTATTCTGCAATCCGTGGCAAACGATACAGCAAACAATTAACATGATGATGTGTTTGTTTGGTAGGTGTTTGTTTTATTATATATAATCTATCGTTCACCTTGCTAGACCAAAAAGCATTTGTCTCCTTCTGGAGCAAGTATTCGGATTATACATTACCAAGTCGGACATCGATAAGAAATGTTATGCCATCTGGTCGTGACTATGTTGAAAGCAGAATTATAAAAAAAAATTAAAGCAGAATTGAAACATAAAAAATTGTGGTTATGTGTGGACGAAACAACTGATCGGCAAAAATTCTGTGGTGAATGTGATGGTACGTATAATGGAAGAATTTGAACCGTCATCCTTTATCTTACTTGCTTTCAACAGAGTTGCAAAACGTACTAGCGATGAAATTTTAAAAGTAATGTTGAGCGCATTAAACAAATTTCAAGTTTCAACAAACCAACTTTTAATGTTTGTGAGTGACGGTGCCGCTAACATGCTTTCCTTAGGCCGATCTCTTAAAGAAGAGAGTGGCAATCTGTTACATGTAACATGTAAAATCTATGTTTCGCAATTGATACCTAAATGTTATCCACGAGTAAATGCTTTAATAGGTCATACGAAGGCAGTGTTTCTAGGGTCCCCAAAACGTACAAAAAAATTTCACGAATTATGTCCCAATGTACCTGAACCATCACAGCCGATTACTACGTATTGGGGAACATGGTTAGAGGCTGCATTTTACTACTGCGAACATTTTGATGATGTAAAGAAGGTAGTTTTACAATTCGATCCGAGACACGCCGAAGCTATCAAGAAAAGTCAGGAAATGTTTCAAGATAGTCAGGTAGAAAGAGTGATTTAGAAACAATTCCCAAGAACTACTATGAACTAGCGGAGGGAATTGAAAAATTACAAAATGATTCGATGTCGTTTGTGGATTCTGTTCAAATTATGGATGATGTTCACTCACACCTATATGCGGCGGAAGGCGACAAAAATGAGTGGTAATATGAAAATTTGAAAGTGTTATTGACAAGGATTCAATTCAAAGGTGCGTCGAAAGATACATTAAATTGTCACCAGGATTACTTTGCAAATATAACATCACTCGACGTGGGACGGTCGTTTTCATCATTGAAAAATATTTATTCCGCACGTCGTACTCATTTGACTGAAACAAGAGCGAAAACATATTTAATGATTGAAATATTTAATAGATGCCAACCAGTTTGTGATTTCATGGAAGCTTTTTAAAACATATATTTTTTATCATTATTTTATGTGTAAACATTCATGCGTCCGCATCGCCTATGCAAAATTATGCGAGTACGTAAACGTTACTGATCGCTCGCCTTGATACGGCCGCTAGGCCCCTCTACGTTGTTCTACGGACTGCACTGTAACTCGCCCCTCTTTGCCGACTCTACTTATTATTCGTTCCATTTATTTAGAATAAAATATTTACTGTTTTGGAAATATCAGATATCCAATAGAGTGTATGGGAAGTAGGTATTTATTTATGAAAGTTAGTATTCTCGAAATAGTATTAAGAACATTTTTTCTAAATGTAGGCAATGAATGACAGTTTAATGTATAAGTGTGTTCTAAGCTTTTTAAACATTAATGCACCTATCTATTTATTGTCTTTAAGATATTTTTAGCACGTAATTGTAGAGCACTTTTAGGAAAAATTAGAATTAATAACATTATACGATATGGTTAAAAGTTTATGCACTAGTATAACTACAAAAGTTATTACATCTAACAATTAATTCAAAAAGTAAGTGTGACGAAGTCTACAGTATGCAGCAGGAATATACCAGGATCTAAAGCGAAACTGAAAATAATAGAGACAAAGAATATGTGCAAAGCATAGAAAGAAGCTCTCTATTCTAAAAGCGTAACGTTTACGTGACTATACTACTACTTTTAGTTGATGGCAGTCTTATCGCCACTTACTGGGATAGAGGCAGGTTTGTTGACCACCACAATGTCCTCGTCCATGTGTACTATGGTGATCGGTTGACTTGTGACCGGTACTTCATGTCTGTAACATCATATGCTTGTACGTCTCTAGGTACATATTCAGCAAAAGTACTTGATTATATGGGTCAAGTGTACCAAACGCCCTAATAGTGATATACACAACACAATTTCTATTCAAGTATACGTACATCTAATTGCACATAATTATGTATATTTTATGTTTTGTATTAAGTATGTACACACTAATGAATGCATTAATAGTTGATGCTGTAGTTTCAGATTTAGTTAAAATTATTTATGATTTAAATTTATTTTATAATTTTAGTTAGCCACCATATATGTATTTTCATCATCATAATAATTGAAGAAAAAGCAATATAATGTTTTAAAAAAATATATAGATTGTCTTAAATATTACAATCGAGCATACAGTAATAATATTAAAGGAGCAAACTATAAGATTTTGTTGTAAGAAATTTAATGAAATATAAGTTGCAGATAAGATAGACAGAATATAATTTAGGCTACATTGTAATGATGATTGATGTTGGTTGTTACTTAAAATTCAATTTAATAAAATGTACAAAACACTTAAAATAAAACTTGTGTTAGAATTTTCAAAAATTGTATTAATAAAAAAAGACAGGTTTCGCTAACGCTGTGGCTCTATCAAGTATATAATACTAACTAAACTTAGGTGCTAATTGAATTTACAATATTAGTGCCGAACTGGTCTAAGTGAGGGTAGTATTTGTTGATAATGAATAAATTTAGAAGTGGGGAGTTGGATATATCTAATTTGTTGTTTAATAATATGTTTGTGTTTTTTAATTTATTAATTTCCAAAGCTTCTAAATTATTTAAAAGAACGCTTTTATTCTGTGTATGCAAAATTTTGAAATTGCGATCAAAGTCATGTTCACATTCTAACAAGTGTTCGGCATATGAGAATCTGTTTTTTTGTTATGAAAGGACCTCATGTGTTTTTTTTTATTCTTGTGTTAAAAGAGTGTTTGGCCCACATAGAAGTTTTGGCAACTCCCACAGTTCAGCTCATAGACATTTTTCGCCTTTTTCGCCTTTTTCCGATTTTCTCTTATTATTTTTGATAATATTACCTACGGTATTATTAGTTTTAAATGAAATGTTTATGTTCAGGTTCTTTTTTACCAGTGTGCTGATTTTCTTCGAACTAGGACCTAGATAATTCATAGATTGGTATATGTTTTGTTCTTTGTTATGTGTAGTAAGGTTTACAGCCTATTTTAATTGTTTCTTTCTAAATATGTGGTCTAGTATCACTAGGGCAAAATTGTTATTCACTGCTATTTGTTGCGTTAATAATTAGAGTGTCTGCATGTGCGTGCGCAGACAACATTTTCAGCAGATTTTACTAACTCGGGTGGTGTCCCGCACACCAGGACATCATAATCACTGTTCATTTAGCGATAAGTAGGTATTAAAGGAATATAAGTAATGAATCTCTGAGTTTTTTCACAACAACAAACAAACAGTGATTGTCAAGGAAACGATTTCATAGGCAATTAGGTGATAATGAAAAAATGTTATGCATTTATAAAAATTCCGATTCCCGGACTTCAATGTTTGTTGGCCCCGGCTTAACGCATCGGCCAACAATTTACATTGTCGTCCGAGAATCTATAACTTTTACTACTAGATACACAATATACTATTCCCTACGACCAAAGAAACTTATCACAAAACAGATTATTTTTACGTTATATAAGAATGAAAAATGTACTTCTCAGCCTGTTGGAATCAACACATTGGCAAGAGTTCCATCAAAAGTTGCATCGTTTTTAAACTTGGCTAACGCGGAAACTTTTAATGGCCACTGTACGAGGCGCACTTCAACAACTTTATTGACTAATAAAGGCATGGTGGGTGGAGGAGCTCTGCTGTGGCAGAGAGCTAGATTGAGGACTTCGTATCTAACAAACTTGGTATTGCAAGGAAAATCCAAGGTTCTTCTAGTTTAAGTCGTTCCTCAGAAGAGGAGACATCCATAATTTGTTCCAAGAATGATTACAACTATAAGCTTGTTATTAACGAAAACGAAGTAAAATATGAAAAAGCGAAGAACGAAATGTCTGTTTTTAATTAATTAATTTAATTAAATTTGATTGAGTTAAGTAATTTCTTCATTACTTCACTAGTGGATAATAGGTCACTTTATATACCTACTTCATAAGTGTGGATAAAACTCCTATTATAATGTGATTGTTGATAAACTTAATTTATTATAACTAGGAACGATAATATACATGTCTCCAATACCTGCACTTACATAACTAAACATTTGCTTATCTAAACATTGGAATATGAGGTCCGATAATTAGGTCAAATAATTAGGAAAATTATGAAGTTGCAATGTATAGACTATATACATACATTAAATTATATTCGTATGTAGACGTATCTATCTGTCTTATGCGTATGCACACTGTGCATAACCTGTGTAACTTTGATCATCAACTACATCCTTTAATTTGCTGTAATTTGAATATGTAGCCTCCTTATTAAATTACAGATGTTACATACATATATGATGGCATTTCAGTAGTACAAGTTTGCAGTGACAGTTGCTAATTATAAGTATAATAAATCTACAATGCCAGTGTACATATTGCTGTGGTTCAACTATACCAAACTTTAAGCTTAATTTAGTGCAGACATATATGTCTGCGTATTTAATCGAGCTGAGAATTTGTTCATTTAGTAATTATGGAGGCATCGTATGCATCAAACACTACTATACTAAGCATTTATATGTAGATTACAGTTCATCTCATCCTCAATATTCCCATGTAAATATTTTCGTTTTTGTTATGCAAAAACTGCTTGTAATTATATTTCTGAAATGCAAAATGGAATACAGGTATTATCTATTTTGCGTTTATTAAGTAAAATATATAAATTATGTTGAAAACATTAACTTAAAAGTACGTTAAGTTTTAATATTTCTTTATTTTTTAATTGAGAAAACGTAACTTCTTGTTTGTCTAGTTTTCCGTTTTTATTCTAGCGAAGCATAATGGAAAAATGAAAATAAGTTAATCGTGTATGCAGTGCTATTAGAATACGGATCATCTTTAACTTATCCTTCCAAGTTCTATTTATAATAATGCATTTGGTCTTCTATGGTGATATTTCCATATGTTTTAAGTGTGATTGAATTGACAGAGGATTTCGTTATAAGAATAGCACACATATATTGTATTTTGTTACTTAAGAAACATAAGGAACACATTAAAGAGAAATAGTTATACATATGTGGAAAAAAGTAATGAGACTGTGTTTTTTAAAAATACGCGCGCTATGAATATCGGTGTGTATATTTATTTAGTGCCATGACTGTTGTGAACAACTGACAGAAATCTTATAATATTTGTTTTGTTAGTTTAGAAATTACAGCGTCTCTTGTAATTCTGAAAAATTTGATATGGATAAATCTATTGACTATTGATCTATTGACAAAGAATTAACACAAAGAGACCGTGTAGACATTGTAGGTATATCAAAAGGATCAATACAAACAATTTTAAGGGACGATTTGAGCTTGTATCATGTGTATTTTCGTACTGAATTTGTTTGAAAAACAACGTCATGTTAAAGTGGCTGAAGAGATGCTTCCTACGACTGATGATGATCTGAAATGTATAATTGCTGGCTATGGGACGTGTATCTATACTTACGACCTGAAAACAACTAAACAAACGAGTAAATATCGTGCTGCAGATGAACAAAAACAAAAAACACCTCAAGTCAAAAAATAAAGGTCATGTTGACTGTTTTCTTCGACTACCGTGGCGTTATCCACAAAGAATTCCTTCCAAATAACCAAATAGTCAACAAAGAATACTATTTAGGACATTTACGTCGTTTACGTGAGTCAATTTGCAAAAAACAACCACAATTCTGGCGAAACATTCATGGTTCTTGCATTACGATAATGCACCATCACATACTGGCATCATTATTCGTCAGTTTTTCATCAAAAATCCAGTGAATGTCGTTGCACAAGCATCGTATTCGCCAGATATGGCTCCGTGTGACTTTTTTCTATTTCCTCGATTGAAATGACCACTTCGTGGACATCGTTTTGAGTCAATAGAAGCCATCCAAGAGAATTCGCTGGCCGCTTTGGAAACTCTATCACAAGCTGGGTATAATACATGTTTCGAAGACTGGAAGAAACGTTGGAATAAGTGTATTCGAGTGGGAGGTGATTAGTTTCAAGGAGGCGCAATAAATTAAAATGAAATAGTATATTATACTATAAGGGAGAGAAATGCGTTATTTTGGCAGAGGTGCAATTTGTCGCAAATTGCAAATTGTAGCCCTCGGGCTTCGCCCTCGGGCTACAATGCACAGAGGACAAAATAGCATCTCTCCCGAATGGTATATACTATTTTTTCCACTATCTCATTAACTTAAAAACACATATTTTGTCATTATGAAGTAAGTAGCACCAGAATTATTGTATTCGGATTTGACATTTAATTTAAATGTCAATAAATAATTTCAATGTTATCTTTTTTTTTGCATGAATCACAAACGTTCTCCATAATGTAAACTCCCTTGGGAGCATTATACTCCCTTGGAAATAATCGACTACTTCTGTTTTAATTTTGATGTCATAGAAACTGATTTCTACTCCCGACCGTGAAAAAAAAAAAAATATTTTCTGTGTGTTTTATTAAATCGGTCTCATTACTTTTTGTCCACAGTATAGATAAGACGCTATCAAAAGCGAGGAAAATAGGCCAACACCTGGAACTAGAAGAACAGGACTACATATATTCGACGGTTATTCCATATGTCAAAGGCATATCAGAAAAAATCAGTCGAATAAGCATCACGCACAAATTTGGAACTGCCATGAAGATCATAAACATTAACAGATCAATTGTATCAAAGACAAAAAAAACTCCACAATAAAAACCAGAGAAAAATGGACAATATATACCAAGTATCATATGAATGTGGAGGAATAAACATTAAAAAAAAACATGTAGACTCGTAAAACTTAGAATCAAAGAACACCAAAAATTGGTTCGGCTGAGAGAAATAGATAAATCACGACTTGTCCACCATACTTGAAAGGGAATCTATTTGAGTGAATAGGATCAGACATAAGTATTATAGCAGGAAAAATCGTTACACCAAAAGGGCTCAAGGAAACAGCGTACAAGACTAAATGCCATCACGTATATCAAAGCTAGTGATCTAAAACTTCTGGATACCAGCAAATAGAGACAGCGTAAGAAGAAAACTGACAACCACACTACTAGAATAGACGAAACATATTCGATAGAAGAAGAATAATCTTACTGCATAAAAAATGTAAAGATTACTGTGCATCTGATACTTTGCACAAATCTGAGATAATTACTACGTATTTAGGGACTCTGTGTACACATATAGCTTAAATAAAAGTTTTAAAATAGTAATGTCTGTCCTCATCAGTACTTTAGTGGTAAAATGTAGTTGTAAAATTCAGAGTATTAAGACCAAATTCAAACTTCAAATCATCCACTGCCTTTAGAATTTAAAAGAATTGAGAAGTTGAATACACTGCCTTTATGGCGGCAGTAGAAAGACTGCTGAAACGTCAGAATTAATAAATCCTTCAAACGACGGAAATAGTCCAAATAGTAACTCGAATATCTTCCTATCTAATCGGTTCCTTCATGGGTTTTATTCTCATGCGGTTGTTTGTGTATATGAAACTGCTCGATTATTAACTCGATCGTCAGATCAACAAACTACAGAGGAGAGAATAAATGCATTCAGTAGCAGTTCTTGCCTTGAAGTCTACAACGAACAATGGCGCCACGCAACTTCAATCCAACAAAGCCAGTAATACGAGGGATGTCTTTTTAGTGCTGCATATAGCCTTTCGGAGGGAGCCAATAATTAAACATCGTGTGTGTCAAAATTAATCTCAATCTTTTGTTATCGAGAACCGAAATCTAAAGTTCCATCAAGATACGGCAAGCATAGTACATACAATCATAGTGAATTTTTAAAGTTTATAAGTTGGATGAAAAATTGAATCGAGTCGAAAAAATTTTCACGCAATAATTTTTTACAACTTTCGGAGAGGATTAACTCAACAACAATGTCTTGCTGAATTGGTTTCTGTTTTTGAAGATAAAGTACCACATCAATCGAGAATTTCACATTGGTACTGTGAAATCCAACGTGGACACACCAGAGTCAGCGACGGTCCCAAGACAGGTACGCCAAGAATAGCAGTCACCCAGAAAGAAAAACATCAATGCTGTGCGCCGCCTGATTAAGGAATATGGACATGTGACATATCGTAAAATTGAGACATCCATGGGTATTTCAAAGACCTCAATCCAAACGATCCCACATGATGAACTGGGTGTTAGAAAGTTAGTTTCCCGTTGGATTCAGCATCTTTTAACCGAAAAGCAAAAATCGGCACGCGTTAATTGCCGAAAAACTTTGAGCCAATTCAATAACAGAAACTCAAGAAAAGCGTTTATAGCATCGTTGGTGGTGATGAATCATGGATTTATTCCTATGAATCCGAAAATAAACATCAGTCCGCTGTGGGCGTTTCAACATGAAGAGAATCCGACAAAAGTTATCCGTTCGCAAAATGTGTCGAAAAAAAGTGATCTTTGTCTCGAAATTAGGTCATGTAGCTACAATTCCCTTGCAAGATCTAAGAACGGTTAATGCTGATTGGTACCATACCGTTTGTTAACCAGAAATAATTAGCCAACCCACAATGGCGAATCATCTTGCATCATGACAATGCGAGCTCGCACACATCTCGAAAGACAATTGAGTTTTTGGGGTGGCAAAATATCGAATATTAGATCATCCTCCGTGTAGTCCAGACCTAAGTCACAACGATTTTCTTTGCGTTCCCAAAAATTAAGAATGGAATGCGTGGTCAACGATTTCAGTCGCCGGAAGAAGCAGTAGATGCCGTTAAAAAGGGCAATTTTGACTGTTCCAACTGATGACTGGAATAACTGATTTAACAATTGGCTTGAACGAATGCAAAAGTGTATAAATTTTTGTGGAAAATATTTTGAAAAGAAATAAAGCAGTTTGAGTTGATCCACTATTTGATTTTATGGCTATATGCAACACTAAAAAGACATCCTTGGTAACAGTACTGAAGATGTTCTACACTGTAGGAGACTTAATCTGGCCACCAAAAGAAATACGATTCTAGATTAGTACAAATAAATTCAAAGAGTTTTAAGATATTTTTAATTTTTCAAATATTAGTAGGTAATGAGTAGGTAATTTATTGCAAAACCGTTTCTTTTATGCATAAATTCGTACGAATAATAGTTTAATAAAACAAAGTGGAACGAGTCTTTTCTCATAACTTCGAGATAAACCGAAAAGTTATATATCTATTATAAATACATGGGTACATCAAATTCATTATAATGTACATATATACTAAAACGCACAAAGCAATCCACCTTCGTCATCAACCAAAAACAATGACGTCTGTATTACCAGTCTCATAACAAGGAAAATACTAGTCTTACATATTACTAAATTTATAATTTTGCTAATCTGAAATATACTATATGTATATACCAGTAATTGTACCATTTTTTCGATGAATAATATTAATTAAAAATTATAATTTTGGCGTCACTTCAACTTGTTTTATTAAAGATATTAATATTAGATGTTGGCCATCATGAAAAAACATTTACATGATATTGTTGTGTTTCCGTTATCTTTGTTACTCCTATTTTATTATTGTAGTATTTTCAGTATCAGTTCTTTTTAGAACTAGCGATGCCTAAGCGGTAGAGCAGCCAGTCAAATGAGCTAATTAGCTCTTTGATTTCATACTTTAACCGTGAACGGGACAATGCTGGACCACTACTACCGCTGACAAGCGTGCGTGAGGTATGTACATTTTGTTGTAATTGGATCAAATAATGTCATTGTCATTTTAGAGTGTTGCAGAAGCATTAAATATATGCGTTGAATCCGTCAGTAATATTTCAATAACAATGATACAAAATGAACCTTAAAGTGATTAATATAACGATATCAATGTAATTTTAGAGCAACACTTTCCAAGAGCTCAGTACTATCAGTACTAAGGGAGCGTCATATCTTTGAGGGTTCTGTTGATTCTCTTGGTAGAGTATTAGCAGATATTGGTGTTAAATATGAGAAAGATTGTCCACGGAGAGGATTATTGGAACATGTTGCCCTTGCTCGAACCAATTTTCTAAGGTGTATGAACAATTTACAAGCTGATAATTCAATGCAATGTGTATATTTGGATGAGACTTGGATATTTGAAAATGGGAGTGTAATAAGATCATGGCAAGATGCCATAAAAGTGTTCAAAAATTGAAAGTTGACGGCAAGAGTTACCAACTCTGCATTAAATAGAAATAACTTTTTACAAACATAAATTCTGCTTTTCTTTTAGGTCCATTGTAATTCATACGGTACATGTAGTGGTTTTATGGACGATGCCTCATTAGTATTCATTTCGAATACTAGTAATTCCGATTACCATAGAGAAATGGATAGGGGCAATTTTATGAAAAGATTTGGAAGCTTTGGAAACTAGGAGAACCATCTACAATTATCAAGGATAATGCCGGTTATCATAGTGTTCTGTATGATAAATGTCCCAATAATTCTTTGAACAAAGATCAAATACGAGAGTAGCTAAATAATCATAAGATACCAGCTACGGATAATTTATTAAAGGTTGAATTATTAAATTTAGTCAAGTGGTCTGCACTTAGAAATGTATATTTTATTTACTCACATAATTTTTATGTTTTAGTAGTAAACCAGAAATATAATGTCGCTGACATGTTAGCAGAAAGATATGGACATACAGCCATAACCATAACTAAAGCATATTACACTAAGAATATCAGAGAAGAGGATTTTGGAGCAAAGAATGCTATTAAATTGTGGAACAAGGCCTTAGAAACAATCACACCTGAAACATGGGCAAATACTTTTCGACACACTAATAGCGAAATAAAAAAATGGTGGGACCGAGAATTGCTGCTTGATAGAGAAGAAGTAGTACCATTTATTATAAATGTTAAACAAAATTCCGAATCTGAAGATAGTATTAATACTGATCTAGAGTTTATGTAAATTCTGCTATAATGTAAAAGCAAATATTCAATTTTTTTGAGAAAATTTGTTTATGCTTATGTAATTAAATTGTAATCGAAAACCAAACTTTCTTAAAAGCATGGTCTTGCCTTACATGGAAATACACCATAAGTAAAATTATACAGCAAAAATTGCATGTTTATAACTTGAAATAGGAAAGACATGTTCTTTTCATTGTCCAGAAAAATAGTTCGACGTAAAATCTCTGAGCAAAATATATTTGCATATTAGACTTTAATTATGTAATTTATTGACAATTACAGTTAGTTGTACGTTTAAAGAAGCAATTTTAAATAATGAAGAAACATTTAAAGCTATTATTTCTTCAAAAATACACATCTGTATACCTAATCATTATTTTAAGTCTTCAGTATTAAACAATAATTTAATAATAAAAGTACTAAGTTTGATTTTTATTTATATAATTCGTTAAATAAAATAGTAAACCTAAAAATGTAGTTTTATTTACTTAGAATCACAAAATACCTACATTTGTTTATTATTGATTTTGTTTAATGATAATGTACTTAATTTGCCTTTAGAAAATTTTGACATAAATATTGACATAAATATTGACATAAAATTTAGACATAATTATAACTTTTAAATTTTATAAGTCGACACAAGGCTCAAATAAATGTACTACAACTATTATGTCATGGATTTTAATGACGAAAGTGGATTCCTTTGTGCGTTTTAGTATAGTAGTGTATTGATATTTGTAAATTAACGATGTATGTATTATAGTTCACTGAACGGGCTGATACTTGTTGAAACTCCATTTTAAAGTAATAAAATAAACCAGAGTAGCTTCAGTTTCTTTTATTGTTCATTACAATACTGTTTAGCCAAACTTTGGTTTCATCCGGAGATGATAAACTAAACAATTTTACATATATTTCTTTTACAGAAGTGTATTGGTATATTATAAGTAGTGGTGTGTTACATATTTTATATAAGTAGTAGAGGGGGGTTATATTATATTATTATATATTTCTCGACTGAATTATTTGTTTTAATAATAATGAATTTATATATTTTAAAACAAATAATTCAGTCGAGAAATATTTTCTAATATATTTCTCGACTGAATTATTTGACAAAGACAAAACAGAAAATAAGGCGAACTTAGGGGTTTATATGTTGCGAGTGCAGAAAGGTCTATATTGGTCAGACAGGACGTACCTTTGACCAGAGAACCAAGGAGCATGAAAGAAGTTACGAAGACAAAAAGACGGACTCAACTTTCGCAAACAATTGTTTAGATTCAAATCATAAATTTAATAGAGAATTCAAGATTCTGTATGTACAAGACAAAGGCAAAAAACTTATATGTTAGAAAATATAGAGATAAATAGATATAGGAAATTAGGTTTATCTCTAAATGAACAATAACTTCCCTCTACTACTTATATAAAATATGTAACACAGACCCACTTAGAATATACCCATACACTTCTGTAAAAGAAATAAATGTAAAATTGTTTAGTTTATCATCACCTGATAAAGCCAAACTTTGGCAAAACGGTACTGTAGTGAACAATAAAAAAAACATAGTTTATTTTATTACTTTAATGTATGTATTAGCTAATAATTTATATTAATTAAGTAAAAATTTGTTTTTAAATATGTACGCTTGCTCTTTTCCATGCAGTAGTTGTACTCATTTATGAGAAGTATATCCAAGAATACTTAAATAATCAGCAACTGATTAGCAAAATATTGCAGTAGTACTAATTTACATAATGAGTTGCAAAAATGATAATTTTATAAATATGTATAGTAAACTGAAAAATAAAATTTTTAAAATAAAGTCGTTTTAATATGTATATATATTTTTTAATGTAAATTATTATGTTATTTGTTATCATAAAGCTAAAACTGGCTATACATACATATATACTCTAAATAGGAAAAATATTTAAGTAACAGACCTGTGTACTACATTAGCCAGTAAATCGTTGTGCTTGAGTTTATAATCGGTGGGCACTTTTTCGTAGTTAACCGTCAGCGTTCCGGCTTGTATACACCTTTCGTATTCTTCCGCAGGATGTGCCCTGAATTCCCTGGCAAATACGTCTAATATCCTCTCACCCACCCATCTTCCTTTGGTGAACGTTGTGAAGGTGAAGTAGTAAGGATAGACTTTCCTCAGACCTGCAAAAATCATTAAATATTTAAAATGGTAGAACCGCGAGGAACTGAGGGATCTTCCATTATAATTTGCATAATATAGTGTAATCTCTTTCGTTCATTCTTAGTTTTATTATTACAATTGATATTACTTTCCACTTTCATTCCTTTTTTTTGCTTTTCTTAAATTCATTCAGAAATGTACCCACAGATGACTTTCATGTTTATAATCCCAAGGCATATTAATACATGTATGTATTAACTAGATTTAAATTTTTATATTAGCTTTTGTGATATCTCCAGAAAAGTTATTTTCTGTGATTAACTAAATTCTGTAATTACCATATTTTCATAAAAAAAAATCTAAAAAATAGTTTGGTTACTCGGAGCGACAAGGAATATTTTAGAGTAATGGGTGTAGTTTATTTATGCGTTAATAATAGTTATAAACAAGTCACATTTTTGACAAAATTTTAATAAACTTTTTTTATAAAATATTTCCTAAGATATGTGTTTTATTATTCAATGAATTATTGCACGATACTTCTAAAAAGGTGTTAATTTCAATGTGTTTGCACCAGTCAAGTGCTGACTGTACTCGTAAGTGCCTCCATTTCCCTTTTTGAATTAATTTAATATAACTCTTCATGTAGGTATGGGGTGGTTCGGCAATTAACTTGGTTCGGATACTAAGACTAGTGCCTTGATACATAACAGTGGCTTATTTTCTATTGGTCAATTCAAAATCCGCCATCTTGTGTCGAAGTTTCTTGAGATTTCAATGTGTTTCTATGGAAACAAGTATAAGAATATTTCTTACTATACACAAGTTTTAAAAATGTTTAATTATTTGTCTAGTTATAAGTTATCGTTATTTTTAGTTTATAACTTCATTTTCTTAATATATATTGGCTTTATTTAGTATTTAGGTTTAGTGTTTATCGTTAAGTTAAGCAACAATATACTTAAGGTAATAATTGTGATAAGTATAAATTATATAAACAGTATTTGAATTTAATAACCTCATATTTTAGAAACTATAATGCCTGGATGTGCTGCAGTTGGTTCTTATTCTTCTGAGAAAGGATCCGTTATGAAACGTATGAAAATTTAGGGAAGAATACTTAACTACTGCTTAGTTCATTGATAATGTAGAAAAGTGATTTATGCTTATGCTATTTAAAACATATCACATCAATCACATTTCTGCAAGATTTTATGACAATATTTGCAACAATGACAGTAGGATATAAGTATACTTGGAAACCATCCTAAACAGGTGGGCTTGTTACGACACAATCTATATTATATTTGCAATATGAATTTTTGGGGGTACCAGGAAATATGATTTTTTCTTGACATCAAGATTCACACAAGATTGTCTAGAGAATTTATTTAGTGTTGTAGGTTCGTGCTAAGCAAGTTATATCAACAGCATTGCAATTTAAAAACAATTTAAAATTTATTTGTGTCTCAATATTTAAAAATTTTGTCAAAAGGAAACTAGCACCACAACGATGAACGAGAATTTATTTCAGATTTTCCTAACGTAATCCAAAAGTGTGAAATGAAAATTTATGATCCAGTAGTGTTGTCAACTACTACAGAAGATGTAAATATGATTTCTACATATTACAACACTAATTTATTCGAATTTTTTATAGAAAAAAAATTCGCCTGGAGTAGGATTCGATCCCACGTGCATGGCTTGTCGGACCATTCTTTCTCGAGATTTGTACGCTGGTGTATTATCTTGCATGAAGTTCATTAATAAATGGCTCTAATAATTCACTTTGATATCTTTCAGCAGTTATGGTTTGTCTTCGTCTCGTCTTCTTGAAACTGCTAGCCAGGCGCCTATGTTTTGTGGATGTAGCGTAGTTTCCACAAATTCATGAGGGTTCTCTGGAGACCAAATTCTCATATTTTGCTGCTTTAAATATCCTGAAAGATGGAACCAAGCCTCATCTGAAAAGAAGCATTTGTCGAGAATGTCGTTATTATTTATGTTATTAATAAATCATAGACAATACTATGTTTTTGTAACAAAATCTACTTGTTTGAGTTCCTAAACTGTTTAGATTTTATAAGGAAACAACTTTATGTCCTTTTTGAAAATAGTATGACATATTTCCGTTGACAAATGAACTTTAGTGATAGTTTTGCGATTTATTTTTTGGGTGGGTTTTCCATTCGATGTCGAATATCCTCTATCCAATTTGCTTTTCGTTTTCTAAGTGCTCCACCACCTGGTTTACGAGTCATTACACCTGTTTCACCAAATTTAATAACACAAGCTTGAATATGTTTTTGCAGTTGTGCGTAAGTAACAGGCAGATTAGGATACTGTTACCGGAAATCCTGTAAGCACTGATTAGTGGAATAACCCCAATCTCCATTCTCTAATTTTTGGCCAGTTCTATAGTAACTTTGAATAATAAATATTTTTTACCAATCTTTAATTACTTAGTTACTTAAAACATAGCCTACTATAATGAGAAGTTTTTGAAGGCACGTTAGGTACCCTCATAGATTGTCACTAAACAGATTTACCAACGGAGGCTATAAAAATTACATTAATTATTAGTAAACCCTAATGATATATATATTGATTTAGTATTTAATAAATATTCTTTATATTCAAAAGGTATTTAGTAATTCTGAACTAGATGTAAAGAAAGCAAATAATTTAGGTTTTTCTTGTCAAAAGTCTTAGACAAACAAAAATATACCATTACAATAAATTATTAAACGAAAATTTTTTACACGGTGTTATCAGGCAAGTATTTCTGAGCTTTATAATTAATAATAGAATTCAAATCATTAATCCTCTGTATATTGTTAGTAAGTTAGATCAATTCTGTTTTCCATACTCCTTCCATGATTTGAATTCGCAAATACGTATAGTTTTGCATTTTATCGTGATCGTAAAGAAAAAGGGATATCGGAAATATTCTGTCGAAGTTTTGCAATCGGTATGTGCTATTCGGTAGAAGGGTTTGGAGAAAACTACTATTGAAAAAGAATATATGGGGGTATACATGTGTTAAAGTAGCTTAATTTAAAGCATGGGCCGCTTTTACAGGTATACGAATGAAATTTTCAGGCAGCAAATGCAATCGTGGAGGTTGTGCCTCGTATAAATTTGCCAAATTGGCGCTCCTATATATCTGTAGGTGAAAGCCACTGTACGTGGCCACTTTGTTATTTAAAAAAAAACGAATTTTTACGTGTTCGTATGCGAGGTGGGAGCCGGCATTAAATTTACCCGAAACGAAATTTACTCCGCCATCCTTAAAAAAAAGGCTGAAACGCATCGCTACAATGTGAAAAATGAGAAGGGCGACAGGGAACAAACGTCAAAATGAATTTCGTTCACCTACGTACAACAAATTTGCAAAAATACTCGACAAATGTGCATTTAATGTTGGAACTCGTTTTCGACAGCGCGAAAGGCTTTTCCTCGCTTTCTTTATTGCCCCTGTTTTTTTTTTGTGTGTGGGTAGCGAAATATATACCAAACATGTAACTTCAATCAAATATCGTCGCTATATTTTACGTTCAATCAACGAAATGTTTCAGGTAATAAAATAAATGTATAAAAATTTTAAATTACTTTCAAGATTAATTAACTATAAGTAGAATTTCGTGTATTCCCCACAATTTTTATTTTTTTATTACACAAGTATATTACTTTTAAAGAGTGTGCTAGAATTAGAAATATTGCGATTTTGTTTTTGCTAGCTTTTCTAAATAAAATATACCCCAGAGCAGCTCGCAAGACAACTAAAATCAATTATACACTCACATACAAAAAAAAAAAAAACGGTCACCTATATTTTTTTGGAAAATCGGCTATGTTTGTTTGTTATTTTAGTTTTTAGTTTACACTTTTGATTATTTTTTATCGACAAAGGACTTCCTCCTGGACTATTTGAAAAACAATATGATATTTTTCTATTTTGCGTTCGAAATGAACTCATTATGAAACCCAAAACAGTATCGAAATGAGCTTCATTTCGATACCCTTTTTTTCAGTTTTCAATGTTGGCATTGTTCGAATACAGAAATAAATATCATTGCTGTCATTTGATTTTAAGAATTTATGTAC
The DNA here is from genome assembly GCA_935421215.2 of Melolontha melolontha. NCBI lineage: Eukaryota > Metazoa > Arthropoda > Insecta > Coleoptera > Scarabaeidae > Melolontha > Melolontha melolontha. Next base: position 150,230,467 of record OW285237.1, on the reverse strand, counting down.
ATTTGACAGATATGATATATGTCCGTATTTTACACAAACAACGTATGTTGTATACAATTGACAACAACATATATATGTTTCTATGTCACTCATGTTTACATTTTTAAATGAAATATCAAGTAATGTTAACGAAAATTTATAAATAATATGTAATATAATATACTTCGTGGATAGCAAGATTTAAATTTGAAAATGTCAAGTATCAATGTGACCAACTGCATGCTTTATATAAAAATTAAACTCTGAACTTTGAAATTAAATAATTCCAATTTAAGCAATTTATTAATGTAAACAACGCAAAATAGAAAAAAATAGCATAAAAAACTCGTTTCATAAGGCCTTTTGCCGCACTCGCTCTTTAGAAAACTCGCCGCTATCGCGGCTCGTTTTCTAAACTGATCTCGTGCGGCAAAATGGTGCCTTATGAAACTTGTTTTTTAATATACTATTCTTCTAGTCATAAAAAACAATAACAATATGTGTACAGTTAGCAAATTGTATGTTAACAGTAATACTTTTTGGAGGTACAGAAAACGAAAATTAAAACTTGAAATTCAATATTTCGTATTGCCTCCTTTAGACCCAATTACTGCTTGTACACGGCCTGGCATACCACTAATGAGCTCACGAATTGCATTCTGCTAAATATTCTCCAATTCTTCTTGAAGAGATACATGAAATTTGTTTATTGTGGTTGGTGCTATTGCACGAGATCTAACACGTTTATCCATGTACCAAACATGTTCTATAGGATTTGAATGCGGAGAACATGCTGGCCAGTTGATTTTTCGAATGCCAACTTCTTCTATGTTGTAATAACTAAAGTAGGACCCCTATTTCTACATATACAATGTAACACTTATTTATCGAAACACGTCCTCCTTATTGCTGCATATTTCGCATTCCAGTTTAAGTATGTAACTAGGCTAGCGTAACATTAAGTAAGTAAGTAGGTTATTAAACTTAAAATTATTTAGTAAGTAGTCATGATATATATATACTGAAGACAGAGAAGAACGAGTCAGTTTTGCAAATCTGATCAAATCACCATTATACATGTGTCCATCGTTACATGTAATGTTGTTGTAATGTATTTATTAAATGTTATTTTATATTGTTCCGGAGTGTATTATTTATTTTACCCATAAAACCGGCCTCTAATGAGCCCGCCTCGGAGATGAAGCCATAACGAGGACCAAGGGACATCACATTGCGATCCTACCAGAAGCTGGCTGGCCCAATATCACATGGCGATCCTGCCAGCCAGATCTGACATCACAAAGTATTCACTGAGGCAGATGAAGGTGGTCTTGCGCTATCCTGCATCTGGACAAAGTCATCACCAATAAATGGAGCGAATGGTACCACGTGATATGCCAAAACTTCCTCAATATACTGTTTTGCCGTCAATCAGATCCATCAATGAACACTAATTATGTAGTAGACTCCATTGATATGCCTGCCCACACCATTACAAAACCTCCGTTATGACTAAGCTTAGAGCTGAAAATATACTCTGCGAATCGTTCCCCCGTTTGTTTCCATATTCGTTTCCGTTCGTCTGGTGAATGGAGAGAAAACCTAGGCTCATCAGTAAGCAGTAGATTACTCCATTGCTCAAGATTCCAGTTGATATGTTCAGTAAATTGTAATCTCGCTACCCGATGACGTGATTGAAAACTTTTCTATCTAACTTCATGTAAGCTTCGGAGAACTGTCCACTTGCTTACATTTTTATCACGAACCTTCAGAAGTTATTTTTTTTATCTGTACTGACGTCAAATGACGATCCCGTAAAGAATTAAGAAAAAGGAATCTGTCGCCTTGAGCGGTAGTTTCCCGTTTTCTACTACCTTGCCTTCGTGTATTTGCACCGGTCTCCTCAAACCATTGTAGCACTGTTTGAATAGTAGAACGACTAATGGTGGGTAACCGAGCCACATACCGTTGGCTTCGACCAACAACAATCTTTAGCACTTAGAACCACAATTAACAATTAACTAGTCTTCACAGTGACAGCAAATTGCCTAGCAACTGAAAAATCCGTAAAAAAAATGTAAAATACAAGCACCCTAATTGAATGAATGAACGTGGAACGGTTAAATCTGAAATTTCTAATATGTTTATTGTTCATTTAAAACGAGAATAAGTAAGTACCTATCATATTTTTCTGTCGGTTTATAGTCCTGGAGGGAGTCCTTTGTCGATAGAATATCAAAAGTGTAAATTAAAACACAATAATAAACAAACAGCCGATTTTCAAAGAAAATATAGGTGGCTCGTTTTTTTACGCCTGAGTGAAGATTACTTAATTCTAAAGCAGAGAACTTTTACCAATTAAATGACCTAAGAGTACAAACAGAAGCTACTTACGGAACGGGCCACTACCTGTTGAGAGCGTAAATCTATATACCCCGATGGAATACACGTCAGAGAAAATAACATACTGAAAAAGATGCAAATGGAGACCTTTTAGACTACCAAAAATACAATCTGGATAGATTAGTTCAGAAGACTACTAAGTATTTATACCAATGGCGCTTAAATAAATATAATTTGAACCTTACCTTGAAGACCAAACATTCGAAGAAAACTATTGCAATATGACAAAGAGCATCTATAGAGCGACAAAAGAAGTACTGAGTATGGAACAACAATTAAAAAGCACCAAAATATGGTGGATAGAAGAAATAGAAACGATGACAGAAACGAAAGAAAATGTTATATCTGAAGTTGTAAAATATAAAATCACAAGACGATAAACAAGCATTTAATTAACATCCAAAAAGAAGCATGACGGAGGATCAACTACCTAAAAAATGAAGGATGGGATAAAAAGTGCCAAGAAATAGAAGGATATCTTAGAAGACCTAAATGTCCAGAAGCTTGGAGATTCATTGGAAAAAATAGAAAAACCGGTATCGAAAAGGTAGTCTTACAAAGTATATCACAAGAACAGTGGAGGAAAAATGAAGGAGTAGGAATGCAATTGCAGACAACCAAGCAGTTATAGCAGGAGACAAAGGAGATCTCAAATACATGAGACGAAAGTCTACAGAAACTTACGAGCAATGGGGTTCTCACATGAATACAGAAAAAAACAAATATAATTTACAACTGGATACTTCAGAGATAGCAGCATGTGATAACCTAGGAGTAGTATTTGATAAAACATGGATAAACGATAAGGAGATAAGAACGAGAATAATATAGGCAAAGAGAGCAATAAGTTGTCTGAATGGAGCAAGCATATCACAAAACAGAAAATAAAACATATAAGGCATTAATAAAAAGTAGCTTACTCTATGGAGTAGAAACTTGGACCTCTCCAAGTTTCTACTACTGCATTATTTCTAGTGCACTCAGAAGATCGGATTTCAAGGATTTCACGAGCCTGAGGGTCCAACTGACGCAACAGCTATTGCCAGACGATCATTTACAAAGGCGTGACTTCGCTGATTGGGTGTTGGAAAATCTAAATCTAGATGAGAACTTCGCACAAAAATTATCTTTACCGGCGAGGCGCATTTTTACCTGGACGGCTTTGCCAACAGGCATAACTGTGGCGACGGGAATCCTCGCATAACAATTCAACAAATGATGCATTCACAACGAGCAACTGTATTGTGTGGCTTTTATGCAGATGGTGTGATTGGGCCCTACTTTTTTCAAAATGCTGCCGGTAATGCAGTTACGGTGAATGGCAAACGTTATCGGAACATGTTATGTGAGTTTCTTTGGCCCGAATTGGACGGCATAGACATCCAAAATAAGTGGTTCCAACAAGATGGCGCCACCTGCCATACTGCGCGCGAGACTCGTGCGTTATTGCAGCAGAAATTTCCGGAGCTTGTCATTTCACGGCAGGGAGATCAGAATTGGCCGCCAAGATCATGCGACATGACACCGTGTGATTTTTTTTCTCTGGTGATACCTGAAATCACGTGGTTACATGAATAATCCGAGGACAATCCATGAGTTAAAGTATCAAATCGAGCGCGTTATTATGGAAATCGATCTAGGAATGTGCGTAAATGTCATAAATAATTTTGTAAAAAGAGTAAGAGTTTGTCAACGAAGTTTGGGCGGACATTTGTCCGATATTGTTTTCCACGTGTAAGTGCAATGTATACTGATAAGTTGCAATATATATATATATATATATATATATATATATATATATATATATATATATATATATATATATAAAGTTAGGATATATAATAAGCTATCCGAATTCACTCAAGAATATAAATCTCTAAATGACTTTAAATTAGAGACAAAAAATTTCTATGTATGATATTGTTTTTAATCCAACAGTAAATATCTTAACTCCAGTGTTTATCTGTAAACGTGTATCGATGCACATTTTGACAATGTCTTTTTCAGACAGTAAAGATAATTATTATTATTATATGCAAAAATTTGGTATCAACATCAAAACTTTTCACTCTGTTTTAAGTTTAACATTGACAGAAAAAGTAACATTTGCTTAAATTTTCTCAGTTCCTTATTCTCGTAAAAAGTTTTTTAATTAAATAAACAAAATTGAATTTTCAATCGAGTCTGGGAGTTTTTCTTCAAATTAATGGCATGCAAACTTTTACACCGCAGGTATTGCAATTTTTTGCTTCGAGAACTTAACATACCAAGGGAAATAAATTTTTGAAATAAGAATTTAAAATTCCAACAGTATTTCGTTAATGTATTATTGTTAGAGAAAGAAAGTGAGAGATTGTAAATAGTGTGCCAGAAAAAGAAGTATAAGATTTCAAAATGATGTGTATTGCAATTCCAAATATAAATACGTAGGCTGTGCCATACATTTCTAACTAACTAGTAGAGAAAGGAACACAAAAACGGTTTATTATATGTCCAACTTCAATGCATTTGCTACAATGTTTAACCTTCTGTCGGGCGCGGTCATAATCGTAATAAGATCAGGTGCGCTGTATCAAAATGATCACTATGATCATTCTTTCTTTTCAACCGCGAAAAAAAGGGTTAAAACAAAAAGTAATTACATACTTCTCTTTTGGTATAGGTATTTTGACTGAGAATACTGAAATTAATCAAAATAATGAACATGCGCACTTTAGTAAAGGAATTTATTACAATAATGTTGGAACAGAAGAATATATAATAGCACTTGTTGATTGTGCTTGAAAATGAAAATAGTGACATATCTAAATACACATAAATTCAAGAACTAAAAAGAAAGTAAAATATAACGGAGGATATTGATTTAAATCTTCAATCTGAGCTCTCATGGTCGTCCTGTTGCAAATTACAAACTATTTGACTGCATTCTGAACAAAATCTCTGTAAATGCATGAGACATATTGATTTGTTCCATTTCACACACTTATATTTAGTTAAACGTCTCTTCTCAGTACATATTTCACATCTCTTCCTCTTACTTCCTCTTTCGCTAACTGCTTCTGTATTCTCGTTTTCTTCCACTGGTCTGTACCGCTGAAGTTTCAGTTTTAGGTCCATATGCATCCCCGAAGTATTTGCGCTTCTTTTAATTATATTAGATAAAACTAGTTCACTTGATAATTGTTTTATGAATTTACTTCTTCTGATAGTGTCCTGATCATTGCCAAAATAGATCACACATTGATCCCACTCATGTTCAACATGGCAAAAAATATTACCATCGGCCAACGACGAACATTCCTAGCCACATTGTAAGAGGCGCATAGCTTATCTGTTGTATCAACACCCCCTTTCGTATGATTGTAAAATGAAATCATCGAAGGCTTTTGCTTATGGCCACTCTCAGAATCTATGCAATTATCATTATGTAATGTAGATGCCAAAATTACACATTTTCCTTTTTTTGGTATATATGACAATAACGTACATCCCTTTCTAAATCCAAAAAGGCTACTATATAGATCTTTGCCTTTTGTAGAGCTAAATTCCAACGGAAACTCTCTTTTGTTTTTTTTTCATGGTACCTACATATGAAAGGCCTTTTTCTGTTAGTTTTTCTAATAGTTCCATACTACCAAACCAATTGTCTGCATTAATATTTCGCCCTGATATAGAGGCTCAGACAGTCGTAGAACAACATCCATGGGTTTGTTGCTCAAACAATATGGACCATTTGGTTGCACTCCAGCATATATTTCTAAATTGTAAAAGTAGTAAGTTTGAGAATCGACAAGAGCATATATTTTAATACCGTATTTGTTAGGCTTGCTAGGTATGTATTGCTTGAATGCGCACTTACCACGAAAGCCCTCAAGCTTTCGCCAATAGTAACATTTTCACCCATTGTGTAGGATTTCTGACAATTTTGTACAAATATCATAAATATTTCACGAATAGCTGCTAGTTTATCTAGGCATTGCCGCTCTTTTCGGGTTTCGCGATCATCAAATCGTAAACACCTCACTATGAACTTGAACCGTTTTATACTCATCACAAGCTGGAATTTTTCAACGCCATTTCCATCGGCCCCACCATAGATCCTCTAAGCCTATTGCTTTTATACACTCCGGCTAAAAACAGAAGACCGATGAATGCTTTTAATTGAATAACGTCAATTGGTCTGGTATCTCTCTCTAGTTGAAACAATGGTCTGATTATTTCAATATACTGATTCGTATATTGAAGAATGATTTTCAAAATATCATCAGATGTGAGGCAACTCCAATATTCCAAAGAAGTTCGTGCTGTTCTTGCCTCAACTATCACTCCCGGCAGTTTTCGAATTAGTGTCTTCCGCAGCGCACTCTTTGTGAGGGAGGAGTTTTATTCCATTTCGTAGTGTTGTCTTTCCCAAGGAAGCAATTTTCTTCACTTTCTGGAAAATCGTCGTCTGATGCATCTTCTTCGGTTCCTGAATCTCCTTCACGAGTTTCAGTTACATCTTCACCATCAGTGTCACTTTCGTCCTCGAAATTTTCTTGCAAATCATCATTGTGATCAAACATCATCCCTTCCAATTCTTCTACATCTTTCGCATTTGTTAAATCGTATTTTTTACCCTTGCCAGACATTTTAGGTGTAAGTAAACTGAAAGATAAATATTTTTCTTACAAAATATTTCCTATTATTATTATTCGGGCGCGGTGTATCAATTTGATATTTGCGCGGTGGTAAAATAAAAATAAAACCGATAATGAAATGATTGACATTTATGTATCCATATAAGAGAAAGGTACTTACCTACGCACAAGAATAACTAAATTCTATATTTTTTAATTATAACAAGAACGGGCGCAGTGTATTAAAGTGATATAAAACTTCAGAACTGATCAGCCTAACAGTTGCCATAAAACTAAATGTACTGATAATGTAGGGCATTAGGAAAAATGAAGCTACCAGAAAGTAGATGTCGCTACACATTATAATTTACAAGTACCAAATGAAACCGTTTGGTGTGTATCAATTGGATCAGGCGCGCCCGACAAAAGGTTAATAAACATTTCCACGTTTTTCTAAAAACAATATTCTGATTTAGCATCCAAGTATTTCATTGCAACTGTTAATTTCGTCAACTGTGTTAGAACGATGTTCCCGTAGTTTTTAAGTATTGGATTAAGAAAGTCGTATAGAGGTGGGTATAATATAGTAGGTAGTCTATCTGAATACAGTGTAAAGTAAAAATGTCTGTATAAATGTCTGTAGTAACAGGTTGCATAATCCTGGCCATGTGGATGAACATTATTATGGAGACACATCACAAATTATGTAAAGTATGGCATGGATGAGTGAAATATTCTCATCCTAACACATAAATGCAATTAGAGTGCCAAATATAGATTATTTTCTGGAGCTATGATTTCTTAACGTGTAATCTGCCAATTGATATTAATTAATATACATTCAACCTTTGCGGTTTTCTTTTGTTAAAATGGAAAATATCTGACGGTAATTAAATACTTCGTTTTGAAAAGTCAAATTGAGATAGAATCAACTCTTAGGAATTACTTACTTCTTTGTATTCGATGATATAAAAGTATGCAGCGGAATTTAAACACGGACATAAAACGAATTGGCCACAATGCTGTGGTGAATGATAGTTGTATCAAGATGCGGAACTCACAGCTAATAGTGAGTACTCGAAATAGAACCCCCGAGGTATCTCAGCTAAACCCAAACCAAAGTTTAGAGATTTGGGACAGTCGTACATAGAATATTATATATCGCACAGTTTGTAGTAAAAAATGGTGAACATGTCTAGTTAACCTAACCGCGTGCGAACAAGATAGTGAATAATCACTGTTTTAAATCTTCTGTATTAAGCAATAAGTGAATAATAAAAATACTGTTTGATTTTTTATTTTTAAAATTCGTTAAATAGTGAACTTAATAATGGAATTTTATTTACTTAACGTCACAAAATACATTAGTTTGTTACTTACTTTTTTAATGAAAATGTACTTAATTTTTCTTTAGAAAATTTGGTCAATTTTGATAAAATTTTAGATAAAAAATTTAGATGAATGCGGTATATTTAAAAATATCTAATGGATTTATATATCGCACTATAAAGTCGACGCGTGGTAGAGTGACAGCGGACCAAGGTCATCGATATTGGCTGACAAATTTCATTCATAAATACGTTAAGTGTTCCAACTGCTATATCTCTAAATTGTGCCTAAACCAAGATGTAAGACAACGTGGCGAGAATAGGGTCGCTGCAGGGAAGTGCGGTCGTTAACGTTCCCTTGGAGGCACTAGACGAAACCCCCTTGTATTTAGCTTTACGCGTCACGCGGACCTCTGATCGGATGCAGTACTAATTTCCCTTACTGCTCGTAGGATAAGTATGAAGTGAATGTAACAAAAGCACACCCCAAAATAGAAGCTGCGAAAGAAGAATATGTGAGTAGTTCTAAAGCTGTAAGGCAAGAACATTTTCCATTGATAAGAGATACATAAAGAATCAATAGAACAGATAAAAAACTGGGCACGCGCTCGTGCTTTGGAATGGGAAACCTGCGCTTTCGGATGAAGGGCAAGCAGGAGAAATATTCAAAGTCAACTGACCAAATCAAATCTGAAGGGCTGACTCCTCCAAGCTAGAAGTCGGCCCGCTGAAAGGATCTCTCATCAAAGAGCGGTTTGCTCCAATAGAGAAGGACGAGATTACTGGGGAACATTTGACGAATACGGATACCTCTTCAGAATGAAAGTGGGAATCAAGGCCTTGCAGGTGAATCCAATATGCAAAAGCCTCATCGGAAATTGGAGTTGGACGATTCGAAATAGAAGGTCTAGACGTGACTCTCACTCAAGAACCAGGTGAATCCAACATGCAAAATGTTATCGGAAACGGTAGTTAGGAGATTCGAAATAGAAGGCCTTGATATGGCTCTTCCTGAAAAACCCTGGCTGCACAAAGGGAAAGTTGCAGGCCTATCTCTTCAGCAAGGTAAAGAAGTATATAAGAGAACACCCATTAGGGCCGGAGCTTGTGTAGAATAATAGGGTAAAATATAGACCGATATATATAGAACGATATATTTACAGGTTTCTTAACAATAAAAAGCAGAAGAAGGAGAGAGAAGTTGAATCATATGCTCAGCATAGTTGCAAAATGCATGACAAAGGGCCATCTACTCATTCTTGGTTGCGAAGTTAGTGCTCATAATATTGTGTGGGAAAGTACAACACCGATGACAAAAAACATAAGCTTATTACTAACACAAGATAAGCGGTCTTAGATTTGACATTTTGCACAAGTTAAGTACGCAGCCTGATCTGTATGGCATGCATTTGAAAAGCCTTCTTGCTCAGACAGCATGCAAAGTAGTTTTGATATGAATACTTCTCTCACGTAGACGAGGGACATAAACCCAAAAGAGACGGACTGCGAAGGATACAAAAAATTTCTTAGTAACGGTATCGAGGATGGTGTGCATTTCCCTAGCGAAGCAAGAGGTTTAGAACTAGCAGTTGAATCGGTACTATTACGCTACATCGTGGAAAATTGTTCGGAACGGACAAGATACCAAAAAGGGGAAAAATACGGTTTGGCGAAATAAAAACTTGGAAAGGTGAGAGCCTAAGTTAGAAGATCATCAAAACTGAGATATCTACAGGAACAAGTTGACTCAGTACAACAAAGAAATATGTAAGAAAAAAGAGAACTCGTGGAGGAAGTTCTGTGAGGAGGTAAATAAAGCTCTCACGCGTTCTAGAATCTACATAGGATCTTGTGGATTCTAGAACGCTAAAGAAGGAAATTCCGCAGCTGAGGTGAAATACATCTGAAAGGCTCATGAGACCTATACTGCATTATATAAAGAAAGTATTAAAGAACTACTCCACTTTCCGGTTTCATCACTACTAACAGACACGGAAAGGCCAAGAAGGTCTGTCAAACGAATTTAGAAACTGGCCACAGAGGTTACTCGTGAGACCAAATGGAATTAAATGAGCTATAAGTCGGTTCCAACGATCCAAGTCTTCTAAGGCTAATTTTGAGGTGTTCGAACAATCTTACTATACGGAGGTTATAAAGAAGCCGGAGAACGACTGGACTAAGTGAGTTGGACTGTCATTTTTATAGAAAACTACTTTGTAAATAAATCAGTTTTTAATCGGACCTAGAATATTTCACTCCACCCTTGTATAGTTTAAAATCCGTATCCTCTCGCAATCTCAGACTGTTAGTACGTGTGACATACTAATTAATAGTAACGCAGGTGTTTATAGACAAAAGCTACTAAGCTACTTCTTAATAAATATCATTTGATAAATGTTTTTTTTGTATAATTTTCATGTATACCTAAAATCTAGCTTTTTAATTCTTTTAGACAAAACTGTTTACTGACGTTTTAACGTCTCCAAACCGATTTTTTTTCACTTCAAAGAGATCTGCAGCCTGCCCGAATCTTACCATTAGTATAGGATTATTTTTCACTAGCAGTAAGGTAACTAAAACAAATTGAAATGATGTAGAATAGACTCAAAAAACCAAATAGCTATATTTCTGGAATGTTTGTGAATATTTGTTCTTTTAATTACAAGGTTGTAGGCAATGATAAAATCAATGCATGAATCCTCCCTCCTTTAATGTATTAATTTGGCGAAAAAATCCAAATTTGTATTAATAACTTGCCTCTGATTTACAAGTGATAACGTTAGGATGATCTAACAGTTTATTTTTAAATAATTGCAGGTTTAAATAATAAGGATTCATGCTACATGAAACATTAATTATTTGTAATTAATCTATGTTATCTGAATTCAGTCTAACCTATATTTATGAGAATTTATGTACTAACTACGTTATTCTGATAATGCTTTACTTTACTATTATTAATAATAGGTAATTAATTAAAGATGTCGAGGATAAATTCCTACGTATATTTATTATTTACAACAATTTCAGCTTACCGTTCTCGATGTAGTAAGAAGTTTCGTTGTAACGGTCGTCCGTGAAACCCGGTCGCTTGGCTTTAAGGGCTTTAGTCTCCAGTTTTGCCTGTAAGAAAAAAAAACAGCAATTAAACACTTAACCTAATTTTTTAATTAATGTTTTAGCAAACGTAGCTTCAAATATTTCAATCGTCATTATGAAATATTACCATATTTAATACAATTAAATTTGAATAGGCCCACAAATAGCAGCGATTTGAATAGTGAAAAATTTATAATCCCTATGATAAATTCAATAATAAGCCTTGTTTATAATTACTTCCAATATTCATTTTGGCACTTTGTTAAGTAAATTTTCTAATGTTCAAACGGAAATTTATGAGTACTATTATTACTAGACACCGGACGCATCAGGGCGAAATTATGATGGACCATATAAATAGCCTATAACATCGCGCAGTGATAGAATGGCAGCACTATTCATTCGGTTAACCGCACATCTGGCTTTTGCCGTTGAATTGTAACGCAATTACTTCAATATTATAGTGAAATTCCTTTCTTCATGGGCGCATATAGAAGCGGGGTTTTTATAAAATTATTTTATTTACAAAGTACGGTGAGTTAATTTCTTTTTCTCATTGTTTTAACTGTTAATTACCAAACTACGTCATTTTTGTAATAAATCCTGCTTAATGTTTTAGTGTAAAGAATTGATTTTGATATGTTTTGTGTTGTCTTTGCTAAATTTTAACTCTGTAACTGAACTCCTGATGAAGTAACGAATGGTTATGAAATATAGAGTGATATAAATAAGGTTTTTTATTTTGGCAGACCGCTTACCCGCTTAATGGATTTTTTACTTATATATATAGATAGATAATTATCTCTAGACCTTTATATATTATAGTAGATTTAGATAGTTGGCGATTTAAGGTCTGTTTTACTTTAATATGTATATATTTAAAATAATCTCTTATAATTAAGCAGACCAATATTCTTAATGCATACTTTTTATTCATACAATTTCTTATATACTACAATATTTAAGTGGTTATTGTACCCGAAATAAAATAGGGTTAATATATATGCGAAAGTAATTATCTAAGTAACTAATTACAAATATTTATTATATGTAAATTATGAAGTTTTAATTTTGTATCACTGCATGTTGTTGAATATATACATAAAGTAGGTTTATCGCTACCTAGGCATTGAAGCAAAGACATGAGTAATTAATGTATCCTAGGTAAACATTTTAGAATCCGCAGATGTATGGTTCCTGCTGGAAGTTATGCATACATATATACTTAGATGTAGTTTTGCGTGTAAAACAATCTTGCAATACCAACAAAATTTCATGTTTGTCTTCCAAATATTGACTTCGAATTAATGCATATGAAATAGTGGCGTTTGTGGCGAAACATACACTATGTAACGACTATTCTATTCGGTTCGTTAAGGTTAGCGACAATGGCAAAAGTGAGAAATACGACGTCCTTAGTCATATATACAGGTGTCCAGAAACTCTCCTGACAAACGAAGACCGGAGTTTCATCAGATAATTTTAAGACAATTAAACCCAAATTCACCTAGTCCGAAAATGCTTCCTAAGGGAGCTAGAGTTCTTTCAAGATGGCGCCTTGTATTTATTTTTTTTTAAATTCCTCCAGAACGCTTCTATTTAGAAAAACAAAAACTGGTATGCTTATTTATCCTCCAGAGATGAATCGATTCCATCAATTGCGAATTTCTAGTACCGGTAATAGGCGTCCGTTTTAGGTACGTCAACGGTTATTTTAAGGCATAACTTTTTTGTCTTTAAATTTTAAGCATTTGTGACACTAGATTATTAAATTTTCAGGTATTCCAGTACTAAAAGGTACTATTACTTTAAGTCGGTAGGATACACCGTTTTCTAGAAAAATCGATTTGTAAATTTTTCGTTTTTCCTTCATTAAAGTTCAATTTTTTATTTTTTGCAATAGTTAGCTCTGAACTGCCAACAGAAGTAAAACCTACGTTTTTCATTGTCAAATTGTTGTCAGTTCACGAAGTTTATCTTTTCATTTTTTACTTTGTGTTATTCAAACACAACGATTTCAATTTAAAAAAAATGGTTTTTACTAATGAGGAATACGCCGATATACATTTAGTTTATGGCGAAATGAGGTGCAACGCTCGAGCGGCGCAACGTAGATACGCTGAAAAATTTCCCAATCGTCAGCATCCCACCCACTCAACATTTACAGCTCTTCATCAACGATTAAGAGAAACAGGTTCAGTGGTCCCAAAAAATAATGAAACAGGGAGACATAATGATGTAACAGCAGAACATGAACATGTTATTTTAATGGAAGTTGAGGAAAATCCAGAAATTAGCGTTCGAAGACTATCTGCCATGTACCCCACAATTTCAAAATCTTCCGTAGGAAATATCTTACACAAAGAAAATTTATATCCTTTTCATTTTACAAAGGTGCAAGCACTGCTAGAAGGAGATTTTCCTGCTCGCGTAGAATTCGCTAGATGGTTACAAAATCAGAAAAATCAAGATGAAGATTTCTTCAGGAACATTTTGTTTGGTGACGAAGCTACATTCTCAAAAAATGGAATTTTTAATGTACATAATGCACATTATTATTCGTACGTTGGTGACAATCCCCACGTTGTTCAAGAATTTAAGCATCAGCATAGGTTTAGCATAAACGTCTGGATAGGAGTAGTTGACGATTATCTACTTGGACCTGTGGAATTACCTGCTCGTTTAAATGGTGCTGATTACTTACATTTCCTGCAAAATATTTTACCTGATTTGTTAGATGAGGTGCGTTTAAATATTCGGCAAAACTTATGGTTTCTACAGGACGGCTGTCCGGCCCACTTTAGCAGGAATGTACGAGACTTTCTAGATAATAACTACGAAGACCATTGGATTGGAAGAGGCGTTCCAGTTGCTTGGCCAGCAAGGTCGCCGGATTTGAATCCTTGCGATTATTGTGTTTGGGGATACATAAAAGCATTTGTTTATTCCGTTCCGATACAAAATCGCGCACAACTCTGGCTAAGGATACAAGATGCTTGCAACGAATTTAGAAATAACTTTGGAATTTTTGCAAGAATTCGGCGTTCTCTAAGCAAAAGGATAAACTTATGCATAGAGACTAATGGTCATCACATCGAGCAACTTTTGTAACAATCTACCTTTGATTCTTGTTTTTTTTTTGTTAGTTTCGTTCCATTGTCATAAATAATTTGTTTTTAATTTATTAAATTAATTTTCATCCATGCCTTGATAGTCCAAGCCAACTTCGTCGCTAAAAATAACTAGGTACATAATAAATTGAACTTTAATGAAGAAAAAACGAAAAATTTACAAATCGATTTTTCTAGAAAACGGTGTATCCTACCGACTTAAAGTAAGAGTACATTTTAGTACTGGAATACCTGAAAATTTAATAATCTAGTGTCACAAATGCTTAAAAGTTAAAGACAAAAAAGTTATGCCTTAAAATAACCGTTGATCTACCCAAAACGGACGCCTATGACCGGTACTAGAAATTCGCAATTGATGGAATCGATTCATCTCTGGAGGATAAATAAGCATACCAGTTTTTGTTTTTCTAAATAGAAGCGTTCTGGAGGAATTTAAAAAAAAATAAATACAAGGCGCCATCTTCAAAGAACTCTAGCTCCCTTAGAAAGCATTTTCGGACTAGGTGAATTTGGGTTTAATTGTCTTAAAATTATCAGAGGAATCTCCGGCCTTCGTTTGTCAGGAGAGTTTCTGGACACCCTGTATAGATGTATCTACATATTAATATTTGAGTAGTTTCACCTTGTTTGTTATGAATAATTATTTTTTAGCATGAGTAACTTACTATATAAATATATATGAATTGACTGAATGAACAAAAGGGTAAAGGGATGTATTTTGCCGTCTTTCACTTAGAAAACATTAGCACAAGCTGCTGTATTTCGAACAAATTGCAATCAAGTCTGATGCTATGACGTGATCGTGTATTTGATGTGATGCCTTCAATAACAACCTGCAGGGCATCGTCTGTTACGAACAGTCTACATCGTGGCTTTGTTCTGGTTCATTAAAGCGTCTAAAATAAACTAATTACAGTTTGATTGACAATGCTAGGCAATCAAGGTAAATGCAGTGTAATGCTTATTAACATTGTGTTAGGTAGCTGACATTAAGCCATTTCATCTAATTCTCCACTCAAGCGATTTAATTCAACCGTTAAACAAACAATAAATTTTAGTTGCATGTTACTACGGTAATGTTATTTGCAAGTAAAGTAAATATAAAGTGATACTACACTCGAGGACAAAAAATTCGGACAACGAAGTAAATGTTTGTTACTACAAGAAAAATTTGTTTTTTTAATTTTTTTTAACAAGACATGAAACATTATCTACAAAGCAGGCGCGGCTCGTGATGACGTATTTGGGAGTGCAAGTACAATGTTTTCGGTGTTTACTAAGAAAACGTTACAGTTAGTACACGAGAATACACGAAGCACTCGCATCATTGTACTTGCACCCCCAAATACGTCATCACGAGCCGCGCCTGCTACAAAGTAAGAATGAGAAATAAAAGAAGGTACTTAACATTTTATTCAATAAGAAAAAGTCACGAAAAAAATTCATTAGTCTTATCGGCTAGTTACAAATGAAACAGACATGCAATATACATATCTGTAACTGTACACATGGACAATATGTCTGTTTCATTGTAACAAATGCGTTATACGTGCATAACGTATTGATATACTTAAACCTTTTTGTATACTTATCGGCTAGGTTTTCCATCTACGTTTTCAAACGAAAATCCATTCTTGGAGATATACAACACGCTAAATATCGTTCACCAAGCCTTCTCCACAAATGTTCCTGTCCATCTGGTGAAGGCAGACAAAAACGAGACTCATCCGTGAACAATACGGAGCTCCATTGATCCAGTGTCAATGTTCACGGGCAAATCGCAGTCGCTGAACACGATGAGCTGGGAGCATAAGTGGACAAGCAGCAGGTTTCCTTGACATCAATCCTTATTCTTTCAATATTCGGCGAACGTTTCGTACAGAAACTGCAGTACTGTAAACGCCTTCGACTTGGCGATGCACAATTGTTGATGGTAAACCACGATCACGCAGTGTAGATAATAAAGGGCTGCATGGATGAATTCATTCCGCTTTACACACTGTGTGAATCATTGTCGTGTGTTCAATTGAATTAACTCATATGAGCAGTTGAACATCATTCGACAAACAACAAAGCGTACAAAACAATATATGGCAATACTTGTTTGATGCCCATCAAAATCAAGAGAGCATTGTTCTCTTTTTCATATTCACTGTTCCAAAACAAGTAAAACCTTGTGTTTGATAACTGTGTGAAAAACAACGAATGCACGGTGTGAAGTGAATGTTTTCGCTATTTCCTTTTTCCTCGCGAATTGAAACTGCGGAATTAAAATATTTTTTGTTGTGATGTTTGTTTTTTTTTGTGAAATAGAACCTAAAGATGATGATTTAAAAAAGGTATATAACCCCTTACCACAATTATTAATCGTATCCTAAATACGTATTTCGACAACTAAGTTGTCATCATCAGTAGGTAAAAACTACTAATTAAAGTCACACGGGGCACAATAAAGTAAAGTAAGATAAACGCTTCCGCAGACTAAAGACTAAATTTACCATGGTAAATTTAGTCTTTACAGGGTTGCAGTGTATAGTAGTTGTGCGGAAGCGTTTATCTTACTTTACTTTATTGTGCCCCGTGTGACTTTAATTAGTAGTTTTTACCTACTGATGATGACAACTTAGTTGTCGAAATACGTATTTACGATACGATTAATAATTGTGGTAAGGGGTTATATACCTTTTTTAAATTATTATTTAACCACAGTCTCCATTGAAAGAATTTTCTAAAGATGATGCTCGAAATATTGTATTTCTCGTCCTTGGTCATTTTATTAGTAGACGCTGCACTGAAGTGTTTGATTTTTACATATACTTGTACATACATATACATACATGTGCAGCTTCCGAAATAATTTTTTCAAAAGCACGGCATCTAATTAAGACAAAGTTTAATTGGCAACAATCCAGTTTCCGTTAATGAAATAATGTTTTTAAATTGTAATTTGGATAACAATATGTAGTAAATTTTTATGTTCTTATACAAATGTAACTGCGTAAACATCTTTTGTTTATGTTTGCTTTTATTTTACTTTTAATTTCATTTATTTTATTTTGTAGTTATTAATGATCAAATAATAGTAAATATTTTGTTTAATAAATATCACATATATCTAATTTTTAACTTCATTCCTGTATTATATATCTCGAAACCGTAGTTAATTAGAAAAAATAAAAATAATAAGAAACAAAACTTCATAAGCATTTCACATTCACTTCATTCAATGTTATTGCCGTTTATTTGGTTGCGTATTGAATGTATTGCCTTTAGTGCGATTCTCGTCAATAGTTCTACAAAGCACTCTTGTTTTGATTCTCATTTGTTGTGCGTTCACTTCAATGCTTTCTTTATCTGTCGTGTCTTTTAATTCATAAATCAGTTTAGTGTAGTGCAGAATGATTCACCGCATAACAACTGAATGTCATGGTCATGAGTAGAGCTGAGGATGTTTGCGGTACGGCAGGACCGTATGTAGTGCATCCCCACATTTAACTATTTATCTAAATATTCTCTGAAATGATTTGCCGGATCTCATAAATTAATAGAGTGATATTTTAGTATGCACTGGATATTGTTATTATACAAAATCATAATAGCCATTTGTATTTATGGATCATAAATAATAATACGCATGTATTTGTATTTGGTTGTGAATTCAATTTAAAATTAAAACGAATCGTAATATTTTAACTACAAGCCGTCCTTACAATACATGCATTCGAGACAAAGTGTGCAACTCTACGAATAACTTCCGTAATTGATCGAAAATGGACATTTTGGAGCTGAAGTAAAGCCCCTATTCTTAGAAAATTTTATTACTGTCGTTAAGAACTATTATTATAAACAACAAAGGCCTTTTATTAGTGTTGAAGTTTTAGTTTCATTGAATTTCCATGTTGTAAGTAGTCAATTGTAAAGTGTTCATTCACAATATTCTAAAACAAGGTGTAAATTTAACTAAAATCCAGAAAAACACATTCTGATAATATATTACTAGATTAGAAGCTGTGTTTATTACTATTTATTATATTATTTTTATAACCAAATGCAATAAAAGCTACAAAAACAAAAGAAACCTCGATTTATTAAAATCTTGTCACACAGCCTTTCAAAGCCTGGCAGCACATATTTTGCATATATTTTATATATACTACCTACTTGAACTAGGTGAATGAAGTTAGAAGTTATAACTTATAACTTCTAACTTCATTCACCTAGTTCAAGTAGGTAGTATATATAAAATATATGCAAAATATGTGCTGCCAGGCTTTGAAAGGCTGTGTGACAAGATTTTAATAAATCGAGGTTTCTTTTGTTTTCGTAGCTTTTATTGCATTTGGTTATAAAAATAATATAATAAATAGTAATAAACACAGCTTCTAATCTAGTAATATATTATCAGAATGTGTTTTTCTGGATTTTAGTTAAATTTACACCTTGTTTTAGAATATTGTGAATGAACACTTTACAATTGACTACTTACAACATGGAAATTCAATGAAACTAAAACTTCAACACTAATAAAAGGCCTTTGTTGTTTATAATAATAGTTCTTAACGACAGTAATAAAATTTTCTAAGAATAGGGGCTTTACTTCAGCTCCAAAATGTCCATTTTCGATCAACTATGGAAGTTATTCGTAGAGTTGCACACTTTGTCTCGAATGCAAGTATTGTAAGGACGGCTTGTCGTTAAAATATTACGATTCGTTTTAAGTTTAAATTGAATTCACAACCAAATACAAATACATGCGTATTATTATTTATGATCCATAAATACAAATGGCTATTATGATTTTGTATAATAACAATATCCAGTGCATACTAAAATATCACTCTATTAATTTATGAGATCCGGCAAATCATTTCAGAGAATATTTAGATAAATAGTTAAATGTGGGGATGCACTACATACGGTCCTGCCGTACCGCAAACATCCTCAGCTCTAGTCATGAGTCACTCATGACTAGAGCTGAGGATGTTTGCGGTACGGCAGGACCGTATGTAGTGCATCCCCACCAGCGCATAAACACGATGCAGCGAAACACTTTAGTTAGTCGTGAACTGGCAACGTGATCGTGTGTTGTCTTGAGCTCTATTTAATAAGTATGACGGACGTGCCCAAGCCAAGAAAGCGCCCATTGTATAACGACGTGAAGAAATTTATCCGAGACTTTCCCGATTTGTATTATAATGGAGCAAAAGTGGTTTGTAAATTATGCGATAAACAGTTACTTTGCTGGGACAAATACGACTGTAAAAGACATGTTGAAAGTGTACACCACAAAGACAAAAAAAATAATGTGCTGTCTAAAACGCAATTCATTTTCGATTTATTGACAATGCTACTCGTCTGCGATGTGCCAGTTCACCTGCTAGATAAAAAAGCCTTTCACGACTTTTGGAATAAATACAATTCCAACAAAAAGCTACCGTCACGGAGAACGTTACTCACCTATTTACCAATTGTGCGTGAGGACATTGAAAACAGAATGAAAGCAGTAGTAAATGATAATCAGTTATGGGTATGTGTCGACGAAACGACAGATCGAAAAAAACATTCTATTGTGAATATTATAGTGCGTGTACTAGATCCTGTCAAATCAACATTTCCCATTTTATTAGCCAGCAAAAGATTGGAAAAGTGCACTAGCGAAGTAATTACGAAGGTAGTGCTCGATACGCTACAAAAATTTCAAGTTTCAACTAATCAACTACTGATGTTTATGAGCGATGGTGCTGCGACAATGCGTTCTGTAGGCCGTTCTCTTAAAGCAGATTGTGAGAGACTTTTGCATCTGACATGTAAAGTTCATGCTTTACACCTTGTGGCACAAACTATTCGGCAATGGCAGATTCGCAATGGCAGATTCGAATGGCAATTCGGCAGAGGTGGATGCATTAATAGCAACCACAAAAAAAGTGTTTCTAAAATCTCCCAAACGAATTCGAGAGTTTCACAGTCGGTGCCCTGGTATTCCCGAACCACCAGAGCCAATCCTTACACGTTGGGGAAGTTGGTTAAAGGCGGCATTTTATTATGCCAAGTATTTCCAACAAACAAAATCTGTGGTTCTACAATTCAATCCTGCCGAAGCTGTAGCCATTAAGGAAAGCCAGAGACTCTTTCAAAACCCTTCCCTTGATGCAGATTTACAAACTATTTATAACAATCATATAGGATTGTTTAACGCAATCGAGAAATTTCAAAATACTGCATTATCGTTAGCGGAGTCACTGCAAATACTGGACGATGTACACGCCCAGCTATGCGCAGTAAATGACAACAAAAATGTTAATGTAATAGAAAAGTTCGAGAGTGTGATAAACAATGATTTTGATTTTACCAGATTAAAACAAATTAGTAATGGTGCAAGTGTAGATTCGGTTTCTATCTATAAAGATTATTTTAATTGTGCGTGTGTTACATCCGTAGATGTCGAGCGGTCTTTCTCAAAATATAAAAAAATTTATTCATCACGGCGTACATCGCTCACCGCTACAAATATGGAAACGTATCTAATGCTACAAACTTACTGCAAGTCTTATCCACTTGGCGCTATGCTATAATAATCGTAAATAAGGTAAGTGTGTTATTTATATACAGTACACATAACTGACATACCTAAGTGATATAAATAGCGAATGCATGTAAAGCAATAAAATCACGCATGCATCACCGATCGAAACAAGGTCATTATATTCGTGCGTTTAACTGAATACTATCCTGGCACACCGCAAACATCCCCAGCTCTACTCATGACTAAAGACGGCAGACTATGTGCCCGGTGCATGGTGACATGAATCATGTCAGCATGTGTACTAAATATTATTTTGGATAGTATAATATAAATATGTTTTGAAGGTGCATCTGTTATTGCCAATAATACCACTTTTTCTTTAGAATAAATGTTTCGTTCATTGTTAGAAATACAAAATAATGTTTTTTTTTTATTTTGATTTAGAACTGTAAAATATATGTTCAAATTCTGTTATCTCTTTGATAAATGCATGTATGGAAATATTTAGGAAACTACTAACTATATGTTTTTCTGCTCCGATATGTACACAAAGCGAGAGGAATGAAAAATAATATTTAGTACAGATGGTGAAATGATTCTTGTCACCATGCACCGGGCACATAGTCTGCCGTCTTTAGTCATGACATGCTTTTCAAATGCACTCCTGCAGCTTTCTAGTAGATAACACCATAAAACGGTCTTCTGGTCGGTTTGTGGTGCGAGGTCTGCTTGATCCTGGCCTTCTTGTGTATTCCCAAGTTTGACGGAGTCGCTGTATTGCGTCTTGGACGGTACTCCTAAAAATATTCGAGACAGCAGCGAAGTATCAAATCTGCGACCATCTTCGTTCAAAGCTGCTGCTTGGTATGCATTTTCTGCTTGCATTTTGTCAACCAATAAGTGTCAGTACTGACAGTTCAAATGACCTTTCAACACAACAGATACAAGCTGAATAAAGAGCACACCAATATTTTTGGGTTGGGCTGGATTTTTTGTGTTCGACATTATTTTTGTTTTTCTTTTGGCTGTTTTGATAAATTAAATGTTTTGTATTTTCTTTAATTTTCAATTCTTATTTCATAGATAATATTTAATGTCTTGTGAAGAAAAAACAAAAAAAAAGAAATTTTAATTATGCGAACAGACATTTACTTCAGTTAGGATAATTAAAAATTAGTGAAAAGCTATTTCCATCAATGAGAACATACAGACGCGTTTCGCTTTAATTGAAGCTTATCAATGTACGGTATGTCAAAGGCAGTCACAGCTTTTCACTTCTCTAGTTCGTGTATATATAGTAGACATTGACATGTAAAAATGAGATTTAATATTCATTAATTCTCATTTGCAGTAAGTTCAGAATGTTAACTATATATACACGAAGTAGAGAAGTGAAAAGCTGTGACTGTCTTTGAGATACCGTACATTGATAAGCTTCAATTAAAGCGAAACGCGTCTGTATGTTCTCATTGATGGAAATAGCTTTTCACTAATTTTTAATTATCCTAACAACCTGTAAGATCGTAGTCGCGACGAGGTGTGTTATACATGCTAGTATAAACTTGGTTTGTCGGATTGTAATTATTAATGCATCACATAAGGCGACATTGATATGTAAAAATGAGATTTAATATTCATTAATTCTCATTTGCAGTAAACTAAATTTACTTCAGTGTCCGGAATTTTTTGTCCACGAGTATGTATAGGTACTACTTATAAAAAAGTATTCAAATTTCGATTAAGTAAATTTTATTTTATCGAAAATATTCTATTACCCGTGAGATGGTGTTTTGTAGAATATGTATGGTTTTAACGAATCCTTAATATTCTTGCAAGGGAGGTTAGAGCTTTTAAATTATAAATTTGTAAGAGATATTTCATTTCTTTGATTTTCAAATTAATGAATTTTTAAAACACTTTTTCATGTATAAGAATTCAAAAGAATCGAAGAAACGGAAAATTATTGATTTATATCTAGCTGTGTAAATAAACACTCATATAATTATAAAGTTTGTATTCGTGTTGTTATACGAGGGCAATTCAAATTTGACCTGCATTTTATTTTTTTATGAAACATCGAAGAAGGCATGTTAGCTAACGCTATAAACAACTGTAACACGATTGTGTCAATACTGTCAGTTGTATTAAAACTGTCGTGATACAATGTTACAAATTCTATACCTAATTTCTAAATTTCTTTTAAATGAAGGTGTAAAAGCGTCCGATATTTGTGAGAGATTTCATAAATGGTTTGGAGAAGGGTGTTTATCACTTATAACTAGAGCTGAGGATGTTTGCGGTATAACCATGGTTATATCATGTAACCATAGTAAATTACTATGGTTACATGATATAACCATGGTTATACCGCAAACATCCTCAGCTCTACTTATAACTGTCTTTGAGTGGTGTAGATCCTTGCAAGATGCGAACATCTTGAACGCATGTCGAATTCGTCGCATTATGCCCGTCCAGCAGCTGCTGTGAATCTTGGGAACGTTCAAAAACTTAACCAGCTTGCTAGAATTATAAACATTGGTGTTGATAGTGTTCACAATAGTGCCCATGACAAACTTAAATTTAATAAAATTAGCACCAGGTGAGCTCTTAAACAACTTTCCGCGGAACAACAACAGAAACGATTTCAGGTTTGCAAGGAACAGATTTGCAATGAGCATGAAGGCGATGGCTTTTTGTCAAGTATCATAACAATTAATGAGATCTGGGTTCACTATTATGTCACAGAAACCAAACATGTTATGATGGAATGGCGTCACTCAAGCTCACAACAGTCTAAAAAATTCAAAACCATTGGCTGGCAAAGTGAGGCAACTGTATTTTGGGACGGTATTAGACCAATTTGCTTCTATTTTCTCGAAGAAAGAAAAACGATTAATTCAGGTTATTGCAGTGGCTTCTTGATAATGGTAAGCTGGCCACACGAACAAAAAACTTCAACAGGAGCGCTCACTTACATACAGCCCATATAACGAACAAGTACATTGGGTAAATTGGATTGGGAAGTATTTCTTGGGCCCGAGTGACTATCATCTCTTTGGGTTATTCAAAAAGTTGGGGGGGGGGGGCAAGCGATTTGTCTCTAATGAGGAAGTGAAGGATATTGTTCACAATTAGCTAAGTCGTCAATAGAAATAATTTTTTTGATGGGAATACAGAAGCTACCGCAATGATGAAACAAGTGTATTTCAAAGGTGGGTCGTTACCTAGAAAAATGAAGAATATACGAGGGCTAATCCCTTTGCTCCACCCCTGACCTATTTACAAACCAAAACAATTATTTATCTTCTCGTCGCATTGTAACCTGCTATGTATAGACTAACGCTAGAAACTTACAAGTATGAACCTGTTACAGCATGCCTACGGTAGACGCGAGAGTTCGAGAGAGTCACATATCAGTATCAAAATGGATCGTGTCGAGCAACGAGCGGTGATTAAATATTTACGTTTAAAAGAGATGACCCGAACTGAAATTCATAAAAATTTGGTGGATATATTAGGGTAGTCTGCAGTATCATATGACACAATTAAAATTGGTGTCGTCAGTTAAATGTGGTAGACAGTCATGTACAGACGACCATGCAGTTGGAGCGCTCACAACCACCACTACCCAAGAAGCTGCTAAAAAGGCCTATTATAGCGTGTTGCAAGGTCGACGTTTGACTGTTAAACATATAGTTGAAGGTACTAGTCTCTCATACCACTCAAATGGGTACCACGAATGTTAACAGATGCACACAAGCAATCTCGAAAAGATATTTGCAGTCGTCCTTTAACGCGGTATAGACACGAAAAAAAAAATTCTTCCAAGATTAGTGGCAATGGAGGAGTTTTGGATCCATCACTATGATGTAGAGACCAAAATACAGAGTAAGGAGTGGATACGTCGAGGTTCAACACCGCCGAAAAATTCAAGATGCAATCTTCAGCAGGGAATCCGTATTTCCGCAATTTTAGTAGATTTTCCGCAATTACAAGTGCTTATTATGCCAATTTAATCCGCAAATTACGAGAATTGATAAAAAAACGTCGGGGCAAGTTGCGCAAAGGTGTTCTCTTGCATCAGGATAACGCACCTAGTCACAGGTCCGCCATTGCAACAGCTGCAATAGTTTAATCAGGCTTAGAATTAGTTTAACATCCGCCATATTCGCCAGAATTGGCCTCCAGCTATTACCGATTGTCTCCAAAACTTAATGATGTGATATGTGAGGTAGATCAGTGGTTTGCAGGTTGAACAACCTTTTTTTCGAGAAGCATTAGAAATGCTGGGATATCGATGGGAAGAATGTTAACCTTAATGAAGACTATGTTGAAAAATAAAAGTAAGATATTTGCCAATTTTTTATTGTGAGTGGATCAAGGGTGTAGCAAAGGAATCCACATTTGTATAATATGAATTTGTAGTTTGTATCAACCTGAAAAAAAGAGGCAAGGTCAAATTTGAATAGCCGTTGTAATTGGTCAGATATATTAACACTTCTTATTATACAAAGGTATTTTTAATAATATAAAATATTACTAAAAATCTGGTGTGAAGAACACAAATGCAGGTTCACTATTAATATTTTCTGTGAACGTGTCCGAATATATCCTATCCCCAGAGACGTAGATACGTATTTCGCTTTTCTACAAGCTCATCGGTACGCCCCTGCTGGAGAAAGGATATTTCCAGACACATTCACAGAAAAGAACCACCTCGCCCTATCACCGTAATTATCCAGACCGAGCGCAGAAGTAAATTCGGCGCTACCTGTTGTCAGACAGCCGAAGTACCTCGCATACCGTCCACATAATTAATGTGAAGTAACGACGCCCTTCCAAAGGTTAGCACAGCCAATCTCTTTAGAAAACTGCATTTTGTTTGTGCCTTCACTCATACTACGGCTTAACCGCATGTGTAATGTATCAGAATAATTGAAACATACATGAGTAGGTAAACCCCACCAGTTTTGTATAATACAAAGGTATTTTTAATAATATAAAATATTACTAAAAATCTGGTGTGAAGAACACAAATGCAGGTTCACTATTAATATTTTCTGTGAACGTGTCCGAATACATCCTATCTCCAGAGACGTAGATACGTATTTCGCTTTTCTACAAGCTCATCGGTACGCCCCTGCTGGAGAGAGATTAATGTGAAGTAACGACGCCCTTCCAACTAACCTTTGGAAGGGCGTCGTTACTTCACATTAATTATGTGTACGGTATGCGAGGTACTTTGGCTGTCTGACAACAGGTAGCGCCGAATTTACTTCTGCGCTCGGTCTGGATAATTACGGTGATAGGGCGAGGTGGTTCTTTTCTGTGAATGTGTCTGGAAATATTCTTTCTCCAGCAGGGGCGTACCGATGAGCTTGTAGAAAAGCGAAATACGTATCTACGTCTCTGGGGATAGGATATATTCGGACACGTTCACAGAAAATATTAATAGTGAACCTGCATTTGTGTTCTTCACACCAGATTTTTAGTAATATTTTATATTATTAAAAATACCTTTGTATTATACAAAACTGGTGGGGTTTACCTACTCATGTATGTTTCAATTATTCTGATACTTCTTATTATGGTGTAAGAACTTAAAATTCCAATTTTAAAGGCGGAAATTTAAACAGATAAGGTTTTCCAATAGGATGTATCCAACGTTATGATGTTGTATTTAGCCATGGAACGGGAGTCAGTCCTTTATACATTAAAATGATAATCGAAACAAACTTACTATAAAAATGCGTTTTCTGTAATACACATATTTTGCAGAATTCATTGTTATTTCGGTTCACACAACCATCTCATAGAAAAAAACAACTATTTGCAGTGTACTTCGTAAATCATTCTTTGGAAACTTTTTAAGATTTAGAGACACCATTGTTTGCTTGTGTGACGAAAGTTTTATCGAATACGTGTTTCCAAGTTCGTCACTTGAGGAAATTGGTGGATGACCACGCCTGCGAATAGTCATAGCCTAACAACATTATGGTATTTATATTTTCGAAGTTTTACTTTGTGCTTACAAACACAGATTTATTAGAGGAAAATATTGCCATCAATGATTACTCCACAAAGCATACGAATGAGTTGTCTGTGTCTAGAATAGTAGTAGACTATCCTAGAGACTGTTTCACCTTCAGAGAGAGTGGAATTTGCTGCTTTTTCCTTGAGTTTGTTAATCATTTATCCCAATCGTATATAGAAATTAAAACTTCTCGATTATTAAATCAAGGATTCGCAATTTCTTAATTGATCTAACAACCTTATAATATATCAGAATTAAATTGAAGTTCACTACATGAACATAATGCTGTGAGTTCTACTTGGTATAAGTGAAGTATGTGATTGTCGTATGGGCAGTCACTCAAGCATATTTCCTTTAGACTCTTAAATATTGTTTGCGTATCTCAGGGTTATATTCTTGGGTTCCATTTAACTAGGCCTTGACCTAATTAAACTAGCGTTGACATATAAAATTCACAGTTTTCGGATAGATTCTCGTAATTCATATATGTTCCTTGTGCGTTCTACTTGGTTTAGACATGCACATCTCTGACATCTCAATTTCGCGTATTCTGTTGTCGTAGGCAAGCGGATTTTGATGCATTTCACCTTACTCATTCGTGCATGTTTGGACATTTGCTAAATTGTTTACATTTATGTATTTCTTAATCATGATCGCAAGTAATTAGTATTGCTAATAAATATATTCCGCATTTGCTCTAGATGTTACACTGAGTCTGCTGTTTGCACCAGATAATTTTATTACGGGCTTATTCTTATTTCCAAATTAATTAGACATTACTAAAATTTTGGTACGCAAGCATGCGTTTTATATCTAATTAGATTTATAAATAGTGTCATTACATCATGATCTATAATCTATTGACATTATGTATTTAATCAAATTGTATCACGTAATATACCAAGTGCATTCAAATACGACCTGCATTGACTACATTTCGTGGTTATTAATGCTACGTTTTATTTATTTAATTTATATCAAGATGGAATTTCACACCAATATGTGCATCTATGCTTTGACTCTTTTTCTGGGTTTCAGGGTTGGCAACGCTTTCTTTTTTTCCGACGAAGAATTTGATCCTTAACCAAAAAGGATCTGATATTATGAAGTAAGATTTCAAAATTATTTTGATGTTTTGTTTGAGGATCGCAATCATCTAGAAATTCCTAGTGTTTACAGGGCTACATGCTTACGTGACAATATGCATATTGGCGAAGTAAAACGTTCGAGAAGCGCTCGTATTTCTAGGTATGAGCGTTGTATTAGGGCGCTGCACATAACCGACTCTTCATTTACTGAGCATAGGTTGGAAACTAGATACCAAATTTAATTAATTCTGCCAAAATTCTATCACACAACTTCTATTACTTCAACCTCAAAATCCGAAGCATTCTCAATAATAACAATCTAAACCGTGATATAGGTTATCCCCTACACAATATTTAACAAATTCTTCCATCTAAACATCTCAACCGTACCAGTGATGTTCCAGTGACCCCAAACAGTTGTCATTTAACTCCCTCCAAAACCAATGTACTTTCAGTTTCAGTGTAGCAATATCAGCAGTAATAGCCCTGAACGTGTCCCATGCAAGAGTGAATGAAATGTCGTCAAAGGATGAAGTAGTGTTTAGAAGAACGTCATTACAGCTCGTAATCTGAGAAGTAACCATGCACAAGGGTCGCAAAAATGTACAAACCAGACTGTATCATGATGTTTGCATGATTATTTTTGATAGATTGCAACAAAGTTATTCTTATTATTATTATGTACGAAGTAACGGGTGTTCAGAAACATTCGAAGTCAAGTGGGCTCTGAACAAAAAATCGTATATCTTTACTTAAGTATCTGATTTGTAATAATTATTAAATGTCAATTCAGACATGACTTCATATTTTCAAGGACTACTTTGACTTCGAATGTTTCTGAACACCCGTTATGTTCTTCATGTTTTGCATACTGAGCCATAGAGGGCGCCACTAATCAAATGTCAGTACTAAAAATTAACCTCCATCTTTAATTAGCCTAAATCCAAAACTGTCAAAGTTCACAAGTTAGTCGAAAAATGGAATTAAAACGTGAAAATTTTCGCGCAATAATTTTTTTATAATTTTCGAAAATAATTATTTCAAGCTGGTTTCTGTTTTCGTGAAGCACCACATCAGTTCAACAATATCTCGTTGGTATGAAGAATCCAAACATGGACGGATTAGTCTTAGTGACGATCCAAAAGCAGGTGCACGGAAAACGGCAATCACTCAGGAAAACGGCGATGCCGTGCGCAAGCGCATGAACGAAGATCGACATGTGACGTATCGCGAAATTAAGGCATCATTGGGGATTTCATAGAACTCAATTCACAAAATTTTGCATGAGGAATTGTTTGTAAAAAAATTAGTTTCCTATTGGATACCGCATCTGTTGACCGAAGAACAGAAAACAGCCTAGGGTGAATTGGTGTCAAAGAACTCTATACCACTTCAACGCAGGAAACTCTAAACACGTGTACAACATCGTGAGTGATGATGGTTCTTGGATATACTCATACGAGCCAGAAAATAAACGACAGTCGTCTGTTTAGGTGTTCCAAGGTGAAGAAAAGCCGACAAAAGTCATCCTTGCTCGAGGTGTCTCCAAAAAGATGGTTGCGACATTTCGCGAAAGCGGGTCATGTAGCAACAATTTCTCTATCAGATCAAAGAAATGTTACTGCCCATTAGTATACAACCATTTGTTTGTCGCAAGTCATCGCTGAGCTCTACAACGTCATCCTCCACCAAGACAATGCAAGTTCGCACACAGCAATTCAATTGTTCCAACAATTTCCTAAGTCCCAACGATTTCCTTACCTTTCCGTGGTCAAAGGTTCCAGTCGGCAGAAGAGCAGTGATTGCCTTCAAAAACGCAATTTTGACTGTACTAACAAACGAGTGGAATAACTGCTTCCAGAGTTAGTTCGAGCGCATGCAAAAGTGCATAAATCTCCGTAGAGAATACTTCGGAAAACAATAAAGTCTTTAAAAGCTATTTACTATCATATGAGCAAAAATTATTTAGATAAGGGATGGCCATGGTTGGAAGGATCACTGTCTTTGATAGGTTCAGCCTGTTGTTGGTTCTACATGTTGGTTGGATGTTAGCTTCGATTTGAATTTTTATTTGACATGAATTAAATGTCAGTTTCGATTTGAAGTTTTATTCGACATGATTTAAATGCCAAGTTTTCTTAACTAACATAACCAATATAATTACAGCTACTTCCAATCAAAACTGATATTTAATTGTCAACAACAGACTGAACTTATCAAAGACTGTGACCCTTCCAACCATGGCCATCCCTTAACTAAATAATTTTTGCTCCTATGGTATTTTATTCCAACTCTATATGCAAAATATAAAAGATAACCCTCGTACTATGATTACAATTTTTATAAAAATATCAAGTAGAAGAAAATTCGAATTATAATTGTAATCGAAAATGGAGTGCAAATAAATAATAAGTTTTTATACATTCCGTATGAATACTGTTAATTTCTACGACCTTGAAAGAAACCTAATTATATACTATATAGATTGTAATGTTTAACTATGTCTTTAAAATGAAATGTCAAGTTAATCATCTACATGACACGATAATTAATTGTCGAACGTCTATAATACGACTTGTGCGGTGACCTTAACACCTAAAATTGCCAATTACACAGAACGGTGAAGAGTGGGTCGTCGGGTTTTAGAGAGATGAATTACGAATTCACCAACCCATGAATATTATACTCGTTTATAATGAACTTAGTGCACCTGGTCGTCTACAAGATTGAGGAACTTTTGTCGTCCCAACGCAATCTATATCATCGCCTTGCCTTATTCAACTTCGAAAGAGTCGAGATGAAAACGGATGGAAGAATGAACGGAGAAGAGATAGAACGAATAAAATTGCTCTAAGGTGTAGATCGAACTTTTCTCCGTCATAAATTTTCCCTAACAAGGCAAACGCATAGATGTAAGATGAATTAAATGTATACGAACATAATTTAAATGTGAAAAAAATGTTTCATATAAAACTGCTTGCACATTGAAAAAATGTAGTTGCACAGAGAACAAGATATTTGTAGTGAATGTTTTGTAGAAATACGAGGGCGTGTTGATTAATTCGCGCGATCGTACATAAACTAAGAAATAATTTAAATAAACAAGCTTTATTCTCCTACGGAATCTCCTCTTAATTCGATACATTTGGTCCATGTGTGTTCAAGCGTTTTTATTCCGCCTCGAAAGTGATTTTCTTCTAATCTTGCAAAATAATCGCCCACTTTTGAAGTTAGCTCTCTTTATTTGTGCCGATTTTTTTGCCTCCGAGAAAGTCTATTAATTTAGGAAATACATGAAAGTCAGATGGTGCTAGGTCTGGCGTATATGGGGGTGCGGTACTAATTCGACCCTTAATTCTTCAATTTTTTTTTGCAGCAACCGCACTGGAATGCCCAGGTACATTATCATGGCGAAAGAGCACTTTCTTCTTAATAATTCCCGGACGTTTTTCAGCGATAGCTGCCTTCAAACGATCTAGATGATTTACGTAATATTCGCCGTTTACAGTCTTGCCCTTTTGAAGACAGTCTATTAACGATATTCCTTTTACATTCCAGAATGTCGATCAACTTCCCCAACGATAAAACTGTCTTGGCCTTCGTTGGAGTTGGTTCTTCACGTTTGGTCCACACCTTCAACTGCTGTCTAGATTCGGCTGAATAATAATGAACTCATGTTTCGTCGCTAGTAACAAATCGGCGCAAAAAATATGTTGTGTTGCGTTTAAAAATGTCTAAGTATCATAATTTCACATATCAAGTTCTTTGTGCAAAATATAAAGTATACGTTCTTTTGCAATGCTCGCTGCCTTGTTTTAGGTTACCATTTCTAAAACAATTAGAATTGCTAACCAAAAATCAATACATTACATATTAGCAGCACAATTTTTATTTTTGAAAAAGGCACTATATATAGTACCGAAATGTCAATATAAATTAAATAGTGTTTTAATTACCCGGCCGCTACTCCCAAAAAATATTACTTTTATCTCGTATATATATGTATATATATATATATATATATATATATTATTATTATATTATTATATATATTATACTATATTTTTTATATTATATGTATGAATTTTCTGACAATAACATGTGTTGTGGTTCTCTTCTAAATGTGTTTGGCTTGTTTTTAAAATGTATTTCGGAATAAATAATGTGTACGCCGTTGATATTACTAGTATAAATTTAGAATATTGAAAACATTATAAATATTAAGACGAGTAATTTCTCCAAAAAAAAACCAGTTCACATTTTGACCCCTGATGAAGCATACGAATTCGGTGCGAAATATTGGAATGAAAAAATAAAGAACTGACTTAAGTAATAGAGTTTAATTTTGCTGGATTCCCCCAAAAAAACATTATCCTTCCATATATATATATATATATATATATATATATATATATAGTAAATTCAATTTATTTGTTGGCGATTTAAGGTCTAGTTTTATTTCAAAATATATATATTTAAAACAACCCTACATGTTTCGGCAAATGATGCCTTTATCAACGAATATAAAATATAAATGACAGTATATTAATGTCATACATTTGAGTTGCTATGGATAAAATTATTCAAAGATACATTCCAATTGAATAACAAAAAATCATGCCTTAGTATTCTAAAATAGATAGACAACAGAAACAGGGAAACGCAAGACATGAGTTATTATTATGTATGCGCCCGTGGAGCGACTTAAGATGTAAAGCTGTCGGCATTCGCCTTAAACGAGAAGGAAAACCACGAAAACCTACTCGGACAACCAGACAGGAATCAAAACACGGAACTGTCAGCATGATAAGCAAATGTATAGATATTTAAATAACTTAAGATATATAATTATATAACAGCAACATATATTATGATGGTAAATTGCAGATCGTTAAATAATTAAGTTATAGTATATACTGCTTAAATTTTTTGTATCACTTCTGTTGTTAATTGAATTTTTTTTCTGTTTAATACTAATAATTTCTTTTATTTCCCTTTTCATTGTGTGTTGTTCTTTATCAATTATCTGTGTGTTTTCAAAATCGAAATGGTGATCGCGTTGTAGTTTGTGTGTAGACAAAGCAGTTTTGTCTGTTTTAGAGTATTTGTGGGCTTGTATTCTTTTGTATAGATATTGTTTAGTCTGGCCTATGTAGTAACTATTGCAATCGCGACATTTTATTATATTTATTATATTTTATAGACGACATGTGTTTCTCGATTTTTTTCTATTTTAGGTTTAAGTTTTGAAAATAAATGTTTATTAGTATTACTAAGTTTATATGTTGTAGCTATATCATATTTTTTTAATTGTATTTAATTTTTTCTGATAGTTGTGGAACATATGAAATCGTGATATATGTTGTGTCATTGTTTAAATTGTTATTGGTGTCTGCAGTGTTGTATATTTGGTGTATTCTTTTTTTAATTGTTCTATAAGTTGTGGTGGATAGTTGTTATCTGTTAAGATCGTTTTAATTTTCTTGATGTTATCTTTTCTGTAATGAGTATGTGATAGTTTTACTGCCCTATCAGTCAGATTATTTATAATCACTTTATTGAATACTGTAGGTGCATTTGAGTGGTAATTCATATATCGAAAAGGAGCTGTGGGTTTATTGTACCAATTTGTATAAATAGTACCCTGTCTATCATGAAATAATTATCTATATATATAATGAAATCGAAATTGATTGAGGGCATTTGGCAGCTCTGGTTTATATATACCGCCTGATTCTGAGCAAACGCAACGGCCTGAATGTACGAATATTTCTCCGGCTCTGAATAAAAATCCCCTGAACGCGTTAAGCCAATCACAAAACAGTCTGTTGCTAAACTCCCTCCTCGCGCCAACTTAATTGGCGCTTGCTATATGTATGACATCGATGTTAAGCTAATCACAAAACAGTCTGTTGCTAAACCCACTCCTCGCGCCAACTTAATTGGCGCTTGCTATATGTATGACATCGATGTTGACGCGCCTACAGCATTCAGGGTAATTGTATTCGAAGCGGGAGAAATATTCATACATTCGGATCGTTGCGTTTACTCAGAATTAGGCGGTATTTCTAGACATGCCGCGAAATATCCAACTTCGTTAACAACAACTTTGAAGTTAGCAACTAAAACGTATCTAAGTCAGGTATGCCAAATGCCCTGAATCAATTTCGCTCTCATTGTATATATATTACGTCTATATAATTGCAATGTTGATTATCAATTTATGTTTGTATCATGCTATTATGCAAGTGCATTAGGGTTCCATTATACCGGAAATTGTTTTAATTTAATCAAAACGGAGGATCTAGATTAGTCGCGCGCGTCGGATATTGCGGGCGTCTTCCGAAACAAGAACCATTAACCGGAAATAGATTTCGAAAGACAGGACTAAGTCGCACGAATTCCCTGCGGATCATCTTATCCGTGATCCTGTAACCTGTTATCTCTTTAATTGAGATTTTGTTTCACTTGTTGTCGCGCTCAACACACAGTTATTATGTCGCCGTTGTTCCCTTGCGAAATTAATAGCCCTTATCGGCTTTTTACGGATTATTGAACAAATTGAATGCTTGATATATTCTGGATTCGGTTTCGATTTGTTCCCGTCATAAATTTAGAAATTCAGATAGATAAAGAATGAAGACAATTGGTTTCGTGCTCTTTCAAAATTGCTTGTTTTATCGAAAGTGTGCGAAAACTTCACTACAGCACGCGTTGTTATAAATTACGCATACAAAAAACAAGAAAACGAAATGAAGAATTTACGTCTTTTATACAAAATATCTTTTAATTAAAATGTCCTAATTTTTTAGATTATAAAATTATAATAATAATTCATTCCTTAGCTGCTATTACCATTTATAAATTTAGTTCTATTTCTTGAGAATAGATTTTTATAGAATTTCGAAGTCGTTATTGCAAACCTCATACCCATTTTCTGCTAAGGAGCACAACCATCTAGAAACCCTTGGTGTTTACAGAATTCCATGCGCGTGTGGCAGTGTCTATATACGCCAGACAAAGCGTTTGGAAACCACTGGCGTTACTGAACACGAACATTGTACTAGAGCGCAGTTTAACCACAAAATACGTGAAACTATAGAAACCCAAAAGCATCCAAATCCCGAGTTTAAACGAGTTGTTTTTGGAAATAAGCTATGTTAGCAATTCATTTATAGCTTATGATGTTACTAATGCAATCTGAGTTCCAGGAAGTAATGTTTTTGATATTAATGGCAATGTGGAGGTTTATTGTATTTCGAATTTAACAAGGCATCCAAAAAGGTAAAAATATACAGCGAGTGTGGGTGTAGGCTTCCGCGGTCGTTCTCTAGATGTAGATCTCGGTTTCGGGGTTGGAACCGCGTCGAGTTAGGCATAATTGCCAACGTTTCGTTCACTGTTTCAAGGGACATCTTCAGGGCTGTACGTAGATGTTCGTCGTTTCGCAGTAGCATTCTTCAAGCTACTGCGAAACGACGAACATCTACGTACAGCCCTGAAGATGTCCCTTGAAACAGTGCACGAAACGTTGGCAATTATGCCTAACTCAACGCGGTTCCAACCCGGAAACCGAGATCTACATATACAGCGAGTTTTATTTAAAATAACTAATTGGATGTATATTTCCGGAATATCCGGAGGTGACACAGCAAATCTGATATTGTTTATAGAATACTTGAATCTTTTTAGAAAGGTATACCTAGGTTTATTTAAAATGAGTGAATCTTTGCAGAGATACTTAGGGCGTTCCATACTTTTTACTAACACTGTATAATTGTGGGCAGAACATGGATACATCGCTTCAGGTCTGAAACGACAGAACAATCTAAACAATGGAATTTTATTGACTGGGGGGCTAGGGTGTTTTAGGATTCGCACTAAGTAACCTACATTGATTATTTGAAAAAGCAAACAATTATGACAGAATTGTGTTATATTATTTTACTTAACCATTTTAATCCTGAATTAAAGAAAAAAAGACCATATTTGGAAAAGAACGAAGTGTTACTTCACCATGATAATGCATCAGATGATTACCTAGCTATTGTAATCACTAAATTGATCGAATTTTATTTTTTAGTGTTTTCTTAACATTCATATTGGCCCGATTTGGTATTATGTGAATTTTATTATATTCCAGAACCTGAAGAAATACTCGGCGGGAGGAATTCGCATCGAATGAGGAGATCGGTGTTGAAACAGAGGTCTATTTATAGCTTTTCATTTGAAAGTCAAGTAAAAAGTCTCGCATAATACAAAATTAAATTTATATTTGTTATCGATTTCAATAGATCACTTGCGTAAATTAGATATCATACCAACGCTAAATGATGATCTCGATTGTAATAATATTATTTATTTACAGGCTACTTACGGAATCATCCAATTTCCAAATGGGAGCTCCACGTATAATTACGGAAGTGATAACTTGATTCCTTTCTATTGACGTCAAGAAATGCAAATCGGGCTGTTCAAAGCTGACAGGTTCATCCGAGAAACCGCAGTGCAGTAGTCTTACCCTATGTCTGACAGATTATTGAATGGAATTTGTTCCCCGTTACAGCGAACTCTTGACTCTAATTTGAATATATTAACCTATTTGCAAACGAAGTAGTTCTAAGTATTGTAACATCTTTCCGTTACAATTTCGACAAATGCAGCTATTTTTGCTACGATTTAAAATCCACTATTTGCAACCGACCTGGCAAATTTTGCATTGGAAATTTTTAAATTCGAGTGATCGTTATTCCTTCGGTTGAAGTGTATATATTAGTGTAGTGTGAAACTTAGAAAATATTTTATTGTTTTACGCAATATGTCTCTAATTATTCTCTATTGATTTTCAAAAAAATCGGAATATCCAGAAAGAGTCGATTAATTGCAATGAAATTTTTTATATTACTCTGTTTTGTCTCTGATAAGAAATTATAACAATATGGACAAGTCATTAAGTCATTATGCATAGGCGCCATTTACAGAGCAATTACAGTCATCTAAGTGAAATCGAAAAGGGGCGCATTGTTGGTATACGGGGAAGCCGGTTTTTCAATAAGACAAATTGCTGACCGCATTGGACGCAGTGTGTAAACAATATTAGTGTTGGTCCAGGTGGTCTGAAGAAGGAATCCATAGCCATCGTCACGGATCCAGACGACTTAAGGATTGCGTCGTTACAAGACAGAGTTTCCATAACCCGGTCGATTGGAAATGCTTACAACGAAGAATGATATATCGCAGAATACGCGCTTTTGAGCTTCGTTCGTATAGATCATTTTTATGTCTCCCACTGACACCTCGACATCGTGCTGCTCGGATTGAATGGTGTAACGCCAAATCAATTTGGGATGGTGAATGGATCGTGCTATCTTTTCGGACGAGTCTTAATTCTGTCTGTGGGTCCACGATGGTCGCAGAAAGGCAAGACGATTTCGCGGAGAACGCAGCAATTTAGAAAATTTAGTGGAACCGCATACGGCCCTTACACCGGGAGAGAGGGTATAGAGTGTATAGAGGGTATAGAATTTTTATGGACAGAAATTTCAATGCAAATGATTACATACGAAAAATACTGCAGTTTGTTGTACTGCCATACCTACGAAGGTTAATTCAACCCCTTTTGCAACAAGACAAAGCACGTCCTCATACAGCAAGAGTTCCTACAAGATTCTTACGAAAATAACGTGAACCTGCTACCATAGTGTTCTCGCTCCCTAGACTTGTCACCAATTGAATATGTGGGGGATATGATTGGTACTCGACTGGGTAATTTATCCTAACCACTAAATAACCTACTTGACCTTCGTCACCGAATTCAAGAAGCCTGGAATGATATTCCCCAGGATACCATAAATCATTTAATTTCAAGCATACCTCGAAGTGTTATCGAAGGCATAAGAAACTGCGGCCGACTCACTCATTATTAAACAACATTGTTATTTTTTAATATCTTAGTTTAAAAATGTAATCATTTCTTAAGTTTGTATAAACAAACATTTTGTATTAAGTTTTATTAAAATTTATCAACTCCTACTAGGTGTTCGAATTTTTTTGAAAGTCAGTATATATGTGATACTATCACGCAATAAATTCTGGATTTAAAGCAAAGCACGGATTTATTGTGTGATTCTTCTACAGAAAGAAGTAATATAATAATGCAAATTCAGATTAACAGATAAGTACATTTCACCAGATTTATTGCTTACAAATGCCATACAAGTAATATAATAATAATAATGGGGTGTAAGCTAGTTCGCGTCCGTAGTAGAATACTGCACGAGCACCCTGGACAACGCTAAATAAACTAACACAAAAGGCAGCCAGATAATCCGGAATCACTTGGATCTCCTAGCAATAAGCACTTCACCAATGCCAATGGATGTAAACAACGACGTAAACAGATCGAACGTATTTCTTAGGACCAATTGACTAGAATACTTGGACTAGTGGTGCATGTATGCCATATTATTATTGACGGCATGGGAAGCAAATATCAATGTGTTCAAAGGATACTTGTCCAAAATAACATTGATGCAAGAAACGCATACACAGAGCGAAGAGCAACTTTTTCCAGACGAAGAATACATGGCTAATAATTTATTTGTGTCGTATATTTTTTATTTTTGTGTATATTTTTGGTATGCACATATACACTGCTCAAAATAGTACAGGGATATTTTTAAAAATAAGATGTAAAAACGAATAAAATAAAAAAAGAATATCGTATTGTATATAAATATTTTGAACAAAAATAATATGAGCAAAGGTTTATCATATTATCTTGCTAACAATGGAGCGATTGTGTTTTGTTTGCAACATCTATTTATTAGTTGTCATAACGGCATTATTTGTCACTTTCCGTTTAACTACATTGTAATGTCTAGAGAACGGACATTCTTACCACATGACTAAGTTCTCAGAATACAATAGCCGTTGTCCATTGTTAACGCTGGTGGCCGAGAAAGTCAAACACAAATACTTCATTGTATTACGCCGGGATGTAGTCGGCGAAGTTTATAAACATTTCGAGATGCCGATTGCGTT
The DNA here is from genome assembly GCA_935421215.2 of Melolontha melolontha. Lineage (NCBI taxonomy): Eukaryota > Metazoa > Arthropoda > Insecta > Coleoptera > Scarabaeidae > Melolontha > Melolontha melolontha. The sequence goes on along the minus strand of OW285237.1, from coordinate 150,191,220 downwards.
TAATGGATATTTATCCTCCAAATACAATAGGTGTGTTGTCATTGTAATCGCAGCGGACCAGATGGCCGGGAAAGACTAACAAATACTTCATTGAATTACGCCGAGTCATGTGGTAAGAATGTCCGTTCTCTAGTAATATCATTTCTTGCTGCAGAGTTTAAAAATATTAAATTTTGTGTATAATTTGAGTAGTTTTATTAATGGAAAGGCGTCATTTACCGTGGGAAGAAATGTTACGTGCTATTGACATGTTACAAGCTGGGCGACGTCAAACTGAAGTTACAGCCGAATTTCAAGTTACATAAAGCGTCATAAGTCATTTACAAATATGTCGGGCAACGCTAGATTTTTTCGGGTCTGTTGAATCTAAAGTGGGAAATATGTTCCTTGTAACGAGTTGAAATTGAACGTCTAGTTTGGCCGATATATTTTTGACTGCAATCGTTACAATTTACTTCATATATACCAGATTTATGTTCTACCTCAACTTTGTCCTTGGTGTTACCTAAAAGTGATTTTAATGAGTTACATGATTTAAACGCTATTCGAAGAGAATGGTTTTTGAAGATAGCGTTCAGATTTCTAGAGGGTGAATGGTACGGTAAACAAACAAATTTCTCACCTAGGTCTTTTTGAGGTAGTAAGCTCGTGGTATCATAAATAAGTTTCCTAAGCCTATGTTTCTTAATTAGGTTGGTTATTATTTTCGAATCGAAACCATTGTATGTGCTTCTGATTAATCCAAGTTCTTTTTCATATCCATCTTTTGTAAGCGGCATCTTAACAACAACTTAACTTAAGAAAATTAAAGGATGCCATCTTTTGTTGGAAAACGTGATTTGAATCCGCGGTTATAAACTTGTTCATTGGTGTCTTTTCGGTAAATATCTATTTCTAAGTTATTATTATTCTTAATTACCAAAACATCTAAACATGGTATTTTTGGTAAACAATACATTCTAGGTACAAAAGGGTTGCTTACGTTTAGTTTAAATTTGAAGGGAGCAGTTATTAATTGTGGACAGTCTTTTAACGCGCTTTTAGTTTCTCTAATCATCTTAGGGAGGGGATTTTTGTTTAATTTGACATAAGGTAGAAGAAAACAATGAACAAATGCCATTTTTAGATGTTTTGGTAATTAAGAATAATAATAACAACTTAGAAATAGATATTTATCGAAAAGACACCAATGTCAACAAGTTTATAACCGCGGATTCAAATCACAGTTTCCAACAAAAGATGGCATCCTTTAATTTTCTTATCCATCGGTTGTTAAGTTTCCCGCTTACAAAAGATGGATATGAAAAATAACTTGGATTAATCAGAAGCATCGCTGCATACAATGGTTTCGATTCGAAAATAATAACCAACCTAATTAAGAAACATAGGCTTAGGAAACTTATTTATGATACCACGAGCTTATTACCTCAAAAAGAGCTAGGTGAGAAATTTGTTTGTTTACCGTACCATTCAGCCTCTAGAAATCTGAACGCTATCTTTAAAAACCATTCTCTTCGAATAGCGTTTAAATCATGTAACTCATTAAAATCACTTTTAGGTAACACCAAGGACAAAATTGAGGTAGAACATAAATCTGGTATATATGAAATAAATTGTAACGATTGCAGCCAATAATATATCGGCCAAACTAGACGTTCAATTTCAACTCGTTACAAGGAACATATTTCCCACTTTAGATTCAACAGACCCGAAAAATCTAGCGTTGCCCGACATATTTGGGACACAGGTCATTCTGTGCCGGCAAATAACCTTAGGTTGATTAAAACTGTTAATAATTATAGAGAATTAGATAGTTATGAAAGTATTTATATATATAGAAATAAGAATAAATTAATGAATTCTGACAATGGACCAATCCCTCAGTCCAGTTTGTATGCCTTATTGTGACAATAGCATTACTTTTTTTTTACGCTTCATGTATTCACGCTTCACGGTTCCCTAAATTTCACGCTAGGTTTAAGTAGTATATAAGTGTTATTTCGATGTTAGGAATTTAGTGTTATCTCACTGGCGATTTGGTGAAGAGCATATCTTCTAAGGTTTACCTTAACCAAAGATGCTAAGTTTAACATTTTTGAGTTTTAAGGTTATTCTACTGAAGATGGCAACTTAGTTGCCAAAATACGTATTTATTGATATATATTGTGGTTAGGGTGTTTTTCTTATTTCTGTTTCAGATTGCAAGCCACAGTCTCCACCAATTTCGGATTAGATAGTAGCAATACAAATAGATGTCGACAAATAATCTAGTACATCATAATTTTATTGCGATATCTATCTACCTGAATTAGAGGTTAGATTGCTTGGTTTACGATAATCACAAACAAGTTATTATTACAACAGATTTAATACTGGTAATATACTTATGTAATAGGTTTTTGCTTTATGTAATATACGTGACACTTTACACATGATCAAGAAATTTCTGAAGAATATTGAAAGTATTGATTTGTCAAGTTTTCTTGTACCAAACTGTTCGTACATTTTATAAATATTTATTATCCTCTTGATGAAAAACTTTAAAAGCTTATTTGTAAGCTTCATGTAGGTATAAATAGACTGAACGAAGGTTCTTGGAATTTTCCTTCGCATTCGTGTATATTTTCCTTTTTCCCTTGTGAAAGCATCTTATTTTCTATACATGTAAAATTTGAGATAATGTAAAGCAAATGCCATAGGAAGGAGCTTGAGAACATGAAAATGTGTATGTATTATTTTATTAAATAATTTATTAAATAAGAATTCTAGAATTTTGGTCCTGTAAATGGATTTTAGAAAAAGATGAATTTGATTGATTATTTCGATTAATCTATGGAACAATCTATGAATTACCAGAAAGCTTAAATTATTTAGGAATCATATTATTGTAAACTAGAATTTACTAAATTATCCATACTTAATCTGTGAAACATTTGTATGTTTTTATGAACAATTTTAATATCGATAATCCTAATGTACTTAAAAAACTTTACATGTGTTATAATGTAATTATAAAGTACAGTTATCCATTCTATTTAGTAAACATAAACACATGTATATTTTTAATACATTTAAAAAAATACATCTTTATCAAACCTTAATCCATATACATTATATTTTAGTATGCAAGGAGGTTACATCCGAATGATAATGCCAATGTAAAAAATGGGTTAATCTACTGATTTTAAATGATTTTGTTTTAGATAACAATCGCAAATTTTTGGACAAACCTTTACACAATATTGTCACACATCAATAATAGTTGATTTAAAACAAAAGGCGCCTTTTCACTATTTTAAATCTGTGCTTAGTTATCTTCATTATCTAAATCTTAAAGATTACGAAGACTAGATGCATTGATTTCTATCTTTCAATGTTACGAAAAGTATTGCTGTAACAGAACGTGCTTGTGAATATTTAAGTTTTGAATCTTGTAGTTGGACGCTCCACGGAACTATCTACTTAGGTATATTTGCTATACTTATTATCTTAATTTTCTTAACAGTTTCTAGATATTAATTATAAAACGTATTTTTTAAATGATTAAAATATCTGCTTGAAATTCGCGACATTTTCAAGTAGCAGCATTTCCAAAGTTTATTTATATTTGATTACCAGTTCTCCCAAATATTTTAAACATTAAAAGTATATAATATAAGATAGTAGAATACTTTGAATTCATTGATTTTATTTAGGGGTTTTTATTTTGTTATGGTTTTAACAAATTTCTTTCATGATAGTCTTTGAGAATCGTTTTCCAGTACTCTCCGTTGATACAAGGAGAGTTTATAGTATAATATATATCACTGATATGGATTCCAGGACGTGAGGAGATTAAAGGCAATGAAATGGCAGATGAACTGGCCAATGAGGGTTCAAATGGTCTTAGGACCATAACCCATATGTGGAATTCCTAAGGATTCCGCTAGATGGGAGATCTGTCTGTGGTAAGAAAGATAACATAAAAAAATGGGGGTTAACGGAAGGTCAACATCACATTAAGACAGTACCTACTAGGAGAGTTGGCTCCTAGGTTTTCAGAAAACCTAATTAGAAGTAACAAAAGAGAAATTAAATCTATCACCGGCTTGAACACTGTCCTTTAAGGAAGATTGAATACAGTATGGGCTTCGTTAGCAAACCCTGTGTAGGAGATATAAAAAATAAAAGGAAGCTAGCTTTCATATAATACGTACGTGTGAGGAACTGAAGGACACAGACAGAAAGAATTAGAAGAAGAAGGGTATAAAATAAAATAAAGGAATTTTTTACAAACAAACTAAAAAATAATTCTGTGGATTTAGCTGGCTGAAAGCGTCACTAGCCTATCGTATCGGTTGTCTTAGGATCGAATTCGAACCTTGCTGTCGGAAAGGGTTTTCGTGGCGTGCCTTCTTGTTTAGGGCGAGATCGAACTAGGTAATAATTCATGGGCGCCAATACTCTCTGTTTGGCGTTAAGCTGTTAGGAGATGCATTAATTATTATTATTACAATGTATACTACTGTACCTAATGCTTCAATTGCTTATGTTGCTTCAAAAATTAATAAAATTGTAGTGAATCTTATCACAAAGTATCTCTGTAGAAAGAGCTTATCGTCTTCATTAATTCATAATGATGGAAGTAAGATCAAACGAAATGTTGATTTGGTCCATGATACTACACCACGAATTGGAACCAAATTAAGTACGAGGGATATGCGATTACTAAGGTACATTTGTGAAATATAGACAGACTAATTTATTTATAGAAATCAAATATACACTAAGTAAAAACGTGAACTGTTAACTACTTTCCAAAATAACCGTCGCCAATGTTAAGGCACTTATCCCAGCGAGGCACAAGCTTCTGTATGTCCTCTTCATAAAAGGTGCGATCCAAATTTCTAAAATACTGCCGTACTTCATCTTGAAGTTCGTCATTGTTTTCAAACCTTTTACCCGACAAATGAACTTTCAATAGCCCAAGCAAATAAAAATCAGAAGGAGCCAGGTCTGGACTATGGGGCAGATGGACAATAACTTCCCAATTGTGTTTCTAAAGCAAGATTTTTGTCTGATTTGGGGTGTGTCTGATTCCTTTCATAAACCTTCCTCTTTGTTTCCGTCAAATGGCTTCGTCTAGTTTTTCCAGAGTTTGACAATAAATATTGCGATTGATTGTCATTTTCGGTGGTAAAAACTCTATGACCAAGATGTCTTGCTTATCGCAGAACACAGTTTCCATTGTCTTTTTTGCAAGCTGCTGAACTTTGAATTTTTTCGGTGTTGGTGAACTCGGATGCTTCCACGTCATCCAGTCTTTTTTGATTCGAAGGTATGGTGGTATACCCACGTTTCGTCTCCTATAGACTCTAAAAATCCCTTTTCTGTTAAAAGTTCCATAGCTACCGCTATTCATTGCAATTTGTGTTGGTAGGTAAACAGGTTTGGTACCCATCTCACGGACACTTTTCGATAGCGTAATTCAGATACGATTTCATGAACAGAGCTTTTAGGAATGCCGGTCAGTAGAGCAATTTCCTGTATTTTCAATGGACGATCTTCTCGAATCAGCTTAGCGACCTTTAATTGATTCTCACCGTTTTCGTTGTTCATGGTTTTTTTCGCACAACTACGAGATCATCGTTCAGAGCTGTGCGCCCACTTTTGAACTGTTTACACCAAACACTAACTTATTTTCGACTCATAACGCCTTCTCAGTAAGTCTTCAGTATCTTTTTACATTTTTTGGTAGGTGTTTCATTATTTGCATGCAAAACTCGCACTTCAAACTTGGAGTATGTTTCGATCGGAACCATTCTGCGGCGGTCACTGCACACGTTGTACTGAACCAAAGGCAATGACAATAGCTACCTATGCAATACATATGCACATCTAAAATGCGTGCATAATACAGATTTGAAAAAAAATTAAAATGATTTAGTGCATGAAACCGGGTTCACATTTTGATCCAGAGCCAAAAGCACAAAGTATAGATGTAAGGGTTAACCGCCTTCGTGAATGTTTCAAGTCACTTATTTTGCTTACAGCTTCTTGGGTCTTGAAAGGATCCTTCGTTAATTTATCTATCCATTACGTAGGTTCTTATACCGAAAATTGGTTGAGTAATAAAATAAAAATACTTGGAGAATTGAGCAGAGGAGTTGTTTCGCTGCGATACTCCAATTTGCTAGAATAGTATTTAAATGGCTATTGGTTTCAAAATCTTTGAGTGAGCTGCTTTCTTCTCTATTATTTAAATATGATCATCGACATCGATACTTTTTATTCCCTGAGTTCAAGTAACATTTACTGTGAAACATTTTCTTATAGAAAAGATGTAATGGTTGCTGTGAATGAGTGGCTAACATCAAGGAAAGAAATTTTGTGTCAAAGACATATAAATCGTCGCTGTAGATGTATAAAATGTACGAGTAATAACCTTTTGGGATATTACGTTGAAAAATCAAACTTTTTCAAACATTCGAATTCTATTCGAATTCGTTTCTATATTGGGGACAACAATTCCTGAACAGTAATAAATACTATATTTAATGTGTTATTCTGCGACACCACAATGTCTGATGTGAAAGAGCATCAAATTCTACTTCAAACTTGGTAAAACGGCAGCGGTAATTCTCAAAATGCGTAAACAAGCGTTTGGTGAGGATGCTTTGGGCCAGACGCAAACTTATGAGTGGTACAACCATTTTGAAAATGTACGTGTGCGGTTGATGATGGTGGGCGTTCCGGTCATACATCGACGGAAAATAAGCGACAACATGTGGCAAAAGTGCGTGATGCTATCCTGCAAGTACGAAGGAGAAAAATCATTTGTAACATTGTCGGCTTGTCGTACGACGTAAGCCGCCAAGTGGCGCAACAATTCATGGATCCTGCACCACAATAATGCATCAACCCACACGTCACTTTTTGTGCATCAGTTTCCAGCATCAATGAAGGCAGCAGTACTACCCCACCCTCCCTAATCCCAGGTCTTGGCCGTTGTGACTTCTTTCTGTTTTCGAAGTTGAAACTGAAGCTCAAGGAGTGCCGCTTTCAGAAGATTGAAGAATCCAGACCGAATCGCAGGCAGTGTTGAACACGTTAGCACGTGAAGAATTCCAGCACTCCTTTCAATCATGGACAAGTCGCAGGGATTGGTGTATTCATATGAAAAGAGAGTACTTTGAAGGGGGATGATAGTGATAAGTTGTAAGAATAATTTATTGTTTTTTTTTCCTCTTCCGGGTAGCACCTCGGCCACCCTTAACTGTTGTTTTGCTAATTCGATATTTTGACATTAGATCCACATATTGGTACCACAGAAAATATTTTTATGATTGAAATTCGAAAAGTTTTACAGATTTCTTTTAGATGTTGATGTATTTGTTGACAACGTGATGCTTTACAGGCTACTGTAAGAAATTTCTGCATCAATAGTTTTTTTTTGACTGCTCGGTGCTAACGTTTTGTTTTTTCTTGATAGATATTTTCAAAGTGTATTTTCTAGCAGGAAAATGTGACTATCTTGATCATTATGTTCTCTTTTGACAATTATTTTAGGATTATTTTGGCATCATACGCGCCCAACATATAATAACACAAGTATACACGGTTTTGGATCTAAGCAACCAAAAGCTGTTTCTATGGTTATTTGGGGCGCTGAATCCGAATCTGCACTCCGTTTTTTATTTTGGTTCTAGTTTTCGAGATATTAAATAAACACAATTTTTACAATTTTTGACAATTAATCTCCATTTTATTCATTAAAAAGTGTTAAATTAGAAATGAAGAGCAGTCGAACAGTCGTTTTTCGATTTTCGCCAAATCTTGGTGTAGTTGCTCTCCTTGCTCGTCACTTGTATCACCCAAGTTTTCAGGAAAAAATTCGAGACGGGAATGCAGAAAATGTATTTTGAGAGACATTCGAGCTCCAATCTTGCAATAATTTTGCAACAAACTGTCGATTTTCGGTTACCGAGAAAGTTGTGAACAACATCTTGAAATGATACCCATGCTGCTGCTTCATTGGGCGTTAAACATTTTGTAAAGTTTCTGTCGGCCATTAATTTTCGAATATCAGGTCCGACAAATATTCCCGCTTTGATTTTGGCGTACGACAACTTGGGAAATAACTTGGTCAAGTACTCAAAAGCCGGTTCTTCACGGTCGAGCGCTTTGACAAAGTTTTTGATAAGGCCAAGCTTTATATGGAGAGGTGGCAAGAAAATGTTCTGTGGGTTCACAAGTGGTATAGAAAAGACGTTTTATTTTCCTGGTTCATAATTAGTACGGCTTGGCCAATCTTTTTTCACATAATGTTGGTCAGTTGCACGGCTATCCCACAGACACAAAAAACATCAAAATTTGGTAAAACCAGATTGCATCCCCATCAAGAGACCAATAACCTGTAGGAATAGTATATAAATCATTTATTCTTTAAAATTGAATTGAAATTTATTTTCAAACCTTCAAATCGCCACAAATTTTCCATTGATGCTCTTTATATTTTATCTTGGTAAAAATTTTGTATCGTAGCATTCCTTCGTTTGTACTGCATGAGCAATCGGAATTGATGGTTTTATATTTCCATTGTGTATCAGAGCAGCTTTCAGGCTGTATTTTGAACCATCTATGAACAAACGCCATTCATTTACATCGTATGGGTGTATTCATCGCATCAAACAAACCGTTGATGTCATAGCAGAAGCATATATTCTCCTCTTTTTTGAAAAACGGTAAAAGCGCCTCATTTCTGGTTCTATATACAGTGACTTTTGTTTGAGTGTCAAGATATTTCCACTCCTGCATCCGTGATGCGAGCAATTCTGATTTTTGTTTCGATAAATTCAAATCACGAATCAAATCATTGAGTTCACTTTGCGAAACTAAATGTTTTTCCTCTATGTTAAAATCGCTTCCACTGTTCGTCGGTGATGAACTACAAGTTTCCATGTAATTTGCACTCGTACCTGGACAAATTGGCAAAGGATCATTGCTCGCACGGGGAACTGGCTTAGACACTGATGATACTTCAGGATATTTATATTTTGATAGTTTTTTTGCATTTACACCGACGACATTCATCAAGCAAAAGTAACAATCATCTACATGATTTTTCGGCTCTCTCCATAACATTGGCAATGAAAATGAAAAACATACTTTTTTACCGCGTGACCACTTGTATAATATTGTGCTACACGCGTTACAAAACAATTTCGGAACCCACGGCTTGTGAGTGTTTGATACAGAGAAACCTAAATAATAAAAATATGCATTTCTGATCACATTAGTAATAACTTTGCCACCTTTTCTGATCATATAACATCCGCAAACATAACAAAAACACTTTGAATCAACTTTACAATTCTGTCTTTGCATTTTCACACGTTTTGGATTCAAAAAAAACTTTAAAAATACAAATTAAATAATGTTTCTAGCGACGCCAACAGCTGACGGTCATTATGATAGCGCAGTGCTGCCAACATACGCGAACTCACAAAGTAGAACCAACTTTGAAAAACGAAACCCGGATTTGAATTCAGCACCTCAAATAACGTCAAGATTTGTTCTCATCTGCTCTGATCCAAAAGTTGACCGGAATTTGTAAACTTGTGATAATTAGAGGAAATTTCCTATTTTAACTTTAACGTCTCAGTATGTCAAACTTCTCGATTTATTATCAAGAAAATAAAAAACTCAAACTATAAGCTTGTGACACCTAATCAGAATTTGGGGGTATGTAAATTTAATAAATTATCTAGAGAGACACAGTAGGTGGGGTAGAAAGTAAATCGTAAGTTTTTTTTCAAAATTTTGACATTTAGAGGTAGTCGTTTCTTATCTACCAAAATTTCAATAATTCAAAGTTACAAATTGGTTGACTTCTGGGTCATATATTACTTAAATTAATCTTATCAATGTGTATCAAGTATCGAATTTTTAACTTTAACGATATTCATATAGTAAATTATTTTGTTTATGCAAAAACAATAATTTAAATTATTTAAGATATTAACTGTTAATTTATAAGACAGCCAGTCTTATAAATTAACAGTCTAGACAAGACAAAAATAGTATCACAACTCACCGCAAAATAATATATTTCACGAATTTTCTTTCTAAATTATATAAACTAAATAAATTTTGATTTTGACGTTTAAGATTAAACACCAATTACGTATTGATTTGAATTTTTTTAATATGACCACACTATTTTGTTAATTTCTTAGATCTCACCTTATACGCTCAAAAAAAAAAAGATTTTAACAAAATTATAACGCATTTTTATGAACTACGTTATGGAAGCTTCTACATATAAAATGCGGATTTTTCAATCGTCTATCTCTCCCATCCTTCCTCTGTCTTCTTCCTGCCGAATATACTTAGTATTCTTCTTTCCCCCCAGATCACCAATTTTTCTTGTACTCTCTTATTCATTACTTTCTTTCTCATGCATTCGCAGCTATGCGTCAGAGTTGGTCTCAGTACTGATTTATGTAATCGTATTTTCGTTTTCATTGATAGTTCTTTCGATTTAAGTGTATTATCCAATCCCTCCTGCAAATATCTTACTTTTTGCTAGCCTTAAATCTATTTCTGTGGTCACATTACATTTATTATCTATCAACACCCCCAAAATACATGCAGCCCTCTACCTCTTCAAAAGGTCAAGACCTCCTCACCATTGCAATGTATTCTGAATGTTTCTTTTAACATACTCTTCGACAAATGATTCCAATAGCTTTTTTTATGCGTGTGGAGAATTTATTGTTCAACAGCATAAACGATATGTATTAAAAGATAAAGTGTATATCCCTATCTTGGTTTAAAAATTAAACATGTCATGGGCTTATCATATTTGCTGCGCACGATACGCTGTTACTCTGTGAGGCCGTCTAAAGGGTAAGGTCGCTATGCTATATTTGCACGTTCAATGATAGCAGACGTAGCAGACTGTTCCACTTCGTGAACCGCTGCTTTTGCTGCACATACTTTCGTGTTTTTCAGCAAAAACAAGAAACAGATTACTTATCGTACCCTGTCGTTTGCTATTGGAGCCCTGGCTCATTCGGAAGCATTGTCTCTGCTAAGACCTATGGATTTAAACAAAGAACATATTACTATAGAAAAAATATCATAGATGTGGAACAGTGAGAAGAATTTCTTGCTATCTTAAGAAGGCAGACTATACCTAATAAATCAATTGGCTGAGAGGACCTAGATCGAGACCTGAATTGATTGACAAATGCAGTAGAAATATTAGTTATAGTATGTACCATGCTTTCATTTAGATTTTCATTTAGAGTGGCGTATGATTTCAATATAAATTTAGGAACACTGTGGAACAATAATATTTTTCGAAAGTCAAATTCTGTCATCTGACACATTACAATTTAGTTGTGTTACAACTGAATCTTATTTCTTGTGAAATGTGTTGTATAAAAGACATTTACTTAGAGAAATGCGTTTATTATAAAAATACTACGTTAAACAAGATGCTTGAAATACTTACTACTTGTTTCGATGGACACTCGAACTCTGCGTTGCATATTTTCAAATGCGTTTGACAAATGATTGATTCTATTATCACAAACTTCTCTAATACTATTGCAAAGTTCTTCAATTGTATGTTCCTGTGGGGTTCTAAAAATCGTGTTCTTCATGTGCGGAGAAATAAGTAATCTACAATTGTGAGATCTGGAGACCTTGGAGGAAAATTCACTCTTCGATTATCTAAGAACTCTTGCAAACGCGCACGTGTTTGTTGAGCCGTATGTGGTTGAGCATTGTCTTGTTGGAAAAAACTTTCTATAATTTCATCGTCATGTAACTGATTAATAAAGGGTTCTAATGAGTTATTTCGGCATCTTTCAGCGTTTATTGTTGCATTAAAAAATATTGGTTCAATGATTCGCTTCCTTGGCACCGCCAGCCAAACACTAATTTTATGTGTATGTAAAGGTGTTTCCACAAATTCATGAGTATTTTCTGCAGACCATATTCTCATATTTTGTTTGTATAAATATCCCGAAAGATGAAACCAGGGCTCATCAGTAAAGAAACATTTATTAAGAGTATTATCATTATTAAAGTTATTCAAGGACCATGGGCAGTACTCGGCTCTTCTATGGTAATCAACGGCACCTAGTTCATAAACAGCTTGAATATTATATGGATATAATTTTAAATCTTTTTTAGGAATAGTGTGGCATGTTCCAATTTATAACTGAACTTCTTGCAACAGTTTTGCAATAAATTACTTTGGTAGTTTTCCATTCCCCATTTTCCATGTCGCCCATGTTCAATGCAATCAGTTCTTTTTTTAGGTGCTGCGCTCCATGATTTACGAAATACTGTCCCCGTTTCAGGAAATCTGTAAATTTGACTAGCCAGTTGTTCATACGTTCATTGATTAATTGCATAAATCCACCCTCCATTTACTAATCTATCAATTCTAACATAATTTTCAACAATAAAAACTTTGTGTTATAGTTCTAACATGATAATAAATAATCTAATTGATAAGACAATTTTTCAATAAATTGACTTAATTATGACAGCTGTCAAAATTTGACTTTCGAAAAACGTTACTGTTCCACAGTATTCCGAAATTTATTTTGAAATCATAGTAATTATATCATTAATAATTATTATTTCAGAATAGGTGGAGACTGTGGTTTGAAATCTGAAAGAAACAGAAACAAGAAGTATCCCTAACTACAATATAAATCAATGAACTCTAAATATGTACTTTGGCAACTAAGTTTCAATATTCAGTAGAAAAAATTTGAAAAACATTAAGTTTAACACTATTTTTCAGATTGCTCTACTGAAGATGGCAACTTAGTATCCAAAATACGTATTTAGATGTTTATTAATTTATATATTATTTCATTACTTTTTCCTAAACCTGATGTGTTAGGAGAAATTTGCTTTTAACATTTGCTTAATACAGAAAAAATAAAACATTAAAAGTTTGTCGTCCAGTGTTATCAAAACAGAGTTATTTTAAAATATCACATTGTACGTATACTCAGATGAATATATATTTTAAGACTTATTTTACTTTTGGGTTAGGTGGTCATTGCCATATTTAACATTGCATTTGTTTACTTTGATCTTTTGATCTTAATTATACTTTACGATAAAGAACACGATTCTGATACTCTAAAGTATATGAAATTATTTTTGTGTGAATTTCGTACATGTCTAATTTTTGTGTTATTCCTTAATAAAATTGAAAGGATTAAATATGATCCGCACGGAGTGGCTTTCTAGTGTAGTGACCAAAACGCTTGCTTAGAATATAAAAGGTAGATTAAATCTCATTGAAGGTAATAAAATTCGTTTAATAGTAAAGTTTACATCTATATTTAAATATACAAGTGGGTGTTTAGCAAAAGATGATTCTGTTTTGAACGTGTTGAAATCTGTGTCTATTGTGTTTAATAAATTACCATAAAGTAAATTACAAGCATACATTAATTATCACTTTAAACATAATTTATACTACAGACTTAGTTTTTTGTTATTTATATATGAACGTACTTGTGCAACGAAAGTCAAAAGAAGATTACATGCACTACGACATATAAATATTTAGTGTATGGCGCATTATGTGGAAACTAAGATATAAAAAATGAATACAAAAGTTTTGCAGTAGTGTTTTGGAACTAACGGATTTCGCAAGATTATATAAACCATAAACCTATATTATTCATTAACATTGATATATCATGATAATATATTATTTATTGCAAGAAATTATTTACTTAGATAATCGCGGGAGATAATAAACGATCCCATATTGATAAGTAAAATGTCTTACCGAGTTATTTATTTGATGTAAAGAAATATTATTTTTATTAATTATCCTAGGTGTATTTTTCTAACTGAAAGATAAAGAAGGAATAGATAAACGATGTATTTAGAAATATAAGCAATTCATTAATTTTAGGACTTGTTGAAAATAGCTATTTATGTAACCAGTTATGAAATGGCTTATTTTGCGAAATGGAATATTTACAGGACGAGCGAGCTTAGCGAGCGAGATCCTGCAAAATAACATGATTTACATAAAATGACATTTTATAACGTGTTGCATACTAGATTTTATCTAATGTTGATCAAAACATAGTTATATAAATTTCCAGTTGATTTGACATTAAACGCCATAACCACAAATCACATATATATTTGTAGATGTGTAGCTTGATAGGCGATCCGTGTATAATTTTGCGGGGTAAGACATCCAAACAACGTGAGGGGAAGGAAATTAGTTATGCAACTTAAACATTACAAGGGAGTTGCGTTTAGAAGTTGTTCGGGGGTAGGAATTTCATATGTTAACGAAAAATTTAATGTTGGCTATTTTGGTCGATTAGTATTCACCGTATTTAAATTTTGTGATCTCGTGCCCGTGTTATATGTTATGAACTTTCGTTGGATTTGTTGTTTATTTGTGTAAGTAGCATTTCGGACTATGGATAATAGTGTAGAGTAAAGTAGCCTAATATGGAATAGCTTCTAAATATGGAATACGGGTTTATTTTTTAAGTTTGTGATGACATCTAGTATGTATGTGCGTATACTAACGTCGTAATGTACTTTATATGTACTGCAAGGACGAATGGTAAAGTAGATATCTAAATAATTGTATAAATGATGAGAACCCAACTTTCGCATTTCGGGAATTATTCTAGGGAGCGCGTGCAGTTTGCTTTATAAAGTGTTAGTTACTTTTAATACACTAGTAATTTATTTCCTGGTAAGTGTGAAGATAGCTTACTATAATACTAATATTAACGCTACGTAAAGCAATAGTTTACATTGATAAATTTATTTCAAGTTAGACATGCATCAGTTGCTTAATATGGAATAGCAAACAGTTCCTAATATGGAATAGTATTCCATATTAAGAGTACCTATCCTTCTATTTTGGTAATGTTACTGTATTAGAATTGTTTAAAAATAAATTAGATGTTATGATTGATACCTAACTAATAGCAAATGCAACAAAAAATTATGAAACATATCTTGGATATTACAATTTCATGCATTTCTTTTAGAGATGCCGAGACCAAAAGGAGAAAAAAAAATTGGGATATAAAAAGGATGGCTGAGGCTATAGCAGCTGTTAGAGAGGGACGGATGGGGTATTTAAAAGCCGCTAAAGAGTTTGGGGTACCGCGCACAACATTGCTTCGACTTAGCAAGAAAAATGGCCAAACAAATCAAGTATGCCATACAAAATTAGGAAGAAAATCAGCTTTACCCTTTCATATAGAGGAAGAGTTAGCCAAATACTCATTAGATATGGATAATCGTTTTTTTGGTTTAACAAGGTCAGACGTTCGTCGAATGGCCTACCAGCTAGCTGTTTCTAATAAAATTGAGCATAGTTTTTCCACTCATCTTCAAACAGCTAGAAAAAAATGGTTAAAAGGCTTCCTGAAGAGGCATCCACATTTGACCGTAAGAAAACCCACAGGAACTTCTGCTGCTAGAGCCCTAGGCTTTAGTAGGGACAGTGTTAACCACTTCTTTGATATTCTTGAGGTCGCAATGGATAAACACAACTACCCTGCGGATAGAGTGTTTAACGTTGATGAAACTGGCCTAACTGTGGTGCAATCCAAATGTAGTGAAGTTATTTCACTTAAAGGTAAGCGGCAGGTAGGGTCCATTACATCAGCAGAGCGTGGTTCTTTAATAACAGCTATATTGTGTATGAGTGCTGGTGGTACGTTTATACCTCCAATGTTGATATACCCAAGGAAAAACATGAGCACACAGCTTGAAAAAGGTGCACCAACTGGTAGTATATTCGCATGTCATCCATCTGGATGGATTCAGACAGCATTATTTACTAAATGGTTTGAACATTTTATCAGCAAAGTAAAGCCATCAAAAGATGATCCAGTGCTATTGATCTTAGATGGGCATAATACGCACACAAGAAATATAGAGCTCCTTAAACTAGCTAAAGAACACTCAGTAACCATTGTATGTCTTCCGCCTTATAGCATGCATAAATTACAGCCTCTAGACAAAACAATTATGGGTGCTTTAAAATTGCATTATAACGAGGAAATTCGAGTATTTCTGCGAACTAACAAACGCGCAGTTACTCAATTTGATATTGCTGAATTATTCGGTAGAGCATACTTGAAGATACAGTGTGGATCTAATGCAGTTAAAGGTTTTGAAGCTACCGGGTTATATCTATCCTGTTCAAGAATATTTTTCAAGAATCAGACTTTTTGGCATCTACACAAGAAAATGATGAAGACCAGGCTGAAAATGTTTCCGAAAATCGTTCATCAAACAATTGTCCTGGTGAGGAATCTCCGATTATAATTCCACAAGACATCGAGCCCATTTCAACTTTAAGAAAGAAAACTGGAACTAGGGGTAGAAGACCTGGAAAAGCTAATATAATAACATCATCTCCTTACCTTAAAGAACTGGAAAGTAGCTTAAACTATTCTAAGGAAAAACAGAAGACGGCTACAAGAAATATATTGAGTGCTGCTAAAAATAAGCAAAAGGAAAGCATTTAATCCAACAGACCTAGTACAAGCGGAACAGTGACCTCTAAACAGAGGAAACGGAAAGTGTCTACTTCATCAAAAGATGATGAATTGTTAACTCTGCAAGATTCTTCAGAAGATGAGTCATTCTGTGAGAAAGGAATACAAAATCCTGAAGAAGATGCAGTATGTATGTTCTGTGAATTTCGATTCTCAGAAGATAGGGCTGGTGAAGTGTGGATTTTGTGCGTTTTGTGCAATAAATGGGCTCATGAAGCCTGCTCTGGAGCAGATGGCAACGTTTTTGTTTGCGATTTTTGTAAATAAATATTAAAGTTAGTTTTGTAATCAATTAAGTTTGAAATAAATAACCGCAATACATTTAATGTAATACGCATTTTCCCTATTCCATATTAGGTATATAGGTATTCCAAATTAGGCGTCCTATTTTGTATGATAGCAGAAGCACAGCTTATTGAATTTTTTATTGTTTTTAAAAATTGCATTAAAATTGATGTCCAAAACTGTGAAGCAAGTCTTCTAAATACATTGCTAATCGGCTATATTAGTTTGTTCTCTTTGTAAAGTAGAATTTGTGTCGAGTATAGTCCAAAATGAAAATGGTATTCAATATTTGGTACCTTTCCTCCATAGTTTAAACTTTTTTTTTTATATTATTAGTTGTAAATTTTTTAGATTAATATTAACTGGATAGCGTCATATTCTGAAACGTCAAACTATACAATTTTTGAAAATACTATTGTATTTCTTTAAATTCATCTGGTATAAGAGTTCGTGGAGATCCTAAATATATTTTTATACGAATTACGTGTGTTTGTAATTTTCATTTGAATTTACATTTTATGATATATTTTGAAGATATTCAAGAAGATGAAAAAATTAAATAGAGTATGGAGAAAAATAATGTTTCGTTCGATTAAATTCTGCATTGAATATGTCTAAGAAGTTTATGTGATGGGTTCTAAATTACATATATTGATTGTAATACAGAAGTTAATCGAATGTAATATTATTTTTCCTTCATACATAAAATTTGAATAACCTTAATAGTAATTGGTGGTTTTTGTTCCTTGATGAAATTTTGAAATTGGCATGAGTCTTTGGTATGATATTCTGTTTTAGCATATCTAAGATGTTAGGAAAAACATAATACCATACCAAAGACTCATGGCAATTTCAAAATTTCATCAAGGAACTAATAACAAAATTATATCACTTGATGTAGAATCTTTATATACTAACATTCCTACAGATTTTGCTATAAACATAATAGATTCCAAATGGGATGAAATTAGTCCACACACATCACTAAATAAAAACGAATTTATTAGAGGTATACACTTTTGTCTCGACAACACATATTTTCAGTACAAAAATTCTTTTTATACTCAAACATTTGGTATTGCCATGGGCTCTCCTTTAGCTGCTCCTATTGCAAATCTGGTAATTGAACATTTGGAACAAAACGTTATCAATTCATTAGATTTTCACCCTATTTTCTTCAAAAGATATGTAGATGACATAATAACATGTATTCCGACTAATAAAATAAACTATCTTATAAATAAGTTCAACAATTTTCACAACAAATTGAAATTCACTATTGAAGAAGATGTTAATAACAGTATTAATTTTCTTGATATTTCTTTAGGCTATAATAGACAGGGTACTATTTATACAAATTGGTACAATAAACCCACAGCTTCTTTTAGATATATGAATTACCACTCAAATACACTTACAGTATTCAATAAAATGATTATAAATAATCTGACTGATAGAGCAGTAAAACTATCACATACTCAATACAGAAAAGATAACATCATGAAAATTAAAACAATCTTAACAGATAATAATTATCCACCACAACTTATAGACCAAACTATTAAAAAAAGAATCCACCAAATATACAACACTGCAGACACCAATAACAATTTAAACAATGACACAACATATATCACGATTCCATATGTTCCACAACTATCAGGAAAAATTAAATACATTTAAAAAAAGTATGATATAGCTACTACATATAAACTTAGTAATACTAATAAACATCTATTTACAAAACTTAAACCTAAAATAGAAAAAAATCGAGAAACACATGTCATCTATAAAATACTATGTCGCGATTGCGATAGTTACTACATAGGTCAAACTAAACAATATTTATACAAATGAATACAAGCCCACAAATACTCTAAAACAGACAAAACTGCTTTATCTACACACAAACTACAACGCGATCACCATTTTGATTTTGAAAACACACAGATAATTGATAAAGAACAACACACAATGAAAAGGGAAATTAAAGAAATGATTAGTATTAAACAGGAAAAAACTCAATTAACAACAGATGTGATATAAAAAATTTAAGCAGTATATACTCTAACTTAATTATGTAACGATCTGCAATTTACCATCATAATATATGTTGCTGTTATATAACTATATATCTCATGTTATTTATAAATCTATACTTTTGCTTATCATGCTGACTGTTACGTGTTTTGATTCCTATCTGGTTGTCCGAGTAGGTTTTCGTGGTTTTCCTTCTCGTTTAAGGCGAATGCCGACAGCTTTGCATCTTAAGTCGCTCCACGGGCGCATACATAATAATAACTCATGTCTTGTGTTTCCCTGTTTTTGTTGTTCATCCATTTTATAATACCAAGGCATGATTTATTATTATTAAATTGGAATGTATCTTTGAATTATTTTATCCATAGCAACTACAAATGTATGACATTAATATACTGTCATTTATATTTTGTATTCCTTGAGAAAGGCATCATTAGCCGAAACATGTACATGTAGGATTGTTTTAAATATATAGTTTTTGAAGTAAAACCAGACCTTAAATCGCCTACAATTTGAATTTACCATAACATACTAATGTCACGAAATATCTATCTATCTATCTATCTATATATATATATATATATATATATATATATATATATATATATATATATATATATATGTGTGTATTATAAATGGTTAATTGTTTCTTGGAGTTCAGCTTAATGATTATTCATCAATTAAAAATAGTCATATTAACGTTTCGACTTTTATTGTCTTCGTCAGAATAGATTGTTGATAATATAAGGTGTTTTAATATTGTTTTCATCAGTTTTACATTGTATATATTTTAAACTATTTTACTTAAATGTACTGTGACATATTGATATATATATATATATATATATATATATATATATATATATATATATATATAAGTAAACTGTTTACTTCTATATGTAGAATAGTTATATTAAACATTTTTTGTTCTAGAAAAGAAGTAGTAAAATTTAAAATTTAAAATTTAAAGGATACAAAAAACTCACCTAATAATAATTCCAATTATATGACATTTGTATATTGTCATTTATATTTTATATCCTTGATAAAGGCATCATTGCCGAAACATGTAGGGTTGTTTTAAATATATATACTTTAAAGTAAAGCCAGACCTTAAAATGTATTTAATTTAAAATTTAAGTATGAATGAAAAATCTGAAATATTTGACAACTGGAAAAATACGTCCAAATCCGCCACTGCTGTATAACTGGTCGCCTACTATGCTGCCATACATTTATCCCTATGTGTAAAGTTAAAAGAAGGAAAATCAATGAATTGTATCTACCTATGCGTAATGATAAAAGAAGAACCCGGTATAGTATTCGACTATTATCGTTTTACCTTCTTGAAGTTAATCGATAAGACCACTGCAGTCCCAACAGACACCAGCTATAACTTTTCCTGTCGAATGTACGGTCTCTGTCTTCTTCGGAGCACTTGTACCAGCCTCAGCATATTGTTTCAATTGTGGCTTTATTTCTGGTCTATAATAATGTATCCAAGTTTCACTAATGTCTTAACTTGACAAACTTGAAGGATAAAATGTGTTCTCGTTCGAATTTGTGGGCCGTAGCTTTGTTCACCAAATACACTGGTCTGGTCGCATTTAAAGTTTATTGTACTTCGTTTTATGGTTGCAATAAATGGAGATTGGTCCCCATAAATACACTTCAGCTCATAGTTTTTGTTCTTTGGAACTAAGAACATAATTACTGATCGGTACATCATTATTTTCATGATTCAAAACAAGGTAAAATCGGTTCACTTTCTCCTCAAATAACAAGGGTCCTCACTCGAAATAAATGCAAATTTTGATAGTTATGTATTGAAGCATTACTAATTTGAAAATTAATTAAGATTAATTAGTGCTGATCTCTTTCCGCCAGGCTCGTTAATTACTTCGGAATATAATTTCATGAATATAATTTAATTACACTGTTCAGTTCCAGAGCAGACAAATTGTCTCAAAAACTTACTTTCAGGGTCCAGTTAGTAACACCAAATAGTGAAATCCCTGAATTTACAGGGATATTAACAATTAATTCTTGCAAATAATCGGCAAATTATAGTACCGATAATCGACAAATAGTAGATTCTGTTTATTTATTTTAGAGGAAGAAAACGCTGTTAGTATCGCCTCTTTAACAAGTTTCTTAATGTTGCGTAATGATTTTAATGTGCATGTTAATAATATCTTTTTCGCTACTGCACTCTCTTATACTTTTTCTTTTTTTCTATACTATTTATGTTTTTTATACTAATTGCTATGTAAAAATAAAGATATATAGGTGCATAATATCACTAATTAGAAAATAGAACAAGTAGGTTCATCCTGACATACAAATTTTATTGCGCTGACATTTGCAATTTTTACGTTTGCGTTAAAAGGAGAACCATGTTGTAGATCATTTGTTTCACCAAAATAAAATAAATGAACGAATTTTTACCTTCTAAAGCTCCTTTGGGTATTGTATGTGATAATTAATCTTTTTCTTTTCTTGTTAGATAACGCAGTTAAGATCGCTTCTTTGGACAAGTACAAATAGTTTCGGCCAAGAATTGTTTAATATAGATCTCGTCTTCGTAAACAATTGGATGTAATATTACATTGGGTATTCTTCTGTAGCATTGTGTGTGCATGTTCGTGCGTTTTCGTTCTGAAACGTAAAGACGATAGGACATCTTTTTGGACTCGTAGAGCGTAAATAAATATGAGTGAGGAACAATCAGCGATACAAAAGGACGTTGAAAAGCAGTCACCGTTGAAGAAAGAAAGCGACTTCTTCCAATCCATGGCCTCTCTAGCTTCCCTAGGGACGATTACATCGACAAGAATTCGTAAGTGCGACCGAAAAATTGAATCTGCTTTGAATTAGTTTGGCAGGAACACCTTCGAAATTGCATTCTCAGATGGAGATAATTTTAAAGAAAATATATTTTTTTCAATAAAACGAATAAAAGTTATAAAATATAACGAATCAGAAATATTGTAGAAGTAAATGTAAAAAAATTTTGCATTGGTAAAAATAGTAGTATACTGTGTAACGAGTGCCGAAAGTAACATTTTTTTAAGCGAGAGAAAAGTTTTACAAACGAGGCGTAGCCGAGTTAGAGCTTAAAAAAATGATTTCGACGAGTTAAACACTATACTTTTTCTACGACCTCGCCTATAGCTTTATAACAAACTTAAAAAAATTATGGAAACAAATACTATATTTTCAATTAAAAATTACAAAACTATATATTTAAATTAGTTCTGATTTAAACATTGATACATAGAATATGTAGACTATAAGGTCGATGGCTTCAAATTTTCCCACAATTTTGCAAAATATGCAAACAGCAGAATTGCCGAATATGAATTTACGCTATTATCAGCCCTTTATTCAATGAATTTTACATAGACTTTTTCATACCTCTTTCTAAATTTTTCTCGTAATAAGCCCGCATAGGTTTTCTCAGCTTGATTTACTGTTTCTGGTGGGGTATATGGAATATCTAAATCACTTTCTGAATCAGAAATCATGATAAAGCTACAAATAGCACGAACTGACGTGATTTAAAAATGACACGATATAGCAACAACAGGCAACTAGACGCAAGTGAAAATTAGTAGGTAATTTTCGTCACTAGGGACGAAAGTTAACGTTATGGGATTTTCTCTCACCACTGACGAAAATAAAAGTTTCGCTGTAGTATTCGGTGACGAAAAATGTTTTTTATAAAGGGTCGTAGAAAAAATTATTTTTTAGTATATACAATCATGGTTATGTATAGTGACAAAGAACAAAAGGGGCGAATGATATATATGAGTAATGCATTCATACAAAAAATCGCGGTCCAATGTTCACGTAGTAACGAGAAAATGTTTTTTTTATTCAAGTCCGGTCTATCGCAGTTAACTATATGGGCGGCAGTACGGGCTTCCACCTCTAATTCATTAGTAATTCTCTTTACCGACGAATTATATTGTTCTATCGGTATTTATCGGTACCGCCACAAATAAAAAAAAATATAAGTAAATAATTCCATACAAATAATTAAAAACCAGGTATCTATCCCATTGGAGGCGCCATAGACACGGTACATAAAGCTTCTTCTTTTATGCCAAATTTTGTTTTATTATAGACATAATAAGTTTATTTTGAAACAAGTTTAACGTCAAAACTAGTTAACTAAAATTTCATTAACTAAAATGCGCCATAGGCTTGTCGACATATTGAACGTAAAGGTTATATACTGACAAAAAATCGCAATAAAAACACCATGTGTTTTTATATGAAAACATCAACATTCACTATTTTTATGAATAGGAACTTATGTTAGACGTATCATCTAACCAATGTCTAGGAATTTAATCGCTTTTTTGCAGGTCAATGAACTTGAATTACAGTTGTATTTTGGTAAATATAAAATAAACAATGATATGGACTGACTTTAACTACATTTACAAATAAATTTCTTTTTTTAGTTCCAATTAGACATTTATACGTATTCTTCAGATTCGCACAGCTTTGTTGCTATCCAGCGGCAACCCTGTATACTTCTTTAGATTTCTCGGGAAATTCAGAATTCTTTAAAAATAAATTAAATTATCTAATAAATATCTTGTTGAATGTCTTCTTTGCATAACAACGTTCGAAAGTTGATGTAAGAATTGAACTTCTTTCTAATCGAAATTTTCTTATAATTACTTTAAATTATCAAATAAAAAGCCTTAGAGACCCAAGCATAACTATCTCGACACCCTATATTTCTCCACGCATTTTGGCCAGCTACTTCAAACTTTGCTTCCGCCTCGGAAGTTTATATCCAGTAAATCGCCTCTACTGTACCATGTTTTTGTTCCGCTCTTTCATTTTCCATTAACTTTCATTTTTCAAATTTATCTCTTATTTAGACTTTTTGGAATTCTGTTAACGTGGCTCTATTATCTCGGTGAATTTCGATTTTTTGTTGTACTTATCCCACTCCAAATCTTCTTCTAAGTTCCTGAATATTTTATCTAGCCTCTTTATCCATTCTACTTTTGTAGTACTATTGATTAATATACAAGGACGATTCGTAAAGTAAGTTCCTTTCGGTTATTAAAAAAACACCAATACACTCTTAACAGAAGTTTTTATTACATACAATGTAAAGATACTACTTTCAGCTATTTTCCTACATAGTTGCCACATTTATCATAACGATGAACCAGGTTTTTAATGCGCTCTTCATAGAATTCTGCTGTTATTTCTTGTACCAAAAGACATTTATAATGACTTCTGTTGTAGAAAAAGTTTGAGCACTTTACAGGTTTCTTCATAGGTGCATTGACTGTCTTTTCGTTTCAACGTTGACATACGCAACCCAAGTTTTATCACCTGTTACGTTGTGCCTGAGGAAATCTTCGCCTTCAACATCGTAAAGTGTCAGAAAAGTTAGTGCCTCTCATTCTTTGCCTTATGGTCTTCGGTAAGAAGTTTGGGCATCCATTGTGAAAATAATTTGTGGTAACCTAAATATTCAGTAACAATCTCGTGGAAAGCTGTACGTGAAATTTGAGGGAAAAGTCACATCTGTAATTGTGAATCGCCGATTTCCACCATTTTTTTATTCGACATTACCCACAAGTTTGTTCGTCACAAGAGTTGGTATTCCACTACATTCTTCATCATGGACATTAGCTCGTCCTTTTCGAAAGATACGGCACGATCTTCTAACCATACTGTCACTCATGACTAGAGACCGGACACGAGAGATTGTTGACTCACCGCCCACGAGCATACTATTGAACATTGTATTTTTAAAGTTTTTAATTTTATTTATATAATTATATTTATAATAATAAAACGGATATATATATATATATATATAATATATATATCGTATGCACAACGTCGAGCGATCGATGGATATATAAGTAATGACTGGCCAACTGCAAGTGGGAGGGGCTACATACGTTAAACTCCTACAGGGCGTATTTAATTTTAATTTAAAAAAATGCGGGAATTCCCGACGATTATTATTATTATTATATATACCGTATGTACAACGTCGAGCGATCGATGGATATATAAGTAATGACTGGCCAACTGCAAGTGGGAGGGGCTACATACGTTAAACTCCTACAGGGCGTATTTAATTTTAATTTAAAAAAATGCGGGAATTCCCGACGATTATTATTATACCTACAGCAACTATACGTACTCTACCTACGGATGACAAGGAGCAACTGAATCACCAGTCGTATAGCGTTCGATGATTATACAAAATAACCTACTTAGTGCGCAAGCTTGTTTTCCGATTCAATATATTCGCCTTGCTTGAACACTATGAGCGACTGATAGTGTAGTGTAATTCAATGTGTTAGAGAGAGATTATTTGATTCGTACTTAGATCGTATGTAGAATGTGTTGGATAAAGAAATGTCGCGTATGGAACGCCCGTACAGTTAGACAGTAGAACAGATTGAATATACTCACTCAACCCGAACCTCATAAACTCGCTATTCGTCTTCGTCTTACTACATTGTGGTAGATCAATCACTCCCCGACGTTCATACGGTATATATATATATATATATATATATATATATATATATATATATATATATATATATATAGTAAACTTAATAAGTCGGCGATCAAAAGTAAAGTCTATGCCAACAAGTCAGCAACGATACCGGAGCTAAATGGCGAGATAACGAGCAATATTGGTTTGTAGAAATCTAATTATGCTGAGATGTCACCAAAACTCTAGGCCAGCGGGTGGAGGTCTGCCGCTGAAGCCATGACGAACATTGGGCTGATACTACCTTCCACATATAATTGGCATATGCCAAATAATATGATTCAATAAAGACCTCGAAGATTATACCCAAAAAATACTTTTTTTTATTTACTGTTAATATCTGTCCACATATTTTGTAAAACCATAAAAGAAATGCTGCTTTTATTATGCTGCAAAATATGCTATAATGTAATCATTAAAATTATACACATAAATAAATACATAGTAATAACTTTTTATTATTATTTAAATGAATTATCAGAAAAGGTTGCCAAAAATATCTTCCCCGTAAACATAAATTTCAATTAAGCTCTATATTTCAAACGCAATGATTTACAGAAAGTTATTTTAAAATTTATATAATTTCACAAAAATACAAGCAAATCACTAACGTTTATTTTTCTAGAAATTTTTGTCAACTTTTGAAAGATAATTTTCATCCTAGAATTATCTTCACTAACTTTCTACAATTGAAAATAAATTTTTAATTTACGTATGTTTTCTTCTCACAGCTGAAATTAGTGGAGTGGTAATACTGATTTATATAGTGTTCTCTGCAGAAATAGTTGTTGGCATGGTAAGCCTGAAAACCTGTCCGCTTAATGTGATGATACCAATTTATCTGATCCTAGCAGGTAATTCAATAAAAATTAGAAAAAATAAAATATTTTATATTAAATGTTTCAGGGTCAACGGGTATTATTATTAAAGTGCTAATGGGTACAACGAATCGATATTTATTCAATATTTTGTTGGCTTTCATCTCATTTTATTGCATATGGCATATTGTAGGTAAGCAATATCAACATGAAATATTTACATTTGTACTGTTTAAAATCAGATTACTATAGAAATTGATTAATTTCATATAATCTTAACGAGTTTTTTTTTGGACCAATAATGTACAAACTAAAAGGTTGTGATTTATGACCAAAAAAATCTCATGCATAAAACTACACAGTGTTATATTAAGGCTGGAATAAATATGCTAAGATGAGTAGTTGAGTAGTATTGAGTTTCTGCACAATTGATTTTAAATTTGAAACTATTTAAGAGCAAAACTGAATTATCGCAATACGTGCCTAATTTGCAGTGAATTTTTGAATTCTTATATTTATAATCACCTATTTGGGTGAATTTTTAAAGCAAATACGGTATTTTGGCAAAATATAATATCCTTGTAATTAGGTAATATTAGATTTACTAACACGAATAGTATATAAATGAATTATATATTCTGATGAATAACACCAATCTGGTGCACAGCATCCCCTTGTTAGTTTAATTTATCTTAAACACTGAGTTTCCCATATTTTGTATATTTACCGGAACACTTGCATAATGCTACTACACCTTGTTGCATAAATAGAGAGAAAAATTTCGGGAGGAGAAATTTTAGGCGGAAAACTAAAAATTATTTTTATACTGTAAACAAATTTAAGATTATTGAAAAATATATAGTCTATTTTCATAAGTTTATACAGATATATGACAGAATTGAAAGCATATATTCATTTATTTGTGGTAATGCCTATAAATCTGAAAATTAAATAAAAGCTTATTATTGTTACAAAGTTGAAGCGCTCTGATAACCGAAAAACACATCAATTTATTTACAAAACATATATTTTGCATTATAGACATTTCATTTAGAACATACATATTGTTCATTAATTGTACAATTCAATTATTCTATAATTTATTTATACCTCATCAACTAGTATACGCAGTGACATTTAAATAATATTTTGTTTTTACTCGATCACATTTTCAAAGCAACTTTTTCTTTTTTTTATTTTTGTTATTTTGGCGTTATTTATTGCCAGAGGGCGAATTTAAGCGATTGAATGACCAATTGCCCCGATAAAACGGTCTGGCGGTCTCAGGTATTGTATGCATGTTATAATAGTCCCACTATTTGCTTGCTCGACTGCATTCCTCGAGCAGATGTTTTTATTTCCATCGTTATAAATAGCACATTGTGTGTATTCCTTCAAAAATTCAATTCACAGTGGCGTGTAAGACGGAATCTACATTTATATATTATTTTGTTAGACTTCTTGAAATAATCGCTTAAAAAATGATATCCGCTAATTTTCAAAGTGTATTCTCGTGTTTATATGCTATTATACATGCATATACATATACCGTAATCGACAAATTTTAATTTCTGGTACGAAAGTAGAAGAGGAAAAGAGCGCCACAGAGAAAAGTAAAGAAAGACATATAGCGAGGTTGCCAATGAATGTATGCAAGTACGAAGAGGGGTACGATAAAGTTCAACCAGATTATAGCTATAGCTAGTCAGTAAGTCTATTGCTTCATAGGGTTCTTTAAAGCATCTTAGAAATACGTATAAAATTCGCCACGAATATTTATAGAAAAATATTTATTTCATAGCATGGTGTATTACTTTTATGAAGATGTACAACAAAGCTTATATTTTGCGCGTATAAATAAAATGAAATGAAATATTAATTCTAAATTATGTAAAAAAAATAAATGTAACTCTTATGAAAAGAAAATAAATTAACTCTTCTCCGATAGTAATAAAAAATAAATATTCTAAATTAAAGGTTCACATAATCCACCACATTGTTCTTGGCAGTATGCCAACTTATAATAAAATTCTTGGCGGACATTACTCATATGTCCCTATAGAAAGAATCGACAATTGAATTATTTAAAATACCAGCCCATACAGTTAATTTTTGTGGATATCGGGTATGTACAGGTACATTGAAGTGTCTATTGGCATAATACCAATATGATTTGTGTCTTTTCTTGAGTTGTAAAAACATGCATGTTGAAATCGACTATTAATATAAGCACGTAGAGAAATAAGTGTTCTACACCCGCTAAGCGTTTGTTAGGGAATAGGGAATGTTAAATGTGTATGTGTGTCCACCACTCTGCTTCCCCTCCACTGTTTGAAAGCAGGCAGCGTTGGATATAACAAGCATACACTATTTACGCAAACAGAAATTAAAATTTGTCGACTACGGTATGTATTTACTGTTCTTGAGATGTATATTTTCTATTCTCTTCTATAAAGGCTTGTTTCTGGTTTCGCTTCTTTCAGTGTCATTTGGTTACAACGTTTAGTATTTAAAAAAATCCGTTTTAAATTGTTATATTGTATATTTATCCTATAATTTTTTTATAAATATTAAGTTTAATTTACTACCTTATTTTTGGAGTAGTTTTCGTTTCTTCTTTTTAATCCATTTTTTTCTGTTCTTAGTATTTCTTTTTATTTTCATTAGCTATGGAGAATTCTCGTCGGGCAATCATGGTAAAATGGATTAGAGGTCATACACATTGGTTGCATATTCTTAATGATACCGAGATATATTGCAGTGCCTGTTCATTAAGTTTAAGGCGTCCACAAAAGTGTAATGTGCAGAGACATATTTCTTTGAAAACCCATCTAGATAACATGTCCATCTGCACCTGACACTTTTAACGAAGAACTGTGTGAAGCTCTCATGGCGGTCAATATCCCAATCAAAAAGCTTAACTATCCAGTCCTCAAGAGGTTTCTTACAAAATATCTGATCATCATATACCAGACGAATCTACTTTACGTAAATACCACTTAACAAAATGTTATTTGAGAACCATTGCAAAAATTCGAACCAACCTATCTGGTCATTATTTTTGGG
Organism: Melolontha melolontha; assembly: GCA_935421215.2. Taxonomy (NCBI): domain Eukaryota; kingdom Metazoa; phylum Arthropoda; class Insecta; order Coleoptera; family Scarabaeidae; genus Melolontha; species Melolontha melolontha. The sequence goes on along the minus strand of OW285237.1, from coordinate 150,161,875 downwards.
TAAATGCAGACGAAACAACCGATGTAATGGGACGATATGTGTTCAATGTAGTTCTTGGCATTTTTCATCCGACAACTTAATACCAACCATACTTAATTGCAACTAAAATATTGCCAGTCGTAAATGGTGAAACAGTTGTTGAAGTAATTAATCAATGTATTCATAATATTCTGTCATCGGATAACAACTATAAAGACAAGATGCTATTATTTTTGACTGATGCAGCAGCTTATATGTTAAAAACAGGGAAGTTATTAAAGCAATCTTATCCCAATATGCTACACGTTACCTGTGCAGCACATACACACAGAGTAATTTAACACAGGAACACCTCGAATAAGTTTTAGTTGTTCATAGTAATGTTTTACACTTTAAATGTTCCACAGAAAATGCAGTTTTGAGTTTTGTTCGTTGTAAATTATTTCTATTCAGAATTCCAAACGCAATTTGCTTGTCGGCAATACTTTTGCTTTAGCAGTAGTTGGTGCCGGTTACCAAACCGTTTATTATATTCGCTCTGTCGTGCATTGATACATATTAACTGCATCTGTAGGTATGTGCCACTTATGCAGTGCCCACAGGTATCAATTTGTTCGAAACTCACGGATTGCTTATATTGCGAATACAAGGCAGACACCTATGGGCTATGAATTATCAATCGCTCGAGTCTGCTCTCTGTTCATTACCCAACGAAAAAAAAATAACTTCATTAGATCATCTTTTGTTTTTCGAGTGATAGCACTATATTTCACAAAATCGGAAAGAAGGCAAACATAATATCGGATACGTTTTGATTTCTTTTAAATATGATACTCTCAATGAAAATATTGGCTGTACAATGAAAAACCAACTACTCTGTGTAGTAATAGAAAAAAATTATTTGTTAATAAATATATAATAATATATAAATATATACAGACTGTCCCGTAAAAAACGCCAACATTCATAATTCCGTTATTTATTGTACGGTTTTATTTAAACAAAAAGTAAATTTAATAGCATCAAAAACACTATAAGATAGCAGTGTTTTATTTGTTTTCAATTGTTTTCATTAATGTCAAACGACAGTCAAGTTTTTTATTTTAAATGGCAACATATATATTTTTGGCTATATTCGGATTGTATTTTTTTTTCTGAATTCAACGATGTATAACATGTTTATTTTTGATAAACGTTTATTGCAAAAAAAAAACTTTATAAATTTCATCTTTGTCTTCCATTATTTATAAATATTCGAATGTGTCATGAAACATTTGAAATGTAAGTATTATAAATATTATTATAAGAAACAAAACACTTTACAATAAATGTTGAAATTGCCCGCCACCTTGTTTAACACATATCGCACATCTAATAAAAAAAAAAAAAAAAAACTTTATAAATTTCATCTTTCATTATAGTAGACTTGGCCCAGTCCACTAGCATTATGTCAATGTGCCTTAAGTGTCAGTTTGACTTTATTAAGTTTTCTGTATTATCCTGTTTGAACGTTTTGCCGCAACAAAAAGCGTATTTTCGTTAAAAATGAATAACAATGAATTAACGGACATGTTACAAGTGTTCTTTGAATGTAATAAAAATCGCCTTCAAGCAGTTCGTCGGTACAGTGCTCGTTTTCCGGACAGAGAAGTTCCAAGTTCGAAAATATTTCAGAGAATTGAAAAGAATTTAAGAAATTATGGATCATTTACCAAACCAAAAACACAAAAACGGAAATTCTCCGAAGATAAGGAATTAGATGTTCTTCTTGCAGTACAGCAAAATTCACGAACTTCGATTCGCGAAATTGCACATAATATTGGGGTATCAAAAACTACAGTTCATGGTATTTTAAGAAAACACAAACTTAAACCGTACATAGCTCGAAAAGTTCATGCATTAGAACAAAATGATCCTGGCCGAAGAATCCAGATTTGTCGTTTTTATTTAAATGCATTAGAACAAGACCCGAATTTTTACAGAAGGATAATATGGTCTGATGAATGCACTTTTAGCAACAACGGTATTTTTAATAGAAACATACATCGACAGTGGAGTGCAGACAATCCGAGATTTGTAATTGAAAATAATTTTCAAAGACGTTTCAACGTAAATGTTTGGTGTGGCATTTTAGGCGATCAATTAATTGGGCCACTTTTCATAGATGGTTGCTTAAATCAAGAAAAATACTACATTTCATTACACGAAAATCTCCAAAACTTTTTAGATGAATTACCTTTGGCAAATTTAAATAGAATATTTTTTCAACAAGATGGGGCTCCCGCGCACAACGCCAGAGTAAATACTGATTTGTTGAACACCCAATTTGGAAATAGGTGGATAGGAACATCCGGTCCTATCGAGTGGCCTGCGCGTTCACCGGATCTTACGCCCCTCGATTTTTTGTTGTGGGCTTATCTACAAGATCGAGTTTATTTAACAACTCCAGTAAATGTTGACATTTTAAGACAAAGAATTATTAACACTTGTCAAGAAGTACCTGCCGCTTGTCTTTTAAATGCGACCTTTGGAGTAATTAGGAGATGTGCGATATGTGTTGAACAAGGTGGCGGGCAATTTCAACATCTATTGTAAAGTGTTTTGTTTCTTATAATAATATTTATAATACTTACATTTCAAATGTTTCATGACACATTCGAATATTTATAAATAATGGAAGACAAAGATGAAATTTTAAAGTTTTTTTTTTGCAATAAACGTTTATCAAAAATAAACATGTTATACATCGTTGAATTCAGAAAAAAAAAACCAATCCGAATATAGCCAAAAATATATATGTTGCCATTTAAAATAAAAAACTTGACTGTCGTTTGACATTAATGAAAACAATTGAAAACAAATAAAACACTGCTATCTTATAGTGTTTTCGATGCTATTAAATTTACTTTTTGTTTAAATAAAACCGGACAATAAATAACGGAATTATGAATGTTGGCGTTTTTTACGGGACAGTCTGTATAATAGATATTTGAAACTTTTTATAAAAATTTTAATATCAGCCATACCATTATTTTAATTCTATTTAATTAAATGGGAATACCTTAAATGCATTTCTACCTCAAAGACAACTGTTCAATTGCGGACTTAGATAAGAAGGACATAAAAGAACAAGCAGAAAGAGATAATTAATAGTTGCACAGTCTACAAAAATGTAACAACCAAATTTCAATAATTTATTGGAAAATTTTAAAATAGAAATTAAAAAGTACGAGAGAAAGTCTCACTCTGAATTGAGTATGTGACTAAATCACTATCTGCAAGAGAGAGACCAATGGACATCAAGATGGGTTTAGTTCGTAGATGTTTTTGAAAAGTATTTGATGAATCATTTTCGAAACTTGCGAAGGTCCTTACAGTATTTATGACTTCAAAGTTGCATCGTGGCTATGCAAAAATTTATGAGCTTATGTCGTACCTTTTATTAATTTCTTGCTTTCCACGATTCTTAAAAAAGATGGTTAATTATTAATTAACACTGACTATATTCCTTCATAAACCTTTATTGTCGAATACAATTGCTACAGATTTATTGAATATTAAACCCTATCGTAAGAAAATACCTGTCACTTTACACCTGATTTTCGTATGAATGCTGCAGGAGCAATATACTTTTTTAGATAAAGAAAGGTTTCTTCTCTAAAATTATGTAAATAAAGTGATTTTTTGTGTAATTAATACATGCAGCAAGCAATAGCTATAAATCATCTGAGAAGTAGAGCGGCAGTACTAATTTCCTTTCATTTGTATATTTCGCCATGATCAATGCATTCTACTCGTCAGTCAATGTAATCTTACGAGGTTCGCGTGTGTATCGTCACACTTTCAACAGGGTTTAAATGTATATTAATGATGAAATACATAGAGCCTTAAAATATTTGAAAAGGAAAAGTTCCAGGAATATACCAAATCGATAATAGCCTACTAAAAGGAAAAATACACTGCAGGCTTGCTGGGCCGTTCTTTATGAAAATTTGGGAAGACGTAAAATTGTTGGCGAAATTGGAAATCTGGTTTGATAGTTAACATCCCTAGGAAAGGTGATTTAGTTGTGTGTGATAATCGGAGAGTGATATCATTATTTAATACCTACTGTCAGTGAACTATTTTTTTATATTTGTGACAAATAGGATTATGACAGTGTTCGGAAAAGAACAGAGATTCAGAACAATACGATCATGCGTATATTTAGAAAACACACTCCGATTGATGATAGAGAAGTCAGCAAGCTGAATATCACCATCATGGTTACGAACTATGAAAAAGCTTTAAATTCTATTGCTCCAGAATGTATATAAACACAAAGACATGTTAAAGAAATCGATAAATTTTGTTAAAGAAGGATATAATGGATACGAATCCTGAATTCTCATGGTGAAAAATTATATGACGAATTCAAAACAAGAACTAGAACTAGACAAGGATGTATATCGTCTTCACTCTTTTTCCTTGAAATTATAGATGAAGTAATTGCAGATAGACATTTAGAAAGAGCTAAATCTCGCCAATGACATATTTTTTGCTATAAAATAGAAGAACGGATATGTAAGAAAAACTTAATACTAGGTGGCGCAAAAATATCACCCTATTTGAAGACGCTAATACTTTTTCATTTGGCGGTTAATATAAATTGCTTTTATTTACATTTGACAGGTGACAGTTACGAAATTTATTCTGTTTCAAACCACCAGAACGCGGAAAAATTGTTTGAATGTTTTAGCGGAATAACTCGTCAGTGGTTTTAACTCAACGTGAATTTCGGAACAAATATCTGAACCGTGTGACATCTACTGCTCGAACAAAGAATTTTGACCAAAGATTCGAAGATGTTTCCGTACAAAATTCAGATGGTTCAACAGCAGGTGCCAGTACACCGTCAAACCCGTGTGGCGTACAGTCAGAGATTGTTACAGCTGAATAACGAAATGTCTGATTTTTTCAAGAAATTGATGATGAGCGACATTTCCACCTCTCTGGACATGTAAACAAACACAATACCCTGTTTGGGACAACCGACAATCCTTTTGTTCTCCACGAGACACTCCATCTACAAAAAGTAACCGTATGGTGCACTGTTTACTCAGAACATGTGACTGGGCCATACTTTTTTGAAGACGACTATGGAAACGCGGTAACCGTCACTGGCGAACGGTACCGGACAATGTTGAACGAGTTCTTAATACTGAAACTGAATTAGTTTTAGTTGGAGGATATGTGGTTCCAGCAAGACGATGCCATCGTCCACTCAGCGCGCGACACGATGGAGATTTTGAGGAACACTTTTCCAGGCCGATTGATTTCTCGATTAGGGGATTTTGGTTGCCAGCGAGATCACCCGATCTGACGGCCCCAGGCTACTTTCCGTGGGGTTACTTCAAGGGGCTGGTCTATGTAAACAAGTCGCAGACCCTCCAGGCCTTCAATAACAACATTTGCCAAGAAATCGACAATCTAACGCTGGAAATACCGACGAACGTGGTGTAAAATGCCATTAAAAAAGCCGAAATTTGCCGAAATCAACTCTAGTGGCGACCACTTATTAGATATAATTTTCGGAACATGAAAAAATGAAATTTATTGCTTCAAACAAACATATGCCGTTAAGAAAAGTGTCTTTTTTTTATTATTTTTGGAATTACAGCAAAAGAAAATTGGATGATATATTTTGCGCCACCTTATATCTTAGGAAAGTATTCAAATAAGATGGGGGTAAATTGGTCAATATGAAGAAAGCAAAGCCATTGAAATCTAGCCATAAGAATATGTTGTAATAAGAAGAGCGAAATTCAGATGGATTAGACATACATTGCGAAAGGAAAGAGATACAATTTGTAGAAGGGCTTTAGAGTGCAACTTAAAAGGAAAAGAAGGCAAGGATGATAAAAAGAAACTTGGGTAGTGAGTGTAAGAAAGGAGGCAATCCATATCCAATTGAAAGGAAGGTATTGGGGACATTAATTACTTATCTATGTCCCAGAATTATTTTTATTTTTCATTTAAGTATTATTTGTTCATTTCACCTTGGATACGGTTACCATAAACACGGTCATATCGCCCATGGGCGTTATAACCGGGCGATATGGCCCATAACGCCCGCTAATTTATTCACAGTTTTTAATGTTGTGTGAGTATAAATAAGGCCCGAGAAGAAAGGATATACATTTTACGGAACTAATAATTTGAATTTTTTAGAAAGTCTAAAGAAAGAAGCAAAACTTTAGAATTCTTTATTAAAATTAGCAGTATCTAAACATTGACAACTTGAAAACTTCAAATTGTCAACTGTCATTTAAAATAAAGTTGATCCAAGGATCTCAAGATCTAGGAACTTTTCCAATGTAATTTTAATTTTCCGCTTAAGAAATTAATACTTCGTGAAAAATAAAATTTTGTATGAACCACTGGCGTTATGGCAATTATATTGCCCTCGTTCGACATTCAGCCCAAGGGCCTCTGGCCCGAGGGATGAATGTCGACCGAGGTCAATATAATTTGCCATAACGCCAGTGGTTCGTACAAGATTTTATTAACGTCGACCTCGGAGCAATATAATACCCATAACGACCTTGGTGCATAAATAACTATTACTGAAACATGTACATTATCACTTACAAAAATTTAACAAATTTATAGATCTTTTGTATTGAAGGTGCATGCTATAATAATTCATAGTTATTTAATGTTCTATTTAAATGTACTTACACCACCTTTTTTTGTAGGGAGTTATATTGTCTTCAAAGAATTTCATCCAAATTATAATCCAGAAGAAGGTCCATACTGTACTAGAGTGGCATATTTCGCAGCATTTTGGTTGCTAATATTGCAATACGTATTACTTGTAATGTTTATATTGTTGTATATCTGTAACTTCCTTATGAGAAGCGATTTAAAAACGTGAATCTTTCTTTAACATCCACCTTAATTAAAACATGTTATTAAACAGTAGACGATATTCCAACACTAAAATTTGTACTAATAGAAATCTTCTACAAAAGAAGATGATTACGATCAGTCATTGGATAAGGAAACATAGTTTGAAATTAGCAATGTATCATAGATAATATAGATAGATAATTTGTGCAAATAATATTATGGTTAAGATATCAGTTTTGATTGATTCGAAGATAAGCAAGAAGCTGATCAAATAATAAGAATAGTACTAGACAAGTCAAACTAATAGATCATTCGAACTTTCCTAAAAATTATTTTTAGATTATCTTAGATTATCCTGCAAAATGTGCCCGATTTTCGTCCAAATACAATTTAAAAATTCGTATTTAAATTCATAAAGTTTTACGGAAATTGAACCAATTCAATAACTCACAACGTATATTAAAAATTAATATTCCCAAGTTGTAGTTGAACGATAACAATAGCAAAAGAGCAACAAAAGACTTAATCATCAATAGTGGCAAACGTCATTCATTAAAAATACTAGAATGATACGAGGTAAATTCAGAAAGTAAGTTCCTTTTGTATTTTTTTTTTGCTGCGGCAGTGCTGCGATCGCAGTTCCATTTCCATTGCTGTTTTTGAAGTTTAGAATGGCGGCGTTGATTGAAAATCCGGCCGCTTGTGAAATTAGATCTGTAATTCGTTTTCTAAATGCGAAGAACATTAAACCAGTCGACATTCATCGATAAATCTGCGAGGTTTGTGGAAAAAATGTAATGAGTGATTAAGAAAAAAACGTAAGTTTACAATTTCTGCCCTTTCCATGGACTTTCCGCAAATTTCAAGATCACTTACTCTTGAAGTTGTTACTGAGGAGGGTTTTCGTGCTCGTTGGGTACCAAAAACACTTACAGAGCAACACAATAAAACAACGTCTGGGCAGTGCACTTGACTTTTGACACGTTACGACAATGGAGGTGATGACTTTCTAAGGCAGATAGTGACCGATGATGAGACCTGGATTGCTTACGACACCCCTGAAACCAAAACACAATCGATGGAATGGAGTCACACTTCCTGGCCAGCAAGGACTAAAGCCAAGTAAATCTTGAAACCTCGAAAAATGAGCTCAAAGAACAAGTTACCACATGGTTGACATCACAAGCGGCAACCTTTTATGAAGAAGGTATACAAAAGCTTGTGCCATACTATGACAAATTCCTACAAAATGGTGGGAACTATGTAGAAAAGTAGCTTAAGGTTTGTAGATTGTTTTGCAATAAATAGTTTTCCTGTATCTCTACTTGATTTCTTTTCATTACCAAACGGAACTTACTTTTTGAACTTACCTCGTATTATTCACAATGGGCAGGCTTTCATTCTAGTATCAAGGTTGCTAGCAAAATTAGTTGAATAAATTTTTTGCTACATTTTCGTTTTCCTGTTGTGTCGTCATTATTCAGTAATGAGTAAATTATGGTCCAAGAAACGTAGTAAAATAAAAAAAAAAATTAAGTATTTGAGTTAATTAGAAGACAATTCATAATTTCTAAATTAAGAATATGAAGAAATATTTAGAAAATCAAGTTTCTGACTGACATACCATGAGCTAGACTTAAATGCGTCAACTCCTCATGTCCAGAATTGTTTCTTTTATAAATATCAGTAACGTAAGTACAGGGTGTCACAGAATAACTGTTCCTAATTTTCAGAAATTATGGAGGGCACTTAAGAGAAATAAACATTTTTACTAATAAACTAGTGTCTGCAAATTTCTCGGTATCAAGATAAACTAAAAATTTTTAGAAACAATCTCAATTACAACAGGAAAGAGTTAAGTTAAGGAACATTTTCTTAGTAATAATACTGCATCAAACTTTATAAAAATTGTTCGAAGTTACGATCACCATCTTCGATGCACAAGTTGTGCAATGATGTGCAATCGACTGCTGAATTCTTCGAACCAGCAAATATCAAACGCTAGAATAATTCGAGCCACTAACTTTTCTTCTGTATTAGCAGGTGTCTCCTAAATCAGTGATTTAATATGACCCCAAATACAAAAATCAACAGAAGTCATATCTGATAAACCTGCAGGGAAAGAAATCGGGCCTCCTCCTTCGATCCATACATTTGGAAATTGTGCATTTAGATAATTTCGGCAATTTAATCTAAAGTGTGCTGGAAAATAATATTTCTTCGAATATTAAGTGGGGCACTTTGAAGCAATTCTGGTAAAGTACGTTCCAAAAAAATTCTATATACATGACCATCTAACCGTGCAGGCAATAAATATGGTTCCAAATAGTCAACAATCCCAGCTCAAATATTAACAGAAAACTTGATGATGTAACCTGTCAACGGCGTGAGGATTTTCTTCGCTCGAAATGTGACTATTGTGTGTATTGAAATAGCCATCTGTTGTAAAACATGCCTTGTCTGTCCATAATATACTCCTAGGAAATCTTGGTTCGTCGCTAATTTTACTTACGTACCATTCGGTAAATTGAACTGTTGGGATAATTAGCTGAAATTAAAGTTTGCACTTTTTGAACGTGAAACGAATGCTTCTGGTATTCCTTCAATACACATGTGTGACTTGTGGGCATCGCATGGGTAATGGCACGAATGTTTCTTTTCGGGTTATTTTCAAATTGTTGCAGAACCTGGTCCTCAAAGTCAACATTTCGGACAGTACGATTGGCTACCGAGTCTATTTTCTTTACTTAAAATTCACCAGTATCTCGAATATACGCTGATCCAATCTTGAAAATGATGTATGACAGCGAATGTGACGCTGAGGATGCTGCTTCGCATAAATTAGCCTTGCTTCGTTAGCATTACCGTAAGCTGCTCCGTAGGCAAGATGTATGTCTGCTAATTAAATATTTGTAAAATGATGCAATCAACCACTAATTTATCTAATAAAGATTAATTTGTGGCACGTAAAATGACAACTATTAACTAAAATGGTTCTTGTTTTTCAAAGGTTGCTATGATTCAATTTTTACTTTGTCCTGGCAGCCGATTTTTTTCATTTTATCTCGATACTGAAAAATTTCCGGACAATAGTTTAATAATAAAAAATTTTTACTTAAGTGGTCTCTATCATTTCTGAAAATTAGGAATAGTTATTCTGTGTAAGTTTTTTAGACATGATAATAAAGTTAGTGTTATTTATATATTTAAATCTAACACTTTAAAATATGTATTTAGTTTCAGATTATTAGAATTATTTACTGCTTATTTATTTTATAAAATCGTTTATAATCCTTACGTTAAATAACTTTCACTGCTCTTATAATTTCCAATTATGCGCAATATAGTTTCTAGTTTAGGCTAAATTAATTTTAATATTTATAATATTATATTGATTGTTATTTTTTAGTATATTCTTAGTTTAAATAAAGAAAAATGCCACTATTTAACTATTTTAATAGTGTGTTTTTTACATAATTTGTATTGATATATTGTATGCTGTTTATGAAAATAAAAACATTATTATTAATAATGTTGTTAGTATTTATTATTAGTATTTAATATTCAGTTACACATTCACTGTAAGGGGGAATTACACCGTCTAAACTACGTCTTTATTAATAACAATGAATGTAAAATAGAAATAAAACTAAACTTCACTTTTTTAATACGTAATAATAAAACGACGACAATTGTTTCGCCAGCACTGTGGTTTCATCAGGTACTTGCAGCTAAAGAGCACGTTACAAACTGAAGAAACAGAGTTTGTAACGTGCTAAAACTTCTAAAATAAAAAATTAAAAGAAAACAAAATCACCAACTTTGATTTTGTAAGATCTTAACCCTTTAAGTGGCAAAAGACTGGGGGTTAAAATTTTTCTAAGATATTTTGTATATAGAGTCATAGGCATATAAGTATGTAAAATAATTAGCAAAAAAGTTATTATTTCATGTTAGAAAAATTTTATGAGGTGGGAAATATATATCCCAGAGAAACGTAAGTGCCGTGATGAATGGTAGAACTCACTGGGAAGATAATTTCTCACTTTCGAATAAAATAATAAAAAAATATATTTACAAATTTTAATTCTCAAAAATTACTGTAAATTACATGAAATGAAAATTATTCTAAACAAAACAAATTAAATTTTATAATAATAATTAAAATGTTTTACGCAGATTTGTGAAAAGGAAGAAAACATTCTTTGCACAACGCAACATTACATTTGACACATATCATGTTGCTGCGTTTTTCCTTTTTCTTTGTACCGCAGTGAGCACATCTTCTGTAGGTTTTAATCTTGTCTGGGATATGGCATCCTACGTTTGCTAGCCGTACGGAATTTTCAATAGTTTTAACTCCATTAGGGCAGTTTCTTTTCCTAGATACTCCTCTGCCAGGGGCATATCCAGAACGTTTTCTGCTAGAAAAGTTACCCACAAGTTCATTGACCAATGTAGATCTAAATTTCAAGTGGCTTATTGGTTTCTGTTTTTTTTCGCGCATATTCAATTTATATAAAATGTAACTGTTTACAACACACGTTTCAAACACGTAATAAAATATTTTCATCCACCACCTACGTGATTTCTGATTCACACAATAGAAAGACATGTGTTGGTCAAAGGCGTCCACCCCATCCATGTATTTATTATATGTGCTGATCATTTCAGGACAGTTGGTAGTTTCACGAACACCTTCGTTATTTCTGCGGAGCACAGTTGTCACTGCTGATGCATCGTGCATTGAAGACACAACAGATACAGACTTTACTCCTCGAGCTTTCCATTTTGCCACTGATATCTCACCTGCTTGTGCAAAATCGTATTCTCTTTTCCTAATTTCGCTGTCCTTTTTGATGACATGCGTGGGATAGTCTTTTCGTGTTTGCCTTATTGTGCCGCAGGCAAATATATTTTCTTTCAACAAGTGATCGATAAGACGTACACTGCTAAAAAAATTATCGAAATAAAAACAGTAGTTTTTTCCTGAATATGGTTGTGCCAATGTTGTAACTACTTTTTCACCTAGACCCATTGATTCATTGTCTTCACTTTTGCCAGTGTAAATATTAAAATTTAGTAAATACCCATTTTCTGCACAACAACATGCCCAAACTTTGAAACCTCGTTTTATGGGCTTCATCGGTAAATATTGCTTCATTGTGGACCGACCTTTGTATCCTATCATTGATTCATCTATTGACATATTTCTTGATGGAGAATACAATTCAGGAAATGTCTTTTTCAAATGATCTATCATAGGACGTAACTTATATAATTTATCAAAGTTATCTGATCCCAATTTCGGCATCTCGTTGTTGTCATTGATATGTAGATGTCTTAGTAATTTCAAGAATCTTTTCAATGGCATTATTCTGGCAACTCGTTCTGTGTGGAAGTTCTCATCATCGGACCAATAAAGTTTCATTGTAGGAAGCTCATGAAACCCCATGAACAAAATTATTCCAAAGAAAGCTTTGAGTTCTTCCAATGTGAGTCCTAGTTCGTGTTCTGCATCATTTTTCAGTTGCCTAGCGTATAAATTACTTTGATCCACTAGATGTTGTAGAAACGTATCAGGCAAAAAAAGCTGTAAAACAGATAGGGGACTATCTGAATTTACTTTTACTGTTGGACCTACTTTCTCGCTGAAAACAGCCTGACTAATTTGTCCGGTATCTTGGTAGACTCGGCCCAATCGTACTTAGGTGTTCCGACGTTTTTTTAAGTTTTTTTACTCTTTTTGTTTGTATGTTGTTGAATGTTACATTCATCTGATCAGCTATCGTCAGAAGAAGATTCCAAAGGACATGATTTTCTTCTGTTAGAGTCAGTAGTAAAGTCAGGGTCAGCTACGCTGTCATCTGAATCCTCATCATACTCAGTAATCACAGATGATTCTTCTGGTACTATATTTGATGTTGAAGCACGTTTTGGAAACCTTGTTCTTGCTGGTGACATATGAGATGTTGAAGGTTCTTGAGGAAAAGTCAGTGGAACATCATCGTCAGCGTCATAATCTCCCTCACATTCTGATTCCATTGCCATTTGTTCAGTAATCTCCTCCAAATCGATGTTTGCAGCTTCGAAGATCAATTCGTCTTCTGTTAGAGGCTTCTTTAGGCTATCCTTTCTCCACATTGTGTTCTAAAACACAAGAAAGACCATACATAAAGAAGAATAGGCTTTGGTGGGGTTTGCAGTTCACCCCTAAAGGTAGGTGACAAGACACCCCTAAAGGAAGGTGCCGTCCACGTTTAAAGTTTGAACGTTTGAACGCAAGAATTTCTGAAGCCGTAAGATTTTTATACTAACTAAATGTATTTTCTATTAGCACAAACTCAAAAGATTCATAATACAGCAATGTTTTATTCAAAATGAATATATAAACTAAGAAAAAATGAAATATAAAAATAAGTTGACGTAACCTCAAAAAGGTGTTCACATTAGAACACGGTTTTATTTGGAATATAAATATAATTTGGGACCAAATTTAATTATTTCTTACTACCAAAACATTTAACTGTCTGTACTTACCTCCAAATATATTCGAATTCACAATAATAAAAAGTTATTGGTGGACCACCACTTCTCACAAACGGCACGTAAGTACTACCCTGTTGACGCCAGTGGGAAACATAGCACCCACTGTACTTTGATACACACCATAACTATAAACTAAACGTTTTCTTATTGAATCCATAGATGTCACTACTAGTTCTTAACTGTTTCTAAGCGATCGGGCTCTATAGTCCCCATTGAAACTTAATTGATATTTCTTATAGGTAGGTGGGAAATTATTATCCCAGTAACACCTAAAGGGTTAAGCTATAACTTCTAAATTAAAAAAAAATTAAAAGAAGACAAAATTACCACATTTGATTTTGTAATGAGAGTATGTTATGAGAGTTATGACTGTAAAGACGGCAGATTATGTGCCCACACTGTCAAATTTAATATAATATAATAAATTTAATATATATATATATATATATATATATATATATATATATATGTTTATATACTGAGAAGGATTGTTCGACGTTGAGAGATGGTATATTTGCATAGTTAAAGCGCTCTTTGTATCTGTACAATGGATCTTCTGTATTGGTAAAAAGTTGCCCTAATTTTGTAAAATCTACATTTTTATCTAATACACCTTATGTGTATTATTTATTAAATTTAACAGTGTGGGCACATAGTCTGCCGTCTTTAGATGAGAGTATGAAAACAAAAAAGCAATACTCCATATTTTGAAAGGTAGCATGTAGTTACAACAACTGTTTTTTTTTTAATTATAAATGTGCGACGAATCAAATGTTAAAAATATGTAATATATTGCTTACATGCGAGGGCGACAATAAAATTTTTAGAAAATCAAATAGGGATTAAATTAGTAATTACGAGGTGCTATTGTGCTATTAGTGATTTATTTTTGTTTCCAAAAATTAAAGATAAAATGCCTGGAATCACTTTTACGTCATCAGATGAAGCAGTGGAACATTATAAAAGCCGGGTTTCTGAAGAGTCTCTGGAATAGTGGCATCAGTGCTTTAAGGACTGGTTTCATTGAATGTAAAAAAGCATGTAAATGTCAGGGCGGTATGGTGGAGGATCCAAGGTGCTGACGTTTAGGGAATTTAGATACTCAGCTGTTAGTTTTGCTTTATGCGAGGAAGCGTTATCATCAACAACAAAGTTTTCTCATGTCTCACTGTTGATGTAAAATATTTTGGATTTGACTCATACCAATGCTCAATGTCGTCTGAATAAATTCATATAATGTCCGTCGATCTTCCTCAAACATTGCTCGAATAGCGAAAATATTCTTATCAATAATATCAGTTCTTGGGTGTCCTTCGCGAAATTCATCATTAGGCTCAGGATAACTATGCGCTAAAAAAATTCAAAATATGCACCAAAAATATTCAGAATATGCACTTAAATATGCACTACAAAACAACTTTGAAAAAATAAATACTATTTTTTAATATTCAAACATTTTCATTTTACCGTTAAAACACACAAACAATAATTTTAGCTTCATTAATTGATGTTGTAGACACTTCTTGGTGAAACATTTTAGTAATTATTGATTACTAGGAATAACACACTTGTCTATATTTCACAAATTTTATTATATTTCTCTAACATATATGTTTCGCCTGTTATGCCATTCTCGAGGAGTTTCTTACAACTAACTCAATCTACGTAACAATGTAACTTATATACCTAGTTTTGTGATGACATGGTGGTTAGATGATGTTTATAATGGTGTCTATGATGGGGGTGTTTATAAATTCTAGCTGTGTATTAGTGACTACATCATTTTGTTTCTGGGCTTTTTTAATTTCTAGAATTCCTAATAAATCTAATCTTTTACTTTTTATTGCATTGTGTAGTAAGTTGCAGCTATTTATATCGGGCAAATAGTTTTGCTCAATGCTGTGTTCCGAAAAATCTGTATTTTTAATGCTATATTTCATGTCTCTTGCATGTTCTGATATACGCTTTTTAATGGACCTTCCACTTTGACCTATATATATATATATATATATATATATATATATATATATATATATATAGTTTCACAGTCTTGACATTTAATGGTATATACTCCAGATTTTTCTAGTTTACCTATTTTATATATAGGTCAAAGTAGAAGATCCATTAAAAAATATCAGAACATGTAAGAGACGTGAAATATTGCATTAAAAATACGAATTCGTCAACAATATTTTTCAGAATTTCAAAATGTTCAGCGTAATATACAGCAGCATCGATCCAAGTTTCCCATCTTGTAATGATTGGCGCAGGTAGAAGTAGAACGTGTCATACTATTTCCCGAAACGTCTGGACACGAGTTGGTGCTTTAAGAAATTTTTGTTCTCACAGACGATATCAGCATATTATCGTCTATTATCGTCCGATAAAGAGTATGAACTAAATCAGCTACTCGATGTAAAGCATGCGCTACATACAAAATCTGTAATACCTGTAATACTTTTCCTATAAAATCCTAGGCGGCCAAAATAAACTTAGAGAATCGTTGAAATGTTTAATGATTCACTTAGCCCAGCACTTTTAACGTCAGCAGATATGATTTATTTTTTTTTTCATTAACTCCTAATATACCAAATACAAAGTTTGCTATGCATTTGTTCTTTGTTCTACGTCAGTTGTTTCATTCAATGTCACCTAAATAGAATGATCCTTCATTTGTTCGGTGTTGTTCTATATAGCTCGGAAACGTAATTTTTTCTTAGCGTGGATTCATCTAGAATTTTTGTTTTGTATACTTCTTCATAAAGTTCCATAAAACTTCATTTTTTAATTTATTTAACGAGATGTTAGCACAATAAAAGCCATACAAAGTTCTTCGCTGAATGCCGTGCGATTAGGTCCATGCCGAAGTAAATTAGAAATTAACACTTGTCTTTCGTTATTTCTCCTTTCTTTTACGACTTTTATTGCTTGCATGTTTTCCGATTTGAAGATGCTGAGTGACTTTTTTATCGCCGTAACATGAACTTTGCAATATTTATTTACAATATAACAGACGCCCATCTGTTGTAAAAAATTTATAATTCTTCACAAATTGACTTAAAACTGCACTTACACGCTTTTTTATTTTGGCATCTGGATGGATGTTAATGCTATTGTAGCTGGTACACAACTAATACCGATTGTTGGGATGTAAAAGGACCCGGTAAAATTTAGGAGACTGCTATATTTATTTCTCGTTGTTCGATTACGAATATATTTTCAAGTATTGTGGTTTCAAAACGATAACTATTGTGTTAGCTGCTTATAGCAAATGCAGCTGCTACCTACGCGTGATGCAGGCGCAGCATGGCGTCTGAAGATGGTCAAATCTAAACAAACCGTAGTCGTATCGCACAATGTCTGGGAGCTTCTATTTATTGTGTGTGTCCTTAGTCAGTGGAGACGGGTGTGATTGACTAGAATAAAAGATAGTAGGTAGCACCACTCAGTTTTGCTTACAGAAGCTCAGTCTGAAAACTGAGAAAAGGGATTGCACGATCTTAGGCGCATGCGCATACAGACCACAAAAACAAATGCTTAATACTAATGAAATGCCTCAAAGCTCCTCCGGGCACCTGCAACATTAAAAGAATTTTCTAAAGGGAAAACAAGGCAAAGAAAAAGCTTGAAAACAATTAACTCGTAAATTCACATATATCCAAATCAACAAAACAAAAGTTGATATCTTTCGTAAAATTGCGCATCAGAGTTGCCGATCAAAAGATTTGGGCATAAAGAAATTTTCTTGATTCTTCTGCCATAAATACGCCGTAAAAGAAAACGATATTTGGCAATCTCCACACTATAGACATGCTGCGTTTTAATCCGCCGAAGCGACTTAGCAAACCACGCAGACTGACATCACTTTTATTTACCTCCAAGAGTGCAATCAAAAACACCAAATAAACCACTCTGACCTATCGTATCACAATGAATGCCCGCCTATCGCGAAAATCTAGACGAGGCGATAGCGGAGAGGGATGGCGATACCGTGAGAAAAACATGGTCGAGAGAATATTAGAAAAAGTACTAGAAGTAACTCGTGGAAATATATGAATGATGAAATTTAACGAAAATCGAGTAAAGCGGGCGATAAATGTTAAAAGTAAAAAAGATACAAAGAAATTTTTAAGACGTAACACAGCTTTAACTTGGTATTCACTTCACCTATCTATTCAATCGTTTAGAAGATTATTTAATTGACTGCTATGAAATGCCTGTTTACGTTTGGTATTCAGTTAATGGATCGAAATGTTTTAGTGCTAAAAACTTTTAAGAAATACTAATCGGTAGACATAGAAACAACAGAAATCGTAAAAGTGTAATTATACTAACAAGAACATTAAATATTTATGTGAAGTCATAGACTGGTTTAAAGTAATACTTTACTGAAAGAAGGTCAAATATGCACTTATACATAAAAACAAAATATGCATTTACATATGCACGCAAATACATAATTATCCGAAGCCTATTCATCACTAAGAAAAAAACGAACTCTTTTAAATTCGTTGTACCAATTACAAATTGTTCTTAGATGGAGCTTCTTCGTCAAATGCATTCTGCATGCTTCTACGTCGTTCTTCACATTGTTTAGGCGTTAATGACGATAAAATAGTAAAAATCATAGCCCGGAAATGTTCTTTAGTCAAATTTCTTTTTGGGTGTTATGATAATAAACAAACTGTTACAACAAATCGAACAATCTAGACGGCAACTCTAAAAAAGAACAAACATTAAAAACTGCTGTCAAATAAAAACAATTTTAATTTTTTCTAGAAATTCTAGAATCTTTCAGTGTTTCCCTCGTATATAGAGCTTACAGCAAGACGAAACACGTGTCTGCATGTTTGGAAAGGAATTTTCACACAAATAATATAGAAGTTTCTTCAATTATAAATTCTGTTTAACATACTGGAGAAAATTGAATATTTAAGATGAAATGTGGGTGCAAACGAAACATATTACAGCGCTCGCATTGATTATTTCCGCGGAAATTAAGAAAATTAAGAGAGGAACGGAAAGAGAGAGAGTGAGAGAGAAATAGAGGTTCATTTTAACATAAAAGAGAAGGAGAGTAAATATCAAGAAAAATGAAGCAAGAAGAGGATGGTCGTTTATTGTTGATGTTGAAAAAGGATTCCACAAGTTATGATAGGAAATCAGAGAAACCTAAGATCTAAAATTTATTCTGAAACACGAATAAACGGAAAATTCTTATGTTTTTGTAGCCTTGGCTTAAAAAATATATAATTCTTTGATCTTCGGCAAATTTCATAATGTACACAGTTCGAGAATTCCGTCAAAATGTGTATCTATTCATGTAAAATTTATAGTCATTAAGCAAATTTTTCTTTTAATGAATGTCTGAAATGAAAACTCTTGGAAAATACATTTTTACACTTTATTTAAGCGACAACACTCATTGATTTTTTTTTTTTAATTTAACAAATTTATATAAAGTTTAAATAATGATAGAAGCCCAGATATAAAGAAAAATTATTAACGTTTCAGTGAAATTCTTATAAATCCAAGAAAAATCGAATTTGATATCTTCACATTTCCGTTTAATTGAAAAGCAAAAGCAAAACACAATTCCTTCGTCTCATATCGATTTATCATTAAATGTCGTAGAAGAGAAACAAAATAATAAATTCGACGATATTGAAAACATATTTTACGGTATTGCAATATCAGTTATTTTAAATTTTCAGTTATCTCTTGAATGTATTCGGTTCCGATATTCCGTCAAAATAAATCGGTAAAAACAGCAAACCGCAGTAAAACTCTCTAGTACTCCTCAACGTTTATGTAAAAACAAATTCCACTATAATTTTCTCTATTAAAGTTTACTCTATAAGGGTTTTAAGAGTATGTATGTATATGCCAACATACAACTTACACAAACTGAATAGATTTAGAAAAGCGCGAGTAATGATTTTAATAAATCTTCAGTAATTTCATATAAATGCACCGGCATGTATTTCAAATACGTTAGGGCACACAAAACGGACTTCCTCATTCACTAACTTTTCATAGAATTCAAATGAAGCCAGTATTTTGCCTGTGTTCATTCCATGAGTATGCACATGTTCATAAAGATTATAAACATTGCATATGCTACAGTATTACGTAATAGAACAACTTTTCGGATTTACTTACTCTTTATCTGCAGACCTTTGAATATCGCGTTAAGAAAAGTAAGAGGCAAGTTGAATTTTTTTTTTTTAATAAAAATTAAACAAGTTTTTTTTTTTTAAATTTAAACACATCTGTTTGTATAGATGAACATATGGTAAATACTTTTCAGTAAAAATAACATATTCTCTCCAATTTAGATATCAATGGACCTGAGCTAAATGCTAACATAATACAATACACTTGACTTACTATAGAGCGTTTCACGCCCATGATGAAGTACAGGCCATATGGAGATAGCGTACATAGTTGCCAAGTCGCGAACTCATTCCTACCAACATACCTATATTGCTGTTAATCAGGCCTGCTGTCAATAGTATTGTATTGACATAACCTTAATTGTATTTATAATGAACAAAATTTTAAAATTATTATTCTTAGTTTGCATCTGTTTATAATATATTCGATGCAAAAAAAAAGGTAAATAAGAGTGAAATATCATTCTAGTTAATGTATATGAAAAGTAAATCATTATATTAACAAACTACTTAAAATTGTATGTTTAAGTTTTAATTTGGTTTAACCAACACACCATTTGTATACTCAAGGTTTCTTTTGAATTAAAACAATTATTTTATATATATTGGTTTCCTTTATTATAAAAAATAGTTTGATTTGTCTATTAGAATACAAGCAATAATCATAAAAAGTTTATTTGTGTAGACCATAAACATACAAAAAATACTGCAATATAGATATATTTAACCAATAACATAAAAATATCAACATCTTAAAAACCTTATTTTTAAATTAAATTAAAACTTGACTGCTGTAGTAACATTAGTTATAGGTTTGTTCCGAGAGAATCCCTATTATTTTTAGTGAATCGGAATTTAAATCTGTTTTACAGCCATCATCGTGTACTATAATACTGCCTACCAATTGGCTAAAAGAGATGCAAACTGTCAGAGATTCGTTCTTGGAACAGACCTACAATCCACTGGATGTTGAAGCAGCATTCGAATAGCCGACAGGGTCAGTTAATAAATCGTCTTCCATATCATCAGTTGAACCTGAGTCTCCCACATGGATGATAAACTCCTCAACATCATCTTGCAATCCATCGACAATCCACATTTCTTCTTCAATTTTTTTTACATGCTGAATATAATTCTTCCAATTGTCAGCTGTCACATTACTATAGGCACTCGTAATTAATGGTGCCATATCTTTTACTTTGAACATAGTGTTGTGCATCTTTATGTGATTTTTCACTTGGGCCCAAACCATCTCTATTGGATTCAGCTCACAATGGTAAGGTGGTAAACGTAGAACTTCTCGGCCAGCATCTTTCGCTAACATATCAAGCTTATATTTGTCATATTGATATTTTACTTGTGATACACTAAACAACAAATCTCTTTTTAACATATTATCTTCAACGGATATATTTTTTTCAGTCAGCCAGTCAATTATATTTTCTTTTCTCCATGCATTTGTAGGTATCTTCTCAACCTTTCTGCTGTGGTACGATGCATTGTCTAGAACAATTACAGCATTTTCAGGAGTATTTGGCAATAAATGCTCAATGAACCACTTTTCAAATGTATCTGCATCCATCTCATTAAGTGCATCAGCTGTATTTTTCTTGCATAGAAATGTTAATTCGGCACCAGGAAGTAAGCCATTTTCATTGCCAGCATGTACTAATGCAAAGCGAGGACCAAGACCACACGGAGATTTTAATCCTGTACTCAATCCTCGAACAAATGCTTCACGAGTACTTTTTATTGTAGTATCTTGCCAGACTTTACTTACTGTGTGTCCTACATTAACCCACGACTCATCTGTGTAAACTATACACCTACTTGGAACAAATATTATTATAGGTATATGCTTTTATATAAAGAACAAAGAAACTTTACCTTCATTTCGAAATGTCTTGATATCTCGCAGATACTTGAGTCTCCATCTTATAATATCATCTCGTTCAATGAGTATGCTTTTCTGTTTTACAGTTTGAAATTCAGAACCAATATCTTTCATACGTCTATATAATGTTGATCGAGTAAAAGTTGGGAGATCATTGTCATTGTTGATGGTAGCAAGAACTGTATTCACAGTGGGTGGTATGTTTTGCATGAAAAATCTATGAACTTGTTGTCGTACAAGTGCGTGTATATTTTCATCATAACTGTGTAGACGAGCATTTTACTTGTACCCCTTTTCTATTCTGCTTGTTTTTTTTTGGACTCAACAACGGCCCTTTTTCTTGTTCCTTTCTCATGTTGTATATGCTGTGTACTGAACAATGTAGTGCTTCACTTGCTTCAGCAGCAGCAGCAGTAACAGTCATAGGTTTTTTAAGAAAATGATTAAACACATTTAGTATCATCTGCTTTTCTCTTCGACTAAAACATTCACCCCTTCGTGATTTTTTCTCTCCAGGCTCCATTACTGAAGTTTAGAATCTGTAACGGTAATGTTTTTATTTATGAGTATATTTCCTTCACATTCCAACTTACCACAAACTTTTGTAAACAACAACGGGAGAATATAATAAAGAGAGAGAGAATATAATATATAATAATAAGAATATAAGGTATATAATATAATAACACTATAACAATATAACAAGAACGAAGAACAACAAATAACATTTAATAAAAATACGGAAAGGAACAATTTGACACTTGACAAGATAACAAAGTGAACAAACTACTGTACTGTAGCAGTCTGGTTATCTGTACGAATTAAAAATCCCCAATAAAAATTAATATAAATTTTCGACATAGCGAGCGGTGGCAAAGGATAGCGCGATGCAATTTCTTTAAAAAAATAAAAGAGGGGAATGCTCCATAAGAGCCCATACTTCATCGTGGCCGTGAAACGCTCTATAGTAAAAAGCTAAGTAAGTCGAACGCTTATTGTAATAGTTAATAATAATAATAATAATCTTTATTGCCCAACAAATTTGGACAAATACATAAAAAA
Source organism: Melolontha melolontha (assembly GCA_935421215.2). Lineage (NCBI taxonomy): Eukaryota > Metazoa > Arthropoda > Insecta > Coleoptera > Scarabaeidae > Melolontha > Melolontha melolontha. Next base: position 150,139,324 of record OW285237.1, on the reverse strand, counting down.
AAGAAAAAATAGAAGAAAGAAACAGATGTGTGCTCAATTATATAAAAATACAAAATATATGAAATAAAATAAGCAGGTACACTAATAAACTTAAACAAATATGTAATCTAAACATTTCCAGCAAAAATTTCATCCGCACATTGGTATATAAAATTAATTGGAGCTTTTAGTAGCGCGTTAGTTCTAGCTCTTGGTGGGTAAAAAGAAGGATTAGATCTTGACGTCATTCGAGGCACGTGAAAAGCTATAGAGCTTAATATTTCAGGCGAGTCAATTCGACCATCAATCAACTTACACGTAAATCGTTCTCGACAATGTTATAAAAATTTGTTATTATGTCTGTCTAGAAGGCGATTGTAGTCAGTATTTCTTTCGGTATATCATCCAGCACATCTGAAGGAAAGATATTTCAGTCTGGAGTCATGCATCGAGTAGTAAGGATACCATATTACCGAAGCATACTCCATTCTACTCAAAATAAAAGCCTGGTACAGCGATTTCAGAACAGTTAAATACTGAAACTGGCTGGTAGACCTCATAACGAAGCGCAGCCTTCTCGAAGCAGACGAGATTATATCCGAAAGGGACATATCCGAGTCGAATTTGACGCCAAGACCACTGATGGAGTTCCTTTTCACTAACTTTTGGCCACCGATATTATATGATGACTCATGATACAACGCAGCATTTGCTCACATTAATTGTTATCCTGTTTTTATTACACCTATCCGCAAACTCATCAATATTATCTTGCAAGACATTAATATCATTCTGTGATTCGACGGATAACCATAATTTAGTATCATCAGCGTAGGACCAGCACAGAACAATTGATGTGAGGAGATCATCAATGAAAAACAGAAAAAGAGGAGGTCCAAGATTAGAGCTCTGATGCACACCAGGTGTTGAAATGAATTGGTAAGAGTAAAAACCGTTATAAAATACATAATTAACTCTATTCACAACGTATGAGGAAATAAGTTCTAACGCAGATGGACTAATGACGAAAGCACTCAATTTGTATAATAAAATTTGATGGTCAATAGTAATGAAAGCTCGAGAAAGGTCCGTGTATACAACGTCCAGTTGACCATTATTATCCAATACCTCAAAAATATTTTGAGTCACAATCCTTAGATTGGTAACGGTAGACTGCAATGGCAAGAATCTATTTTGGTTGCTGGATATGTATGGACAAGTATTATAAAGAATAGTGTTGTATATAATCTGCTTAAAAATTTTACCAAAATTTGGCAAAATCGCTATGGGTCTATAATTTTCCAAGCACGATACATCACCCTCCTTGTGAACCGCTGTAATTCTAGCTTTCTTCCATCGATAAGGCAAAGCCCACGTTTTCAGAGCCAAATTAATAACATTCTGTAATTTCATTGTTGTCTTATCTGGAAAAGCAGACATAATTATTTCAATTTCAGTTAGAAATACAGGGAGAAATCTAAAGGACAATATGTGTGAGGCAGTATTTGGAGCAGTTGTTATGGATTCAGGAAGAAAAACGCTGGAAAACCGTCAGCAAAACCATCAACTATCCTCTAAGAATCACTAAATTCACATTCATGATAATAAAGTCTGCCAAGGATTCTGCTTCTTCCTTTCCTGCGGTTAATATACTTCAAGAATTCCGCGGAATTTGTCCGAATGGAATTCTCCATGTTAGCCAGATATTCAGCATAAGTAGACTTGATCTGTTCCTTAACCAAAGACCTCATTCTTTTAAACTCCTGATAGAAAATTTCACTTCCACTAAAACGCCATTTCTGTCTATAATGTTTTTTAGTTTTAAGATATTTCTTTATTTCAGGTGTAAACCAAAGAGGAAAATTAGAGTTAGTAGGAATATACTTAGGGATTAAGTTATCAAGTGTATCATAAAGGCAATCGCAAAATTTATTAAGAGCTAAATTAACATCTGAATATGAATTCAGAATGGACCAATCAAAATTGTTAATATCATTGATAATTTGTGGATAATTAGCTTTGCGAAAGTCATAACGAAAGGTACAGGTTTGCGGAAACTGAGTAGCCCCAACAGACCTACTTAGTTGATAAGAAATAGGTGCTAACATAATGAACACCCGTCAACACAGTTTGGTTTTTTTATACACCAATACATGTAGTTCATCTCTTTTGACATATTGATTCTGAATCTGATTTAAAATTTGCTCCATCACGTCAGGATTTCGAAATATTTTCTTAAAGTTTATTTCAAAAAAAGACATTAAATTTTACAAAATTTCAAAGTTACTTTTATATAAGAAAGATACTACTCAAAATTTTGTTCTGTTGAACATTGAGTGAAGATATATGAACATGTCCTTGCATGTTTACTACGTCAGAGCACTTAAACCACGCCCATTTTTGCTCTGAAACCAATTAAATTTAGAATTGATAGATATCTGGCCATGTGAGTATATAAAGAGCTATATACAGCTCTTTCGGTTCAATGTAGGTCGGTTTGTGGTAGCTGAACGTCTTTTTATTTCATAATATCGCGTACGTGTATGAATAATGAACACAGTTTCTGTTATGTATGTGGAGAATTCACTATCCACTAGCATAAGCGGAAGGTGACACCTTTAATAGAAAAGTTACATTTTCACTATTTTGGGTTAACCATTGAACATTAAGACAATCCATGAGCTTCCAGCAATTGTTGCGCACGCTATGCTGTTACTCTGAGGGGCTGGTCAAACGGTAAGAAACGCCAAATATAAACCAAAAATAAGAGAAATACTAGTTATGCTAGTCTGCCCTCTGCTACTCGTCCAGTACCCCATTCGGAATCCTTGCCAGTACCAAGACTCACAGGTGTTTCGAGTGAAGAAGATGATGTTACAGAATCGGAAGAAGCAAGTGCCAAGTTATTGACCAACGATGATGAATATTTACCGTCTGAAGAGAACGGATCACACCTAATAAATCAGCTAAAATTAAATGATTTTATTTGAGTCCTGAATTCGTCAATAACTAAAGCAGAAATACTAGGATCTAAACTCCAAGGATGGAAACTGATCACACATATTTCTGTGTACCGTAATCGTCAGTAACAATCACAGTATCACATGAGCCTCAAAATACATTTTTTGCACTCGCATCTAGATATCTTTCCCCCGAACCATGGCGATGTGACTGATGAACTTGACGAGAGGTTTCATCAAGACATTTCTGTTGTCGAAAAACGTTATCAGGGCAAGCGGAACAACGAAATGCTTGTTGATTATTGTTGGACATTGATATTAGAAAGTGCCGAAGAACATTATAAAAGAAAAGTAAAGATAAAAACATTTTAAAATGGACGATACCATACAGCTCCATATAATGTACATACCTAAATAATATTACTTCATTTACTTTTCAATATTTTTATATCCCAAAACCTGTGGCGCCAGAATAAATTTGCTGCTATTACTACTGTTAGAACTAGAAAAGAAACGAAAATTGTACATAGTTTCTAACAAAAAAATAAAAAAATTTGTGTTCCAGTGTAATTAGAGATTTTAGTTCATTTTTACATTTTCAAACGTACAATACTGTGAAGTAAATAATTTTTTCAAAAAATGCGATAAAGAAATTCCAAAAATAAGTTCTTGCAATATTTCATGAAGTTTGTTACAAAGTCTCTTACGAGGATGAGACTCGTCTGTTAGTGTTTGTTTATGACACTATCATCTGACGTTTAGTTTGACAGATACAGTTGTTTAAAGAAGTGTTTAGTGAACGTTTCAAAAAGGATAAAATCGCTATTCGTGTTGCAATTTAGTGCTTGCCTTTTAGGAAGATGAACACAACTGAGATTTTGGCGAATATGCTACATTTAGCAACGATGCTCCTTAGAAGGCCACAATTTGTGGCAGGCTTACTCGCTTTAAACGTGGCGATATACGTCTCGAAGATGAAAAACGTCCTGAACCACCGAAACGTGTAACTATTCCACAAATGGTTGAAGAAGTTCATAATGTTGTGTTACGTGACCGAAGAGTGTAAGTGAAGGAGATTGCCAAGACTGTGGGCATGTCAAGTTGCATAGTAGATTTCTTGCGTCGCTTTGTTGCGGTCTATGTAGGGATGCGCCGATGCAATTAAAAAGATCGATATTTGAATCGATTCAAGATCGAACCGAAAAATATCGATGTATAAAAAAATCCGACAAAAAAAATTTATTCTTGGAAAATCGAAGATCGAGTGAGTTTAGAATAAGAAACTGTTTAAAAATCGACTGCTTTGATTCATAAGTTGCATAAGATTTTGTTTTTAAACATTTTACTTGATATGACATGTTTTATATATAACAGAAACAAAACTTTTCAACTTAAAAGAGGTACTTTTATTAGGAAAGTTGTACATGTTGTATATAGTGTATTACTTAAACATGAAAGAAAGTTATGTTGAAAAATAAAATTATATATATATATATATATATATATATATATATATATTTAGTGTTTATAAGAATTTTATTTTTCTTATTTATTTTATTGGCCGTGTCTTAATATTAAAAATAATAGACTTTTTATTGGTTTAGCGACCTTTTATTGAATTATGATGTTTTATTCTACGACGTTTCGACTTTTATTATTTTTCAGTCTTTTTCAAGTATCTAGAAACAAGAATTAATACAATGAGAACATGAGAACTGTGTTTGCTTTTGTGAGATTGAATTAACAATTAAATTAACAATTAAAATTAAAATTAGATTAAAGACTGAATTACCAATTAGATTAACAATTAAAGTTAAAATTTAAAATTAGATTAATAATGAGTAAGGACAATTAAAGTGATTACATCTGTATAAATGAATAGAAAATTTGAATTAAACTACAATACAGTAAGGTAAATAGAAACAAGAATTACTACACTGAAAACGTGAGAGTTGTGTTTGCTTTTGTGAGACTGAATTAACAATTAAATTGACAATTAGAATTAAAATTAGATTAAAGACTGAATTACCAATTAAATTAACAATTAAAGTTAAAATTTAAAATTAGGTTAATAATGAGTAAGGATAAATTACAGTGGTTAAATCTGTATAAATGAATGAGATGTTAAACTTTTGATGTTAAACTACATTACATGAACAATGAATGACAAAACTCACCGTTTCTTTTGGTTTTCAAAATCACGCATTCTGTGTAACATGTTTATCGGGGGCCCGAGACCTTTTTTTTGTAACGAACCGATCGCACTGGTTGGAATATTGTAAGTGTTTGTGGCTTTGTTAAGAGAGGTTAATTTCTGTTCTGTTTTTGGAATTTAGCAAATTGATCAGGACCGTGTTTAGGGGTATGTAGTAAAAGTATTTACAAATGGGAACTGACAAAAAGTTTTTTTTGTTTTTTTGGTTTGTGTTTGTGTTTGTTGATTTTATCTATTGTTTAATCAGTGGGTAATAGAGTTTAGACAGTTCATCAATTTCGTTCCTGTCGTTTATTGTTCTGCTGTTTTTGAAAATGTGGATCATTTCTAAGACCTTCCTAGCTTTTGTATTCTTTTTCTGTGTTATTACTTTGGTGTTATCAAAATCAAAATTATGTTTTAGTGTCAATTGGTGTTTTTTTAAAGCAGTTTGATTTTTTGCGTATTTGTGACCTTTCAATCTTTCTTGTAGTAACTGTTTTGTTTGACCTATGTATACTTTGTCACAGTCTTTGCAGGGTATGTTGTATATCGTGTGTGATTGTTTTAGTGTAGGTGTTGAGTCTTTTAGTTTGGTGTGTAGGAATTTTAGGTTTTTACCGCTTTGGTGTGCTATTTTATAGTTAAATGGTTTAAATATATTGTCTAGTTTTTCGGATAATCCCGTTATATAGGGTGTGGGGATATATGTTAATTCATTGTTTTTTATGGTTTTGTTGTGGTCGTTTGTTGTGTTATAAATTTTATTAAGTCTTAGTTTTATAATTTTTTGTATAAATTGTGGTGGATAATTGTTTTCTGTTAGTATTGTTTTTACTTTATTTAGTACTGTTGGTCTGAAAAGGTCGCTAAACCAATAAAAAGTCTATTATTTTTAATATATATATATATATATATATATATATATATATATATATATATATATATGTATATAGATACTTATTTCGTGACCTTTGTATGTTACGGTAAATTCAATTTGTTGGCGATTTAAGCCCTGGTTTTACTTCAAAATGTATATATTTAAAACAATCCTACATGTTTCGGCAAATGCTGCCTTTGTCAAGGAATATAAAATATTTATATATATATATATATATATATATATGTATATGTATATACAATATATATATATATATATATATATATATATATGTATATACAATATATATATATATATATATATATATATATATATATATACGACTTGTATGTATTATCGACCGTACTACAATAATGACTAATTCATTATTCGGGTAAGCGGTCTGTCAACTAAAAAACTAATTTATTTTAACCTCTATATTTCTCAGCCATTTGCTACTTCTTCAGGAGAAAGAACAGAGTTAAAAATTAGCACTGGACGTCACTCAGCATGCTAAAATAGATTTACATTAAATTGAATATCTTTGTTTTACGTTCAACTTTTAAAAAACATATATACACATACGTTAAAATATGAAAATAAAAATATTTAAAAAAACCTTTTTTTTTATATTGTCTTTATTTTTAGCTGAAAATAGTACACCAAAATAATGAGAAATGAAAAAAAAATTGTAATAAAAGTTATAAAGGAACAGAGAATTCACACTTACTGTTCAAGAGACTGAGCAGGAATTGTTAATGGTACCCTAATTGGACCATTTATTTTACCATATCGTTTACATACCAGAAATTATTTATTAATGTTTTTATAAAACAATTTACCAGAACAGAAGAGGCGCCTTTAAACGTGCGTCAATACATGTGGCTTTTGGATGATGGTGCTCCATCTCATAACAGTTACGAAGTGCCTGAGCATTTAAATAATACGCTTGGTGGCCAATGGGTAGGTAGAGGTGGGCCTATTGCATGGTCACCTAGATCATTCGACTTGAACCTGATGGGCTTTTATGCATGGGGACTTATGAAAAATTTGATGTACAATAACGTTAATGAAATTGAAAATATTCAATTATAGACCATACGTCTTCATAATGTTGCAGACACAATAAGCAGGCAAGATATTCGAGCGTGTTATAACTCGTGGATACCTAGCACAAGCTTGTATTCAAGTAATAGGCAGTAACTTTGAATATTTTCGCTAGTAGGCGTTTCTGGGTTGCTCGCATAAGTATGAATATCTCTGTTACTTTACGACTTTTATCACATTTTTTCCAAGTATTTCATTGAAAAATCTCCTCAAGACACCCTTGTACATTAGAAAGGCAAATTTTAAAATTTTAAAGTTTTAAATATTATCATTTCTAAATATAAGTTAAGATTGCTACCGGAGTAGAATCTCTGAAATTTAATTGTTTTTCAGTTTACACTAGTAGTAGTAATGAAGTTTTTACACGCCGAAGTAATTGAGAATATCTCATGTTAAAGACAGGGTTAATGTAGAACCATCTTAGATGGAGGATGTTTTTGAAATAAAGAGACTAAGTATAAAAAATTTAAAAAAAAGAAAGATGCAATCGCATAGGAAATTAATCTAAAAAGTTAATTACGACACCAAAATTAAAAACTCACTGAAAATATTATGTGCCGCTTATGGGTCGAAATGTCTTTGTCTTTAAAAAATAACTTGATTGAATTTACACGCAAACACACTGAAATGTTTATGTTTATAAAAACTCTAGAAAATAACATTGTTTAGACAGCTTTGTATGGTAGAGGTTCGATAATCTGGTACGAAAAATCAAATGTTAAAAATTTGTACTTCCATGTCAATTTTTAAAGATGTATAAAAAGAAAATGCAATATGTGTGCTCCACGAGCATTTCATGTCCAATTTGATAAAAAAAACTATCTTTAATCGAAGACGTAAATGTAAATCGTATCAAACGTACGCCGGTACGCATGTAATGATCAACGACTGACAAAATCGGAGAGGATACCTAAGCGAGACCGGCAATAACAAATCTACTTTTAAAATATCGTCTGCGATACTCTTTATGATATACATAGTCCGTCGCACAGTAGGGTGCCAAAATTGTTTAAGTGTCTTTGTCATTTTTCTTCTCGCTTATGAGAGGGAATTTTGGGAAAATATTTTGGATTTATACTTTATATAATTACATCTTCCCATTTTTCATACGTTGTTTCTTTATTTCAAGGACTCCTGTATATAAAATTAATTGTTTAGTTTGCATTCTTTAAATCGTATGATACTCGTGTAACGGAAATCTTATTATTAGTCTATTGTTATGTGTATTCCTAACTCACGCGTATGTCTCACAATTTATTTAAACTTTACTGGAAATAGTAGTATTTATTAATAATGTATTTCTAGTTATTAATAATATATGATCAAAAAGTCTTTGGATCGCGATAGCCATGAAGTGTAAAAATCATCTATAGAATAATTTACTTCTGTACTTTGAAGTACACATACATAAGTCACAAATAAAATAGATTTTAGGTTATGGTAATGGCATTTTATGTATATTTTATAACCAGATGACTTGAAAGTTGTCAAATAAATATCAAAACTAATTGAAATAAATAATTTCATAAATATCTCGTAAATTCCACGGCAATAGCGATCCAAACACTGTTTGATCATACGATAGTATGTGCTATAATTCGGAAAGCGATTAAAATTTTACATCCTAAAAATCGTATGAATATTCTTCGATGAATTATTGTTTCTATTTCAGAAGCAACTTTATAGTCTCATGTGCGTAAGAGAATATTCAAAATTTTTAATGAAATATTGTTAGTATGAAGACGAATAAATGCAGATTAATTTTGGGAAATTTCGCTGTCAGAAGTTTCCGATGTTCTCGCCGACAGGGATCCATGAGAGAAGTTAACGTTTAAGCGAAACAATGTTTCCTAACTTAGAACCCTTACGCTCTGAATTATTCTGAAGCACAACACTCCCGCTGTCAGATAAAGTATTCTTACTTCATAATAATACAATTATTATCATGTGTATATAGCAATTCAATACTAAACTTATTTTCAGCAGTTTAAATAAATGTGATATAAATATGCCTCACTACTAAAGTAAATTTAAGCTAATAATCAGCAGTGTGTAGCTCTAAAATAGTATTAATAATATAAAGGCTCCTTTTTTCTGATTTCCGGTGGCCTGTTAAAAACAAATAAGGGAATAAGAAATGTTTTAATATACACAAGAGTTACATATAAACATGAAGCATTTCTCAATGTACTCGCCACCGACATTAAGGAATTTATAGTAACAAGGAATCAGTTACTGTATACCCCAGTACCATGTAGCCGTTTGGGTTCTCAGCCAATCCTGAACACAGGTTTCAATTCCTCATTACTACGAAACTGATGCTTTTCTAACAACAGCTTGAGCAGTGTCATTGTTTGTGCTGCTGCATGTGAAAGACTTTATCACGAACGAGAACAATTCCTGATTACAAAATGTCACTCCTTTTGTTCTATATTGCTCTTCGAGGGTGTGTAAGAATTTCACAGGATGTCGCTGCAGAGATTGTGGTCCCAGGTTCCATGAACTTCACCCTCAAAGTTTCTCTGCAGTCCCAAAGCAGAGTAACCATAAGCTTTCTGTTGGACAGGATTTATTTGAACTTTTTTGGTATGATGATAAAGACCGTGTGCATCTAACCTTTACTTGGTTTCACAAGCTGCATCCACGTTTCGTTTTCAATTAGAATATTGCCTAAAAAAGTTTCCCCTTCTTTACTGTAGCGTTGCATAAAGATTAGCGCAGAACGCACTTGCTAAAATTTGTGACCGTCTATGAGATGTTTAGGAACCCACTGTAAACAAAATTTATGAAGTTGTACTGTAACAATGTCATAAAAAGCTGACCGAGATATTTGGGCAGACTGCTGAGAAATTGTCTACTGGCGGCGCTCTCAAATTACGCTCTTCACTTTATCGATAATGCCGCCTGTTGCTGCGGACTTCCTCACTGACTTACTTCATCACGGACATCAGTTCGTCCTTCTCGAAAATCCTACATCATTTTCGCATTGGACTGTTAGATAATATTTTTCCCATGCGCAATACAAAATCCTTGACGAATTTCTGCTTCATTGCTGCCTTCAGCTTGGGGGAAACGGATCACAGAGCGGATATCCTCTTTGGTGGATGTAGTAGAGGTACTACACAAGCAAAATGTCAAGATAGCAACGGAATCTCCGTTGCTAGTCTAACGGAACTTTAAGAAAAAAGCTCTCGTAGTAACTTTACAAGTAATCACCAATAGAGCTGGTTAATAGCTCCAACAGGCAGTGGTGTAGGTTCAACAATAAGCGATAGGGCAGCGGTGGTGATAAAACAATATTACTTCGACAATGTAAGAGATATGTTGTATATACATGTATGCTGCCGTACTTTTTCGTAGTTCTACGTTTATTTTAAAACTGTCGCAGTTACATAACTGATGTGGATTTTTTGCAAAAGAACTTTAAGTTAGTGTCTCATGAAGAAATTTAATTTAAATATTTCCAAATGCCGAAAATAAATTATATAAACTCTCTTTATTACATCGATAATACAGTTATAGAAAACCGAAGCTCTACTAAAAGACCTTGGTATTATATTCGACAGTAAGTTGACTTTCAATGATCAGCTCTTAAACATTACTAGATCCGCTGTTAAGTCTCTGAGTTTTATTATTAAAATGTCCCGAAATCTCACTAATGTTGATACCATTACATCTCTCTATTTCGCATATGTCCTCAGCGGAATATGCGTCTACTGTTTAATACCCAATTTATGACCAACTCGTGAAACAAATTGAACGCGTTCACCGTAAATTTTTGAAGTTCTTGAGTTACAATATCTATCCAGAATGAAATATAGACTACGAGGATTTGATTGTGAGGCATGGATTCGAAAGGCTCGCGGTGCGAAGGCAAAGGAAGAGCGCTTACTGGTGATGAATTTTCTAAATAACAGGATCGACTCAGCATCGCTATTAGTGCGAGTAAATTTACGGGTACCACGCAACGAGGAATAGTTTAACACTATTGCAATCAGCGACATAAAAAAAAAATCAATTGATCTACTTCTTCAGAGTGCAAATCCTCGTATTTCTGCTGAAAAAGAAAAAATAATACTTTGAAAGAGATAAAATAACTTTTGCTAAGATATCTAGTATATTTTTACTTTTTCAAACCAATTCTGTTATTTTTGGGACAAATTATGTATTTCACTAATTGTTTATGTATAACATCTCAGTAATGCAACTATAAAAATAACGACCTACACAAACTCTCAGAAAAGAATTGAGGAAGGTACGTATCTCTCGCGTAACATTACTAATATAGCCTGTTTAGTTACACGTACCTAAATCAACATGATCAATAGCTAGTTAAACGATATTGCAATTGTATTTAATAGAATGAAATATTGTAGTTACTGGTCGCCAGGTAGCGTTAAAGAAAGAAATTTTTAAATTCGCGTTAAATTTTATATTTCCGAGGCGTCGAAGTTACAAAAATATAGTTGCTGGTCTTGTTTTGTTGAATTTTAAAGATAATGTATTTTTAAGTAGTGACATGTAACTTATTTGTAACCCATTCTAAATAACAATTCAGTACATGCAATTAATTCATTATTCTTCAATATCATGAATATATACATTTTGTTTGAGATATATTTTGATATTATATTTACTTGTCATTACCTCTGACAGATCAAATTTGAAACTTAAAAGGTATGTAAAAATAGAATTGATTCCGTTGTGAACATCCCTTACTATATTCACTTAGATCCCTAAAGGGTATGAAGCAAAAAGAGTTTCTTTGCAGTTGAAAGTATTATAAAGACGGAAGATCAGAAAGACTGTCGTGAAAGTTTTTATCGTATTTCACAAAAGTTTCAGTTGTAAGTTATAACTTATAAGAATATATACGAGTGTTATACGATTAAAGAATAATCAATTTTTTGTGCTCTGTTATTCGATGATATGCCCGATATTATTTGAAAGTATGGTCCAGGAAACTTTTATCGTTATAAAAAGGCATATAATAACTTCTGATGACCAACTGCGTCAGCGTGGTCTGAAATTTATTATATATGATCCATTCCAATATGAAGAAAAAAAATGTTAATTTTTTTAGTAATGATTCCATTAGTAGGACAGACTTTCCAGTGCAAGAAAACAATAGGTTCTCTTTTCCTTACTAATGAAGTATATATTTACGTATTTCATTCACATTAATTTCTATTTCAATATGTTTTTGTCAAAACACATAGAAAAGAAAACGTAATAACAATTTCTATTATAATTATAAAAAATTGCTATTTTAGTTTTGAGTTTCTTTGGCAGTTTCGATTTTAACTGTATTTTTTAAATAGTTAATCACACAAGTTATTTATCGTCTACCGAGCAGCCAACCATCGCAACATTTATGACACTGCAGTACTAACTAACATTCTGAATTGAAGCATCTAAGAACCTGCAGAATATTCTTAATAAAATCCAAGATTGGTTAAAAATATGGCATGCAAGAGCTAATGAAATCAACCCCTGTTACGTTTGTTCTTTAACTGTTCTCGGACATTGTGTTTTTTAATTTAATTTTTGTGATTTGCTTTGCTTCATTTATTAAATTCCATGCAACGACCCACATATGTTAATATGTAATAGTGTAGAGGCTGTGGTATATTTTTACATACTTATAAAACAGTATCAGTCAGAGTTTCATATCTGCGACAAAAGACTCAACAGTATGAACTCAAACACAGCCTTACTTTAAACATCAACATAATCATATTTTAACAAGAGACGCCAGTCTCAACAGTAGTTTTATGTTAGTGTAAGTCGTTGTAGATCCAAAATAAATGTACATAGTGTAAATAAAAATATTTATATGAAAGTACATTTATGCACCGAAGATTTAAATAGTAAAGTGTATACAGCCTTACAACCTGTGCACGGTGAAGCAACATCAGTGTCGTGATTTTAGTAACTGGGGTCTAAGCATCACCGCCAAAAATCGGATACAACCATAGCATTGGTATATCAAGCCCGAACAAACCTTTTTGTCAAAAGGTTGAATGCCCACAATAATATATTATGTCAACTTGCTAACAAAATTCATGGGAAGCTAATATGGAGACTTTACGAACGGTAGTCATTGCATTGGCTTATTCTTCTGCTAATTACTGTGTTGCCGTCTGGTATCGAAGCTCTCACACCAAGTGAATATATATACAACTTAAGGATACAATGAGGATCGTTACTACACCTAGTCTCTATTAGAGTCACACCTAGTCTCTGGTTACCGATCCTTTGCCCCGCCGGATATCAGACGACTTGCCGCAGCACAGAATGATTGGGCTAAGATTACCAATAAGATTTATCACCAATCTAAAATCTAGGAGACCGATTTGGTTGGATATGGAACTTCAGCAGCCCATAAACAATAAAATTGATCACCAATCTAAAAATCTAGGAGACCGATTTGGTTAGATATGGAACTTCAGCAGCCTATAAATGTGAGTGATAACAAGTTAGCCCTCTTCGAAGAACACCCTGAATTGAGGAATAGAAATTAAATTTCTAATCTTTCGGAACCTCCGTGGCCTGTGCGGAACCTATTCAATTGAGCAGAGCAAGTGAAAAAAACATTACCAGCAAACTAATAAATTAATAATCTAATATACCTAATTTAATCAGCTCATAACGATAAATAAAGAAAAAATAACGACTACAATTAATACTTCTACTCTAAATACGTATTTCGACAATTCAGTTGTCATCCTTACTAGCTAAGAATAATATTTTTTACCTAAGTGAGGATTATAATGTACTGTGGCTTACAGCTAAATTGTAATCCTCAGTAGTCGGAATATGTATTTAGCATACGGGTATTAATTGCGGTAAGAGGTTCTATACATTTGTTAAGTTTTTATTTAACCGCAGTCTCCAAAGAAAAACTTTATAATAATGCATAATTAGTTAGTATTGCATACATCCGTACTCATTCATAATTTCTCTGGTCGTAGATGTGCAAGTTTTTGACAATATATGCACTGAAAAAGGCTGAGAAAATCTCTGTATGCCGAAAGAACGATGCTCTAATAGTATATTAAAAAACGAGTTTCATAAGGCACCATTTTGCCGCACGAGATCAGTTTAGAAAACGAGCCGCTTGCGGCGAGTTTTCTAAAGAGCGAGTGCGGCAAAAGGCCTTATGAAACGAGTTTTTTGTACTATTTTTTCTATTTTGCGTTTTTTACATTAATAAATTGCTTAAATTGGAATTATTTAATTTGAAAGTTCAGAGTTTAATTTTTATATAAAGCATGCAGTTGGTCACATTGATACTTGACATTTTCAAATTTAAATCTTGCTATCCGCGAAGTATATTATATTACATATTATTTATTAATTTTCGTTAACATTACTTGATATTTCATTTAAAAATATAAACATGAGTGACATAGAAACATATATATGTTGTTGTCAATTGTATACAACATACGTTGTTTGTGTAAAATACGAACATATATCATATCTGTCAAATGTACATAAATTCTTAAAATCATATGACAGCAATGATATTTATTTCTGTATTCGAACAACGCCAACATTGAAAAATGAAAAAAAGTGTATCGAAATAGAGTTCATTTCGATACTGTTTTTGGTTTCATAATGAGTTCATTTCGAACGCAAAATAGAAAAAATAATTATTAAGATTTTATTGTTTAGTTAAATTATTATTATACCGAACTTACATAAAGTAAAGATCCCAATATTATCTAATACCGCATTTTTTTTACGCATAATTACTGTGTTGATTGGGTCTACACTAGTGTGGTTTTAAAAAATCGATGTCGGATTTTTTTTGGGGGCACCCCCCTAAAATGTTTCATTTTGTTAGATTTTAAGATTGCCAAAGTTTGAGCACAATTGGAAGAAGTTAACCCGTGCCACTGGGGCCTCAAAGTTTTGAAAATCTCGATTTTTTGGCAGTTTGGCGACTTCGGCGACCCATATCTCTGGAACGGCTAAAGCTATTTGCCCGTGTCATACATCAAATTAAAGGCCATACTGTTTTTAACATTTTATATTCTACACAATAAATACGCAACTAGTACTGAAACCGAAAAAATAGAGCCAATGTCACTAAAAACGTGACTAGGTACCCCTGAGAGCGAAGATGCGTTATTTGTATTATTATTGCTTATTATGGACAAATACTTGTACTTTGGAATCCCATTTCATTTAAATATGTTTGCTATGGTATACCATTAATTTTAGACCCACAACAATGTTTTATTTTTATGTCAGGTATGTATCTATTTTTTCCTCATACTGTATCACTGGCGACCCCAAGCAGGAAAAACCAAACTAGTTTAAAAATGTATTGGGTTACCCTACTACCTATTGTTATATTTTAAGTAGAAGTCCAGGGGTTCAGAGTCCGTTATTAAAAAAAGGAAAGGATAGCTAGGTGGTTCTTGCTTTTATGATTTTGTTTCTTGGTCAGTTGAAAAGTATTCGCTGAACAGTGAAAGTCGTATTTTGTTCTACGTTCGTGTGATCGAGTTTAAAAAAACCCACTAAATATTAACTACAAAAGACATTTTATTTTAATTAGGTCGGTACCTACTAACACGTACTCTTTGTTTTAGTTAGCGTCATTCTGTGTCATTTATTCTTTCTTCTAGTGAACATTTTTATTTCTCGTAAAAGTGATGGCTTCTACATCTGGCATGAGAAGTAGAGGTAGAGACAAAATTTTTCTAATTGACTATCCAGCTCATCAGATAACTGGATGTAAGCTGCCCTCCAATCGACAAGTTCTAGCTACTATGTTCTACAATTTGCGTACTGTGAAGTTAAATGTGAGAGACTCTGCCACAACTACTGTTGACGAGGTTTTCGTTTTTTGGACAAAAGCTCGAATTCCTACAAAACAAAAGAAAAATGTCATAGTAAAGCTGGAAAAACTGTACGATGATTGGAGAAAAATGCAAAAGTACAAGGATAGAAAAACGGAAAGTGCAAGAAATGCTGTAAAAGAGTTTACCCTAAAGTTGGATGATCTCTTTGATATTGCCCACCAAGATGCCCTGACGATGATGACTTCAGAAGAAGACAAGGAGTTTCTGTTGAAACAAAAGACAGAAAGGAAGACCAGGCTCCATGGCGACAAAAATCTTAACAAATCAAGCAGAAGAAAATGAGAAGTGCTCCAGAAATATGCGACCCAAACTAAAAAAAGAACAACTGCCGAAATTCCTAGAAAAAGGTCTCCCAGCCCTAATTACAAGTGAGACTTACCTGTTGTTCAAGAGATTAAACTTTAACACCGAATTTCTGGAAAAAGATCCTGCAACTTGGCCGCAGAACATCAACTACCAGGAGGGGCAAAGGATGGTAAACAACTTGAAAGTTGTGAACGACATGGCAGAGCGAGGAGTCAAGCTCATCACAGATTACAACCAATTACTTACAAAGGACGAGCAACAAAAACAATACGTTCTCCAAGTAGTCAGCAGATGCCGTCAGCTGTATCCAGATAGCTCCAAAACCACATTATGTCAGTCCCTTGAATAAATTTAAATAAGAATAAAATGAAAAAGACATTTATTATACTTGATTTTTTAAATACATAATTGTTTTCATTCCAAAAATTGATAATATAGGAAGGAAAATGGGTTTTTTCACAATAGGTTCCATCTTCGCTCTAAGGGGTACCTAGTCACGTTTTTAGGGACATTGGCTTCATTATCTCGAATTCGGTACTACTTACGTATTTTTTTATTGCATATAAAATATTATAAACAGTATGGCCTTCAATTTGATGTATGACACGGGCAAATATATTAAACCGTTCTAGAGATATGGGTCGGCAAAGTCGCCAAACTGCCAAAAAATCGAGATTTTCAAAACTGTGAGGCCCCAGTGGCACGTGTTAACATCTTTCAATCGTGCTCAAACTTAGGCAATCCTAAAATCTGACAGAAAGAAACATTTTAGGGGGGTGCCCCCAAAAAAAATCTGACATTTTTTTTTACCCTATGAGAAAAAACCACCCTAGTCTACACCTACCAAGAATTAATTTCGTTTACGCTTAGATAATTATAATTAGATTCCGGATTATATGCAAAATATGTTTTTTTAATTGCTTTATTTCATTCAAAAAACATTAAATAAACCCAGAATATGCATTATTTTGTTGTTAAGAGGTATATCAACAAAATTATGAGTTTTCTGGGTTTATTTAATATTTTTTGAATGAAATAAGGCAATTAAAAAAATTATATTTTGCATATAATCCGGACTTTTCCGGATAATTATAATTGTAAAGTATGTGGCAAATAATTAGCTAGATCATAACTTATTCTCCAGGGACTCTACCGCCATTTACAACATTGACGACCAGTCTCGTATTCTAGAATACGAAGGACAATCGTTCTCATTTGAATAAACTAAATGTATTTAACTTGATATGTCATTTGACCTTTCTCTGTTAATGACTTAATTATCGTACGATTCTCTATTTTGGATACCTGTGATATTATGGTACACATATTATGGTATAGGTTGTGCATACCGGGTGGACGTTTAAACTTGAAACTTTCGAATATCTTGAAATATAAGCAGTTCACGAAGAAATGTCTAGATTTAAAATTTAATAATTCAATGGAGGAAATACATTAGTGGCAGAATTAGTTCCTCTCTCTCTCCCTCCATGTAGGTGGGGCGAGCGTAACTTTGAAATCTTAAATAGGAACCCGTATATTTTATTACAACTCAACTAGCAAAAAATACTTAGGATTTGTCTGAAACATTTTTTTCAGTTCATGACAAATGGCGCTGTAATCACTGTTGAAATTCAATTTTTTTTCAATTTCTCTCACTGACAACTTATGTATACGATTCTGTAATACGTGTGCACCAGTGTGCATGGGAAATTTTGAAACGTCATAAATATCATCCATATTACGAGGTGCATTCAAGTTCTAAGGCCTCCGATTGTTTTTCTAACTAACTACTCACCCGAAAACTATGAAACTGGTGTTACTTCACATTTTTCACAACGTCGACGCCATGATGACGCGGTGATTCCATGGCCGCGGCGACGGCTTCTTTAGGAGTCTGTTTCGACCACTGGAAAATCGCTGAAGCAATAGCAGCACGGCTGGTGAATGTGCGGCCACGGACAGTGTCTTTCATTGTTGGAAACAGCCAAAAGTCACTAGGAGCCAGGTCAGGTGAGTAGGGAGCATGAGAAATCACTTCAAAGTTGTTTTCACGAAGAAACTGTTGCGTAACGTTAGCCCGATGTGCGGGTGCGTTGTCTTGATGAAACAGCACACGCGCAGTCTTTCCCGGACGTTTTTGTTACAGTGCAGGAAGGAACTTGTTCTTCAAAACATTTTCGTAGGATGCACCTGTCACCGTAGTGCCCTTTGGAACACAATGGGTAAGGATTACGCCCTCACTGTCCCAGAACATGGACACCATAATGTTTTCAGCACTGGCGGTTACCCGAAATTTTTTTGGTGGCGGTGAATCTGTGTGCTTCCATTGAGCTGACTGGCGCTTTATTTCTGGATTGAAAAATGGCATCCACGTCTCATCCATTGTCATAATCGACGAAAAGAAAGTCCCATTCATGCCTTGGTTGCGCGTCAACATTGCTTGGTAACATGCCACACGAGCAGCCTTGTGGTCGTCCGTCAGCATTCGTGGCACCCACCTGGAGGACACTTTTCGCATTTTCAGGTCATCATGCAGGATTCTGTGCACAGAACCCACGGAAATGCTAACACTGGAGGCGATCTGTTCAACTGTCATTCGGCGATCCCCCAAAACAAGTCTCTCCACTTTCTCGATCATGTCGTCACACCAGCTTGTGCGAGCCCGAGGTTGTTTCGGTTTGTTGTCACACGATGTTCTGCCTTCATTAAACTGTCGCACCCACGAACGCACTTTCGGCACATCCATATCTCCATCACCACATGTCTCCTTCAACTGTCGATGAATTTTAATTGGTGTCACACCACGCAAATTCAGAAAAAATCAGAAAACGAATGATTGCACGCTGTTCAAGTAAGGAAAACGTAGCCATTTTAAGTATCTAAAACAGTTCTCATTCTCGACGCTGCCGCTACAATTCCATCTGCCGTACAGTGCTGCGATCTCTGTGACGTATTGACAACGAACGCACGCTCATTTTAAAACAATGCACATGCTTCTATCTCTTTCCAGTCTGGAGAAAAAAGCGGAGGCCTTAGAACTTGAATGCACCTCGTATGTGTCTTTACATCAAGATCTTCATGGCGTTTATTTCTAAGATCGGGTAATTTTTTGTCAGTGTGCATGTCAATAATTACAATAAACTCCCAATTTTTTTCGTTGCGTATTGTTCTTTATCGAGGTGTCTTTCACAAACCACGGAACGGTTACTCGACGCAATACACATTATTGGAGTGTTAAAAATCCGCAATGACTTCGCTAAGTCGTCGGCCCCCATATTATTTAAGGCAACTTGAATGGTGAAACGTATCGAGACATTTTGGAAAATAAACTGCTAGCACTACTTGAACACGTGAGCTTAGAAGTGCGATAGAACATGTGGTCTCAACATGATGGTTGTTCAGAACATTATTCGGTGGTAGCTCGTGAAGTATTTGATCGCAATTTCAATGGTCGCTGGTTCAGTAAATTGGCCTGCTAGATCACCAGATATTACTTAGCCAGATTTCTTTTTATGGAGTTATCTCCAGTGCAAAGTATACACTCAAGTACCAACAATACGTGAAAATATGATTGAGTTGTTGTTCACACTCATTTGAAATGCAGATCAATAAGTGCATTGAAGTCGAAGGCCATCATTGTGAACACGTAGTTTAATTGAAAGATGAGATGAGAGGAAATCTAGCATTCTGATAAGTGAGAGACGAGGAGACTCAGGTTAATTAAGCACTACAAGGTGGTATTACGTACACGTTGTTGTTGTCGGGTTACGCTAAAAGTAATTTATTCACCAGCAATTTACATTGCTACAGGTGACATTTACCCAGTTATTCGAAATTTGCAAAATGAATAAAGTTTTTCTAAGGCTAATTCTCATTATTTACAAAGAAAACGTATTTTCTATTGCACACGTACTGCAGAATCGTACGTAGAGGTTCTCAGTGCCAGAAATTGAAAAAAAATTAATTTCATTGATACAACGCTATCTATAATGAATTGAAAAAAATGTTACAGACAAATCCTACGTGCTTTTTCCAGTAGAATTTGAATCTGTAATAAAATATACGGATTTCTATTTAAGATTTCAAAGTTACTCCCGCCCCAGCTACACGGAAGGAGAAAGAGGGACGAATCCTAGAATTAATGTATTTCCTCCATTGAATGATTAAATTTTAAATCTGGACATTTTTAGTGGACTTCTCTTTTGAAATATTTGAAAGTTTCAAGTTAAAAAATACATCCGGTATATTAATAATAATACAAGCCTGAAATTTTTACTCTACTATATTAATACATCGCAGGATGTTGTCAATGATTTAATCGTGTTCAAACTTGCCAAACTACATTAGGTCGAGAATTCATGGTGTTTACTATGCACATTTTTAAAATTTCGTCAACTTAATTCTAGTTTTCTTTTTAAAGTTACTTTTCATGAAATTAACGTACGTCTTGTTATCAAAGTACTAAAATATTTATAGTATCTCGCTGGTAAACGAAATATACATATTTAATGAAGCTATTATGATCATAATTAACGTGGGACAATGTCTCCCGTTAACTCGACTGAAATTAAAATTTAATTTCGTCCTAAATGGAATAATTAACTTTAAGCGACTAGTTTGTGATTGCAGCGTTAAAGAGCGCCGAACAAACTCCGGGCATCAAAATTTCAGACTTCTATTATTCTATTCTATTATTTCGCTACCAGATCTTTCTCAATAAAATCTAAATTTGTAAGAAAGATTTTAAATCGTTTTAAAGTGCAATTATACTAATAACTTAATTGGCACGTAGTATTTTTTAGTTCTTTAATTAAGTTAATGGTAAGTAAAACGTAAGAAGGATAAAAACGAGTAAATCAGAGGTTGTGGTTAAAAATATATAAAAATTTAAATACTCTTAACATAATTTGGTTTTAAATGTTTATTTAAATGAAAAAGTTACAATCTGTGACAGAAAATATAAAAATATTCTGTGAGAAAGATATTTCAAGAACGATATTTGCATAAAAATCTTTTTTATAAAATTTTAGTTTTGAATTTAATAATTGGAGACCAGGATTGTGAAGTTAAATGGCGTAATGGCGATGTGACAGTACCGTAGGCACCGGTGACAGTTTACAGCCTTATTTACTTTTTGGTTTTAAGTATACTAGTATTTACCATGACTTCAATATCTTACCTGATTAGAAATGGCCATGCTTTTTGACAACGATTGCTAACACTGCATGCACTAATCACTATGATAGTTTGTATGTCCAATATGTGTGCAAAAATTAAAAATTTAAGTGTATTAAAAATGTTTATTACATTAGTTAAATTTTAAAGATAATAGTACTAAAAGTTCTTCTAAAAGTCAAACTTTACGCTTTATGTTCTCAAAACCATTTATCAGCAGCTGTGGGGTTATGTCAGTATAGGAATCTCGTATAGAATTGCGAAACTGTGGGAATGCGTGATGTCTGGTGTTAAAAATGGTATTCTTTAAATATAGAAAAATAAAATAATCGAAAATTGTCAGATCCCGAGATCTTGGAGAAAAATTTATAGTTCTATCGTCGAAAAATTGTTGCAAAAAAGCAATTATATTTCGAGATTTGTGTGCCCTTCTGTAAGTTCGTTACGATGAAGTTCATTAATAAAATGTTGTAATGATTCATTTTGGTATATTTCAGCAGTTATGATTTGATTATAATATAGGCCCAATAATTCGTCTCCGTGAAACAGCTAGCCAGACGCCTATTTTTTGTGGATGTAATAAAGTTTCTATGAATTCGCGAGTTTTCTGCCGACCACATTCCCATATTTTGTTTATTTAAATAGCCAGAAAGGTGGAACCAAACCTCATCAGAAAAAAAGCATTTGGCGAGAATGTTATCATTATTTATGTTACGTAAAAACCATTGCTAGTACCATGTTCTCGTACCAAAATCTACCTGCGGGAGTTCAAAAAATACTTGAATTTTAACAACTTTAAGTCGTTTTTTAAACCGGTATGGCTGTTCCCACTGACAAATGAACTTCTAGAGAAAGCTTCGCAATTGATTTTTTAAGTGAGTTGTCCATTCCACGTCGAATATCCTCTGTGCAATCTGCGGTTCGTTTTTTAGGTGCTCCACTGCCAGGTTTACGAGTTATTGCCCCTGTTTCACCAAATTCATTAATGGAAGCAAGGACATTAATAAATTTGGCGAAAAGGAAAGATTTCGCAAAACTAAGATCTGGGAGTTCAACCAGAATATGTTTAAAGACAAAGATTTCGTTTGTTCTTTTGTAACAAACAGACCAATGATGGCGGTGGCTGAAGAGTGCAACGACGGAGTAAACAACACAGTAGATGAAGCTACCACAACAAACTTAACAAACAGGTTGAAAAGCCAGGACCATCTTGCAGTAAAATGCCTCATGTAAGTTCAATGGATATCAGACCTCTGTCAAAACCTGGTCCACGTAAAAATATAAGCCGTCAATCCCTGAAATCTGCCATCTTAACCTGCCAATCTGCCATCTTGACGGGCGAGCGCATCTGTCAAGGAAGTAATTAGCTTAGAGCAAAAAAAAAGAAATATGAAAGAAAGAAGTCTAAAGAAGAAAAACTAAAAAGGAAAATTTACGATTTACCAAAGTGTGAGAAACAAAGAAAAACCGAGAGGATAGCGAGAAAACCAAAAAAAAGAAATGGAAGTAATAAGCCAAAGAGATGATTATGGTGAAGATTGTGTTGGTTTAGTCTGTATGGGACCCTACAGCCAGTCCAAACGAGGGGAAGATTAGGTTCAATGATTAGAATGCAAAAAAATGGACACATGTGAATTGCACCAAGAATACAGCTTTTTATGTGTGTATTAACTGTAATTCATATCTAGAAATTGTTGATAACAGTGACTATATTAGGCTATGTGGATCCTAAACTCACAATTTATGTATCCCACAGCGGGGCAGATTGTGACAGTGCGGACATCTTAAAAACCTCTTAAACTTATAAATAGTGATTTATACTGTATTAATACTATCTTAAATAAATAAACCTTGATGCAGAGCTTTGGAAAAATATCATACATTACCTTTTATCATACGTAAAATGTCACAATTTTCACCGGTCTACGCTACACGATTTATAGTTAAATTGACAGTAATTCTGGCTTAGGCCATAACTAGATGCCTATAATGAAGATGCCTAAAAGAAGCAGCAGAAAAATTAATAGAGAAGAAACTTGGAATAAGCGCAGATGTGCTTAAAGCGATCGAGATTGGACAAAATAGGTGTGTGGTGGAAATGAGAAAATGGTCGGGCAATATAGGAGTCCTAAAAGAAAAAAGAAAACTTAAAGGAAAAATATATTTATTGATTCGGAGCTAACTCAGAATGAAAGAGAAATACAGAAAAAGATCAGAGACACAGCAAGAAAGGCAAAGAGTAAAGGGGCCAGAGTGAAAGTAGGATACCAAAAATTGGTAATTAATGGTGAGGCAATGAAATAGATCCTAAAGGAACAGAAACTAAAAATTGAAAATGAAGCCCAAATCCCAAAATACCTGCTCCGGACCAGCACTTAATGCCGACAACACGGGTAATAAACAGGAATAAGAGACACTGAAACCAAAATTATGAGATTGGGAACATCAGAAGTCTAAGTGCAAAATAACAAAAATTTAATTCGACAATACAAATCTAGATATATCGGCAATAACAGAAACAAAGAAATAAGGACAAGAAAATTAAAAATTTGTATACTCTATGTAACAATATGTAACAATCTAACACCTTAGGGTAAACAAGGTTTTAGATTATATATATATATATATATATATATATATATATATATATATATAATTCTGGCTTAGACACAGGTCGAAAGCAAGTTCACATTTTGTCATGACTGAATGGTTTAAGTGAGATTTATCCATGATGATCTATGACAAGGGTTTTCCAATTTGTCGTAGGTACGAGTATATTGGAAAACATATTAGAAATTGATTAGAATTGATTAGAGTATAATCAATTAGATACGCCGAAAGATACCAAAAACCCATCTTGGAAGTTCCATGTTTTTTAAAACTTTAGTTAATTCTACTGAATTAGACAAGTTTATATGATATTAGAGAACAAATAAATGATAAAAAAAGAGATTAGCAAAGAGGTTAATAAATAAAATCGATATAAGTTCGCGAAAACTGGCGGCTTGTGCTAATAAACGCACACAAAAATCAATGCTAATGTGCCATTTGTCGTATAATTCCAAATAACGTGTTATTGGAATACTGGCTTCGAGTTGTTGAATAACACCAAGTAAAAACAAAATAATACGGAGCTTTCGTGATGCGCTTCTAAAAGAAGTAAAGATAAAGTCAACTGTTCTGTATTAAAAGTATACGAAATATAAAACTTTATAGCCAGTATTTAGCTTAAAATTAATATGTTGCAATTTATGCTTCATTGAAATTAAGAACCACATAATATTATGTTCATTTTTATTATCTCCTTTATAAGCTAATAAAAATTTCTTACCAGATCATTAACGTCGCCTTACCTGAAACAAAATAGAGACAAATATTAAAAATTGCTATCAAAAATTTGAATAAATATAGCGAAGCGTTTTCTACGCTTAAAATATAATTAATTGTATAGTATGTTTTTCTTTTATCTTTCGCTGCCGGGATTTTAACTTTCATAACTTTAGCTTAAATTTAGTTCCCTTCGTATTCCCTCTTTCTCTCTCTATTAATTAAAAGTAGAGAAAATGTATTGTGAACTTTTTGCGAATGGCGTGCTTAATCAACTAACTCGTACAATAAAAAGAATTACCGGGTTTTGTTCCTAGCAGACTACTTAAAAATTAAATAAACGATGCATAAACGGTTAAAAGACTACTCTAGAGAATCATAAACCTATTTTTTTTCATGAAGTAGTATTTACTTAAGACCTTGATGCATAAAAATATTATTAGTTCATAAAAGTCAGATTCAATAAAGGCGATCTGAAGAGACTTTTGGATTTCATAAAAGGCATGATAAAATATCTAATTATGTACTTAATTTTATCGAACAGGAAGGAAACGAAAAATCACTCAAATAATCCTTTTTCAATCACTAAAACGCCATTCCTCCAGAGATATTGGCAATCTGAAATCTTATCATAACTTTTTTAAGAGGCCGACGGAAAAGACAAAGGCGATTGAAATAAGTACTGTGGACCTCGGATATGCCGGCAATAAGAATATCTGGATAGAACGGAGGGAACTCGACTTATATATTTTCCCTTGTGCCTGTCTTCTTCAATTTGCATTTCTTTGGAGTATACAGCAGATAGCAATTATATTGATTATACTGTGGGTAGAGCGGAGGTAGAAAAGAAATTAAGTTGAGATTTAAGTCGATTTTTTTAAATACGAAATTAAAAAGGAAATATCACTGACGTATAGAAAAATATTTATTTCATACCGATGTTAAAAATGGCATTTTTTCGTATTATTTATGGTATAAAAAATGGAACATTAGGGTCTTAGTATTTTAAAGTAAAATATTAAAGTTCAAGAACTTTAAAATTATAAGTTTGTTATTGACAGGAATAATTCAAATTAATTCAAATTTGTAGAAATTATTTAATTTAATAATAATATTACTTCATTAACTAGTTGCTAATACAATAAACATTAAAAGTGCAGTCTCTTGGTTTTTAAAAACTAGACCTGTGTTAGAAAAAAGGGGACACATTTATATGTTTTCTTCGGTTATTTCGGACACATAATATTTCGCTATGGAAATTCTAGTTACCGCTTACGGATAATTTCTGCGAGATATAAAGGTAATTTTTGACATCAGTACGAAATAAAGTGATTTATTTTTATTTAAAATTTATTAAACTTGCAGTAGGAAATAAACCATTGTATTCACCACGAACGAAAAGTGTTTCTAAAGGTCCTCACAAGTAATTCCGTCCTCGGCTGACGCTTCGGTCGTAAACAACTTTCTCGTCCTTTAAAATTTCACTTTTCGCTCTTGATAAATAAAACAATATTTTGTGATCAAATACGATGAAATATGAATAAAATATTCTGTAAATATGAATTTTATAATTATGCAAGTAAATTGGATTGTAAAATTCTTTGTTTATATTTGACATGCCTATATTTAAGAAGTATGTTATAGAGTATAGATAACACTGGTCAACACAGTTTGGTTTTCTTATACACCAATACGTGTAGTTTGTCTTTTGTCAAGTTGATTCTGAATATGATCTAAAATTTGCTATATCAAGTGAGGATTTTGAGATATTATCTTATAAATTTTTTTCAAAAACGCATTAAATTTGATAAAATTTCAAAGTTACTTCTATATAAGAAAGATACTACTAAAAATAATGTCCTGCCGAACACTGAGTGGACATGTCTGAACATGTTATGTTCTGTTTCCTACGTCAGAGCATTTAAACCACCCCATTTTTGCTCCGAAACCAATAAAACCCAGAATTGGTATATATATGGCTATATGGGTATTTAGAGAGCTACACATGGCTCATTCGATTCAATGTAAGTCGGCTTGTGATAGCCGAACGTCTTTTTATTATAACGTGTGTTCATTTGAAAAGTCAATCTAGGTTACTTTGAAATTTTGATAAATAAGACGCATATACAGGCTGATTCATTTTCGGCCCTCACCATGGGGATCTCTCTTATTATTGGAGATAGAGTATAGGTTCAAATTTTGCAAAGTTGTTAAATTTTGTGTTTGTTATAAATCCGTAAAGAAAATAGACCTGTGACAAATGACCTTCCTTATTAAAAAAAAAAAACGCGAAGACCCTATTTTCTTCTTTTACCTGTAGCCCCGACATTTGGCCTTGCAGAGAAAAAATAAAAACACATCCTTGTGGCCATTTCTCTAAACCTCTATCCAGTGGTGTACTCTAAATTTTTATACGACGTTTCGTTTCTTTCTGGCCATCATCAACTATCTAATTTCTTATAGGCGCCATATTGGATTTAGAAATCTTCAGAAAGAGTTTTTTTTCTGATTTCAACCATGTACCACATGCTGACTAAAGTTTTTGACATTAGGTTTTATTTGAAAGAATAAATTATAAGATTAAATAAGGTAGCCATGGAATTTCAATCTGTCAAACATTTCATTTATTGTTCATTAATAATACAAAAATGTCATACACTAACGAAGAGAAACGAGATATGATAAGTATTTTTATTCTTCGAAACATAACAAAAACAAAAACATAAATAAAAATACATTGAAAAGTAAACAATAAACAATTACAGAAAATGTTCAATTATCTGGCCATCTTCGGTAATGCACAATTGGGCACGCCTTCTGGCATTTTGTACTGCCCTTCTGAAGGCATTCTGAACTCTGTCTCGTAATTCTTCAATGTTGTGGCGCATCTACTTTATAAATATTATTTTGAACATATCCCAATAAAAAAAAATCTAGCGGACTTAAATTAGGTGATCTCGCAGGCCATTCAACAACTCCCCTATTTCCAATCCAACGGTTTGCAAACTCTTGATTTAAGAAATTTCTAACAACAGCTGCATTGTGTGCTGGTGCGCCATCTTGTGCCACCATAAATATTGTAATTGATTTAATGGGATATTGTCGTCAAGATAGTCAGATACGTATGTACGTAAAATGTTTAAATATCTTTCTTCATTTAAATGTTCTTCATACATAACTGGTCCTAAGAGACGATTTGCCAAAATACCCATCCAAACGTTTATTCCAAAACGATGTTGTGGTCCTCTAGCCCTGTTTTGTCGGGGATTTTGTACTGCCCAATAGTGCTCCGTATTTCTGTTGAACATTCCAGAATTTGTAAATTTTGTTTCATCTGACCAGATGATTTTGCTTAAAAAATTTTCGTCATTTTCTATCCTTCCCATTAACCAATTACAATATTCTAACCTTCTCAAATTATCTCCAGGCAGTAAAGAGTGACTAACATGGATCCTGTATGGTTTAAACCTACTTTTATGTAAAGTTCTCCAAACTCTGGACTGGCACAAATTTAATTCTGACGCTACTTCGCGTGTAGAAATTGATGGATTATTATTTATCTATAAAAATACAAGATTAACATGAAATTTGAAAACATGCTTTTAATTTACCATTTGTAAAATATCTTGTCGATTTTCATTTAAATTCCTGTTGTCTTGACCATTACGCGGCTTAGTAAACGATCCATTCTCGACCAAATTTCTGTCGAGATCTAGAAAAATGGTACGATGAGGCTGTTGCCGTTCTGGATATAATTGTAGATATCTTGTACTCGCTACTTGTTGAATTTCGGTTCGAAGAATAAAAAATACTTATCATATCTCGTTTCTCTTCGTTAGTGTATGACATTTTTGTATTATTAATGAACAATAAATGAAATGTTTGACAGATTGAAATTCCATGGCTACCTTATTTAATCTTATAATTTATTCTTTCAGATAAAACCTAATGTCAAAAACTTTAGTCAGCATGTGGTACATGGCTGAAATCAGAAAAAAAACTCTTTCTGAAGATGTCTAAATCCAATATGGCGCCTATAAGAAATTAGATAGTTGATGATGGCCAGAAAGAATCGAAACGTCGTTTAAAAATTTAGAGTACACCACTGGATAGAGGTTTAGAAATGGCCAAAAGGATGTGTTTTTATATTTTCTCTACAAGGCCAAATGTCGGTGCTACAGGTAAAAGATGAAAATGGGGTTTTCGCGTTTTTTTTTTTAAATAACGAAGGTCATTTGTCACAGGTCTATTTTCTTTACGGATTTATAACAAACACAAAATTTAACAACTTTGCCAAATTTAAACCTATACTCTATCTCCAATAATAAGCCAGATCCCCATGGTGAGGGCCGAAAATGAATCAGCCTGTATATTAGTATGTGTTTGTTGTTCCGTAAACGTAAATCCAAATGACATTTGATAATGTCAATCACATTTGTTATTTATTTGTATGTATGAAACTGTCAAAATATACGACTTCGTAGGTTAAGTAGTAAATTTTAACATTTGGAATTTACTGCAAGTGAGAATTAATGAATATTAAATCACATTCTTACATGTAAATGTCGACTTATTTAATGCGTTCGTAACTACAATCCGACAAACTAAGTTTGTACCAGTATGCAGAACACACCCTTTCGCAACAACGAACTTCCTGGTGATTAGGTTAATTAAGAATTAATTAGTAAATTTTAATTTACGACATACTTCAAAATGTTCTCATTAAATCACATGCTACTAGATTGACTTTTCAAATGAACACCCGTTATACCATTTTATTTATTATAAAAATTAGAAGAGAATAAGTGACTTGGAGCGACTTGTAGAATAACAGAGGAATGTCAAAATTTAACGCCACAAGCGTTCAAAAATTTTCGAAATGCTTTTGAAAATAGACTTTATCTTTGTTTAAATGTAAACAATTTGAGCGTTTAATTTAACAGAAATATAAATCAGAAATATAAATCTAAATTTAACAGAAAAATAAATCTTGTTTTAAATATTTTTCGGAGTTAATAATTTCTAATATCTCAAACATTTAACTTTAAATATCTGATAAATTTCATTATATAAGTAACTAGTTTTGTCACATAGGAATATCAAGAAAATTGTGTTCTTTCAAAATCAACCAAAAAAAAATACAGAGTGTGATTTAAAATTTTGTGGGGGTGGCGGGTGACCCAATGGGGCGGTATGAAATATACTGTTCATTGTCCCACTAACAACACTGATCAACCACACAAAATTTCAAGTTTTTGTCTTCAAATTGTCTTCAAAATTTTGTCTTCATTTTTCAGTCAAATTCCTTTCTTCATGGGCGTAGATAGAAGCGTGATAAGTTTTTATAATTTATTTTATTTATCAGTTTATATTTCATAAGATAAATAAAGTATGGTGAGTTAGTTTCTTTCATTCATTGTTTTAACTGTTAATTACGTACTTCGTAATTTTTGTAATAGATCCTGTTTAATATTGTTTCATCGAATCTACTTCTTGAAGAACTCTGTGAAACTTTAACAGCGGCAAATATCCCATTAAATAAACTTAAAAATCCCACATTCAAAACATTTCTACTGCTTTCTAGTGCTACACGAAAGCAGTAGAACCCATTAGAAGCCATTTTTCAAATCACTACCTATGGATAAGTGCGTTTCGTCGGCACTTATCCATAGGTCGATATATTAGGACACTGTGTGGTAAATGTTGTAGCTTGTGTAAAAAATACTTTTATTTGTCAGTGAAAGTGCTGCATATATGTTAAAAATCAGGCAGATTATTAAAGGAAACATATCCTAATATGCTGCATATTACTTGTGTAGCACATGCTTTCCACAGAATCTGTGAATATATAAGAGACACCTTTCCGGAAGTTGATAGACTTGTATTCGCTTTTAAAAGTTTTCAGAAAAGCACAATTTAGAGTAGCTCTTTACAGTGAAAAACTTCCGTCTTTGTCACTGCCTCCCTCTCCACTAGATGAGGAACATGGTTTCATTCAGAGAATTACGATAGTTAACAAAATTTCGTTATATGTTTAAATGACGATGCTCGATATACTTCTGGGAGCAAGGAACACTTTGGAAATTTGCGAAAACTAATCACTTATTTTGAAAATCAAAATCTCAAATTAAATGATGAATTAACCACATTAGATGTGGCTATTAATAATTTGAAAAATATGCGAAGTGACTTCGGACGTGGCTTTCGACAAAAGTTTGACGCAGTTTTTAATAGAAACCCAAATTTAATAACATTGCCGCAATTGCGTATGGAGACAATGCCTAAAAATCGAACTGCTAAATACACTAAAATGAAAGAATATTTTCTGTATGCACCTATAACCAGTTGCGATGTAGAAAGGACGTTTTCTACCTACAAGGATGTATTTCATTCAAAGAGAACAAATTTTACAGAAGAGAACCTTCAGAAAGTATTACTAGTTAATATTAATACTGCTTTACTCAACTTGAACTACAAAATGAACAAATAAAAATGTACATATTTCGTATTTTATAGATTACCACCCGTTTGTTTTCCGATTATATAAATAAAATTAAAACTCTTTAAAAATACAAATTTTCAATAGTACGCCCGTGGGCGATGAGTCATCGGCCTCTCGTGTCCGGTACTTACTGATTATATATTATACATTTCTTAGGATTGAGTTAAAATAAGAAATGGATTCATTGATTCTTAAACACTCATATAATAGTATAAAAATAGGTGTTTTGTTATTTTTATTACTATTATTAATGCTAACTACATTTTATAAAAGCGTTTTTTATATTTTCATGCGACCTATAGATATAATGTTAGGGGATCTAACAAACTAATACAAAAATAAAAATTTCGCAATGAAAGTAGAAACTAGGGGATTTCGAATTCATATTTACATTGAAGCAAGACGAATAATACATACCATCTGTTGAGGATTTTCGCCGAGTTGGCAGATATTCGCTACGGCATCGATCAGCATCAATGGCTATAGATATTTGAAAACGATGATTCCTTCTCATCACATGTCGTAAAAACAGAATTTTTATGGGAATATATTCACTCTGGTCATTTAAACGGTGGTAACAGTAGAAAAACCGGTTGCCGAAAGTTGTTTTCTTTTAGGGTTGAGTAAGCGACTAGTTCTTCTAGTTTATCTGATAAATGGATATTTTATGTGGGGAAGTAGCAGAACGAAAGTACACCTCATTAAGCTAAGGGAATCGCAGAGTAGACGGTTGAGCATTAGATGTGCCGAAAACGAGCTCTTTTTGTTCAATAAGTGTCTGGAAAAGTTTGTAATGTAATGGACAATAAATAACAAGAACTAGAACGGAATGTGAAAGAGAAATTCTATTACGAAATCGCAGCACAACAGTCTAACTTTTTATGTTTAATAAATAAACTCTCAAGGGGTTTACAGAAAGTTTAAATTAGTAAAAAGTTATCAAAATGATATTTTTGCTTCAAAACAAACTTGGAAAATATGATTACTTGAAAAACGACATTGAAAATTTGGCCATAATTGACTTCTTTGTAAATTACTATTTAGTCATTCCAAGAAAAACATGTTAAACAAAAACATTTTTAATAATATAAAATATTATTTAAAATCGAGTGTGACCACCACTGGAGTGATACGTTCACAAACACAACATCCTTGCAACCACGTCTGGACTGTGGAGTGAGGGTAGAAGTACTGGAATGCTTTTCTCTATCAAAAATTCTCTAACCGACAATGAGGTGTGAATGGAGGCATTATTGTGATGCAAGAGGAATGTCAGGTCGCACACGCAAAACCCTTTTACGCAAAAGTTCAAGGATCTCGTAACAAAGGGTTTGATTTCCTGCCTGACCCTCCTGTACGAATTCTTTGTGCACAATTCCATGACAATCGAAAGACATAATAAGCATGAACTTGATTCGAGATTTGCTCACGCGAACTTTTCTCGACCGCGGTGATATAGGTGTGTGCCACTTTGCGCGTTGTCCTTTTGTTTCAGGCTCGTATTCAAATATCCATGATTTGTCACTTGTTATCACTTTGGTGTCTGAAGTTGGGTTCGGTTGTCGACTGATCCAACAGTTCTAATGGATAAGCGATTTTCTTTTTGTCCATCAGACACCAGCTTTCCACAAATTTTTCTTATGCCTAGTTCCTCTGTCAAAATTTGATGAACAGTACCTTTACTCATGCTTAACTTATGTGCCCTAATCGTCTGCCTTACATTATGTGTCCTAATCGTATGTTTCGTGCTAACAAAAGCACCTTCGACAGGTTTGTATCGGTTTTCGAGGTCCAGAACTATGTTCATTTTCAATATTTTCACGGCCCTCTTTGAAAGCCTTGTGCCATCTGAGAACTTGTGCTGAAGACAAAGCAGCAACTTCATATGCTGTTCTTAATATTCGAGATGTCTCTAAAGCAGTTCTTTAAAGTTTAACGCAAAAATTAGTTGCATGTTGCTGCTCGATATTTGCCTGCAGTTTTCGTGTGACGCGGTATTGGAATAGAGCTTGGAAAACTGAGTGAACTGCATCTTTTCTGGTTGCGTATCTACCCCTTCCACTACATGTAGTCGTCTCCAGCCTGATGCAGTGTTGCCACATTTTGCGTAAAAAAATAATTCTCATTACTTCTGAGACTATTACAAAGGAAATTTTAATTGTTTTCGGCCTTACCAATATAAAGTAATTGTAGAAAAAAATTACTTTCGCCGTCCGATAAGCTGACTCGACATATGTAAACTGTCAAAATTGCAAGTCATATTGACCATTAGTTAGTCTATGGTACACTTCTAAATTTGTAAATTCATATTGTCGTTCAACAATGGAGAAACTTGAGCATCGCGCAGTGATAAAATTCCTTCGTTTGAAAGAGAAAAAGACTGTGAAGCCTACCCTTCATTTACAACGATAAAGCATTGGATGGTCGAGTACAAAGGTGGTCGTACGAGCATTTCAGACGAGAAACCTTTCGGGTGTCCGAAAACAGTTACAACTGAAGAAATGGTCGATTTAGTGCACCAAACTGTGATGGAAGATCGTTGAGATATAGCTAAGGTTTGTGGGATGTCATCTGAATGGGTGTATAAGATTTTACATCAAGATTTAGATAGGAGAAAATTACCCGCGCGATGGGTGCCGCGTTTGTTGACGATAGCCTATATCAAAAAAATCGGGCGTCGATGAAACCTAGGTACACCACCATACGCCCGAGACACAGCATTCAATGCAGTGAATTGCGGTGGAAGAATCAACTTCGAGGAAGGCAAAGGTCGTTCTCTCTGCAGAGAAAATGATGGCGACAGTTTTTTAGGATAGCCGAGGAATAATTCTTGTCAAAGGGTCAATCAACAATCAACGGACAGTACTACGCTGCACTCTATATAAAGGCCACAATTATGAAAAAACGCCAACATTTGACAAAAATGAAAATCCTGTTTCACCAGGATAGCGCTCGGGTTTACACATGCATGGTTGCAATGTGGAAATTGAACGAATTGAAGTTTGAATTGCTTCCGCACACACCTTATTCGCCAAATCTAGCTCCAGCGACTTTTTTTGCTACCTAATTTGAAAAAATATGTCGGCGGAAGAAAATGTAGGTCGAATCAGTATTTTTCAGATTTGGACAATCAATTTTTTTCGTTTTGATGGGATGGGAAATACGTTGGACCAAATGTATCGAGTTGCAGGGAGATTACGTTTATTACATTGAAAATAAATAAATTTTGTTTTGCTTCGAAGTGAGGCCGTAAACATGTCAGATATCCCTCGTATTTTCTAAAATTATTATTTTTACATACTAAGGCTGACAACTTAGTTATTGAAATACATATTAGGTTACGGGATTAAAGTGGTAAGGGATTTTATACCCTTTTAAGTTTTTACTTAGCCACAGTGACTACAGAAAAAAGACTTTTCCCAATAACTGCAGTTCCGATCAATTTTTAAACGGTGATATCTTAGTATTTATCTTGATATTTTACATCATGAAATATCATAAAGTGTCTTTTGACAGTGTTCATAATTAATTCTAAGTCATGGTGAAGTAATAGTGAAAAATTAGAGAAATGTTGCATGCAATTTGTTGCATATTGGCAAGCTTTAAATTGTTAGTCCATCTTTTGTCATTTGTAAAATATTAGTGCCATAATATGATATAGATCCGGAGATTATTCACTCTGTTTCAGTGTAGTACGTTATTTACACATATTCAAGCGTATTTCTTTTACATTGTCCAAACCACTGGTAATATGGGGGTGAAGAGCGAACGACTTTTCAAAGTTCTCAATACTTTTGCTATGATGAAATTGCTGACTTCAGCCATGTTTAAGAAGGCTACTATCCAAATTTCGCCCAAATCTATCACATATATAAGCTTTTACAATCGTTTAAACTAAACTATTTGTAGCTAATAAAAATAATTTAATATGGTTATAATAACTAAAGTAAGGCACTCATTTCTACATATTCAATGTAACACTTATTTGACGAAACACGTCCTCATTAATTGTTGCATATTTCGCATTTTTGTTTAATTCAGTAACTAGGTTAATCTAACATTAAGTAAGGAAGTAGGTTAGGACATGATATAAAAACTGAGGAGAGAAGAGAACGAATCTAATCTAATCAATCTTGTACATGTGAACATCGCAATATATAGTGTTGTTGCTAAGTATTTATTAAACGTTGTTTTATTTTGTTGCCGATTGTATTATTTATTGCACCAATAAAACCGGTCGCTAATGAGCCCGCCTCGAAGATGAAGCCGTAACGAGGACCAGGGGACATCACAAGTTAATTAAACATTATTTTCAGGTGGAAGAACCATTAAAGAAACTTAAGAAAAGTAACTATTTCTGTCTTTTCAACAGTGTTCATATACGCATTGAAGATGGTGAACGTTCGGGGCCTTGATTTGCAATAATTTCTCTACAAATAATTAATAAAGTCTATACCATGGCGAAGAGCGACCGTCGCATAGATGTGCACGAGATAACTGATGCCGTAAACATCTCAACCTCTACACAACTTTTGCATTACCATTTGAAAAATTTTAAAAAGCTAACCGCAAGATGTTTGCGGCGGTTGCTGACTGTAAAGCCAATGCGTGATCAATGCTGTGTCACGATTTCAAATGACTGTATTGCTTCAAGTTCAATCGAAATTTAAAAAAATATATTTTCGTCATTATGCCACCAGAGATGAAACCTGAATGTATTAGTACATTGCTATACTGCAAACAAAAACGCTCCGCAAAAAAGTGCTCCGAAGAACATAAAAGCTGTTTTTTTCCTCTTTAAGAACTACGGCCACGATTTGTTTAGATTCCAAAGGCGTAAAATCTTTAGTAACTATTGAAGAGGGGAAGTACAAGTCCGGCCAATAATATGTTGATGTACTGACATATTTCGATGCCGATCTAAGGAAAAAGTATTAGGATAATGCGTCGTTTAATTCATCTGCTTTGGCAACCCCTAAATTTATGCAATTGGTATTGGAGCTCTATCCACCATATTCACCAGATCTGGCTCCTAGTGATTTTTTCTTGTTTCCAAACTTGAAGAAATGGCTTGGTGGAACAAGATTCGGGACAAACGAAAGATGATAACCGCAACAAATGGCTTAGATGGCTTAAAAAATGGAAAGTTGCTGAGATAAGTTTATAAAATTGGATGGGAATTATGTTGTAAAGTTAAAAATATTTTTAAACCTAAAAAAAACCTTTAAAAGTCATTCTCTTGTCACATCACCCTCGTATATATACACAATTCCTTGTTTATACAGTTCTACGATTACATCTTCAAGAGCATTAGCTCAAAGAGTGAACACATTATTTATGTATATGATCTATTTCTATCAGGAAAAGTGAAAGAGTTGTAGCGTTGACTGAATAAGGGTAGTCCAGAATCCTCTATCTCTAGAGAACCATCGGAGATTCAAAAATGGAACGATAAAACGCAAACAATCCCGCGGTTTCCTATATGACAAAAAAATGCCTCCAGAGAAAGACAAACTGTCTCTCAAGCTTTCCACTTTTTCTTGAAACACATAAATCTACATGTGACAGTTCGATTTGTTCTGTATTAATCAAACCAAGAAGTCACGTCGGCATAAATGTACATATGAGAAGAAGCACATTTAACAATTCCCATTTCTCCGTTTATAACAAACATATATGTATTTACCCAGAAATTGAAAGAAATATTTAAGTTAAATTTATAACTACATATATATATAAATTAATTTAAACGAAATTATCGACCGTAATATATTGACTCAAATAAATTAAAAGCGGGCAAGCGGTCTGTCAATTAAAAAACTCATTTATTAAGTATCCCTATATTCCGCAACAACTTTGTTGCTTCTTCCGGAGATACTACAAAATTAATGAGAAATAACATTAAATAAATAAGAGTATAAAGCAGTAGTAAAATACTTACAAAATGTAGAGTTGAAAAAATAATAAAATTGACGTACAAGGACAATAAAATTGATTAGATTTAAAACTTAAAGTAACTATAGATACAACCCTTTAAAACCTTTAAAAAACATGTATATGTAAAAGTTAAAACATGAAAAATATGAAACGAAACATATAGCAAAAAACTAAAGTCACAAGTATATAAAAAATGTTATTCTTCTATAAATGTGATAATTATAGAAGAATAACATTACTAAACATAGTATATAAAGTATTAACATCAATTGTATTAAAAAGGTTGAATACATACCTAAGAAGAGAGATAGGAGAGTACCAGAACGGATTCATGCAGGGAAAGTCAACAATCGATGCAATTCACTCATTAAGCCAAGTTGTAGAAAAATACTATGAAAGAGATATAGACCTACATTTAATATACATCGATTTTAAACAGGCGTTTGACAGTTTGGAAAGGAAAACTATCATGAAGGAAGCAACAACATTGGGAATACCAGAAAAGATAAAAAGGCTGATCAGAATGACATTAGATGAATCAAAAGCAGCTGTAATTACAGAAGAAGGGATGACAAATGCAATAAAACAAACAAAAGGAGTAAGACAGGGGGATGGACTTTCGGCGGCACTATTTAACATAGCATTGGAAGGAACCATACGAAGCTGTGAAATAACCGGATCCTTAATACAGAAATCAATACAAGTGATTGCATATGCCGATGATATTGCTGTCATGGCAAGGGACAAGAAAAGTTTAGAAAAAATAATAAAGAGGATAGATGGAGAAGCACGGAAACGAGGTCTAGAGATAAATCAAAAGAAAACGAAATATATGAGAGTGAGTAGGAAACAGGCAGAACATGGGAAGGAAATACGGATGGGGGACCGCAGGTTTGAACAAGTACAAACCTTCAAATACCTCGGAACGATTATAAGTAATAAAAACGATAGAAGTATAGAAATAGCACAAAGAATAAAATCGGGACACAACGCATACTACAGGGATAGGGAGATAATGAGAAGTAAAAAGATAAGTAGGAAAACAAAATTGAAAGTGTACAAAACAGCGATAAGACCGACAGTCTTATATGCGGCGGAAACTATGTGCATTACAAGCAGGCACCCAGAAAATTTAAAAATTTTCGAAAGGAAGATAATTAGAAGGCTTTATGGACCGGAGAGGATAAGCGAGGAGCAGTATCGACGATTAACTAATCAAGTTATAAGAGAAATACTAAACGGAGAAGATATAGTAAAGGAAATCAAATCGAAAAGAATACGTTGGTATGGACACATAATGAGAAAGGAGGAAGAATCAATATCAAGGAAAATAATGAAATGGAAACCGCAGGAAAGTGGATCCAAAGGAAGACCTAAGTTAAGATGGGAGGACCAAGTGATTAATGACATAAGGGCCATGGGAATCATTAACTGGCGAGAGAAGATAAAGGATAGAAAGGTATGGAGGCAAATAGCAGATGAAGCAAAGAAACATGACAACCTGTAAATACAAACAAGCAAGAAAATGGAGAGGAGTGACGAACCGCCCCATAATGATAGTCAGAAGAGCTCAAGCAGCGGCTCCAATTCCGTAAGGAATGTATAGCCAGTTATATATATATATATATATATATATATATATATATATATATAATAATGCAATATAAATTTAACAATATATGGACCAAATAACAAAACAATTTTTAGATGGTCAACTAACCGTCAAACCGAGTATATTAAAATAAATTATACTTAGTCCGTTAGTATCAGATCTATAATTTACGTTATTTGTGTCTCTGTTAATGTGGACCATTTCTAAAAACGTTCTTTTTTTAAGGTTATTTTCGACGTCTAAGATCTTAACGTCAACAAAATTGAATGTATAGTCACGATCAAGTGCATGGTCCACCAATGCACAAGATCTCTTTCTAATACGGACATCACTTTTATGCTGTGTGATGCGCTGTTTTAGCCACTGTGATGTTTGACCTATATAAACGCCACAACAATCCGAACATGCTATCCTGTAGAAAACGTGACTATTTAAAAAGAATGGTGTTATGTCTTTGATCTTACTATACAACTTCTTCAAAGTATAGGTGTTGTATTTAGCTATTTTAATGTTATTAAATTGTTTGAAATGTGATACAATTGTACGAGTAAGACCACCAATGTATGGGATTTTTTTGTAAATCACACTGTCTGCAGAAAGGTCCTCAATAGGGCCATCAAAAAGTTTGAGCTATATATCAATTTATTAAGTATGTGCTTAGGATAGCCATTGTTGACGAAGATGTTGAAAAGTTCTTTTCGCTTGCCCGCTTTTAATTTATTTGATTCTATATATATATATATATATATATATATATATATATATATATATATATATATATATATATATTATTATAATTATTTCTTGACCTTATTATGTTATGGTAGATTCAATTAGTTGGCGATTTAAGGTCTGGTTTTACTTCAAAATGTATATATTTAAAACAATCCTACATGTTTTACTAGTTGCTAATTACTAATTATTTTAATTTATGATTAAAAGCGAATATGTTCGTTATAAATTGTGATGTTCTTTCGAAAGAAAAGCTGTTTTATACATTGATACATTTAAATTATGTGTACGTTTGTTAAATACATATACATATTAATATAGGTCATGAAATCGTTTTTAAGCTCGCTGACGTAGATCGTGGGGATTTTGGGTATATAACACCTTATAAAATAAATTACATATATTATTTTATTCACTAAATCGTTTTAAATAAAATAAACCTTCTCATTACGGCCATATATTCGTGATAAGTTTTAAATATACTAGTAAATTTATTTTCTTTAAAATGCAGGCCACGTTTTAGCATTAACGAACACGAGTAATGTTTAAGCAGAACATTTAATAGCATCAGACCGTATTGTTTAAACAACAGAGCTGAAATCTCAACGTAACTATTTAGCTTAAACCGTGTTACAACGTTTTTACTCACAGATATCGTACTATAAAACGTTTTAAATTTATAAATAGAAATTGGCAGCAAAATTTTACAACAGAAATAATAATAAATCATCCATCTAAATTCTATGTAAATTTCAAGATATTTAAAGAAATACATTAATTGATGTGTGTTATATATTATTGTGCATAAAGAAACGATTTAAAGGATAGAGACGCATGTGTTATGTATTAACGTAAATAATTTTAATATAAGTATTACAGTAAGTTTAAGTCATTTATTTACTGATTATTAGAGAACGGACACGCTCACCACCCAGTGCAGTACTGGCGAAAGGCTGTATTTCTAAAATATTTAATTTTATTTATATAATTGGAAAACGAAGGGTGGTGATCTATAAAATTACGAAATACATATGTATTTGTTGAAAAGTTGTATTTTTAAAGTTTTTAATTTTATTTCTATAATTGGAACATTTTTATTTGTTCATTTTGTCGTTCAAGTTGAGTAAAGGAGTATTAATATTGACTAGCAATAGTTTCTCAAGGTTTTCTTCTGTCAATTTTGTTCTCTTTGAATTAAGTACATCCTTATAAATAGAAAACGTCCTTTCTACATCGCAACTGGTTACAGGTGCATACTGGAAATATTCTTTTATTTCTTCATATTTAGCCGTTAGATTTTGTGGAATTGTCTCCATACATAATTGCTGCAATGTAATTCAATCTGGATTTCTATTAAGAATTGCTTCAAACTTTTGCCGAAGGCCACATCCGAAGTCACTTGGAATACTTTTCAAATTATTAACAGCCACATCTAATGTGGTTAATCCGTCATTTAATTTGAGATTTCGATTTTCAAAATAAGTGATTAGTTTTGGCAATTTTCCAAAGTGTTCGTGAAGAAAGTACAACTGATTTTTTAAATTTGGGATTTGTGTGAGCTCCTTGCACTCACCAATACTTCTAGCATCTTCCTTTAGCAGTGTTGCGAAATGTTTTAGACCATCGAAATTCTCAGCATAATAACTAGTAGCTTCCAGCCATGTTCCCCATCTAGTTATTGCTGGAGTGGGAGGCAGTGACAGAGATGGAAATTTTTCCCTGGAAAGAGCTACTCTCAATGGTGCTTTTCTGAAAACTTTTTTAAAAGCTGATACAAGTCTATCAACTTCCGGAAAAGTGTCTCTGATATATTCACAGATTCTGTGGAGAGCATGTGGTACACAAGTAATATGCAGCATATTAGGATATGTTTTCTTCAATAGTCTGCCTGTTTTTAACATATACGCAGCACTATCACTGACAAATAAAAGTATTTTTTCTTTGTACGTGGCGTCCGAATGAAGCATTTTTTGCATATTCTCCTTAATGGTTTCAGCAACTGTTTCCGCATCAACTCTATTTATAACACTTGTTGCTATTACATATGAGTTATAGGGAATAGTTGGATGTAGTACACCAGCTACAACATTTACCACACAGCGTCCTAACATATCCACCGTTTCGTCGGCGCTTATCCATATGCATTGATTTAAAAGATGGCTTCTAATGCGTTCTACTGTTCTCGTATAGCACCTAGAAACATAATATTTGCGTAAAGTTGATTCATCAGGAACATTTCGACCAGTATATTTTTTCAGAAATATTTTTAAAGTAGGATTGCTAAGATTATTTAATGGAATATTAGCCGCCATAAAAGTTTTACAGAGTTCAGATGTGTTTGCGATCCTAAGTGACGAATTTTTGACGATATTTTACGGATTTTGTAATAAATTTCGGAATCACTGACAATGGACATACAATCAGTATGACCGTCAATCCAACTCGCCATTGTTTTACAATGCCGTTCTCGATATTCTTCCATATCATGTCTGAAAAAGTAACTTAAACAATGCTCTAGATCTAAATAAATGAAAACTAAAAATGTATGCGTAAGTTATTGAAACTTAATGAAATTCACTATGTAATTAAAGTTAAAACAATGAAAAAAAAGAATCTAACTCACCGTACTTCATTTATTTTACGAAATAGAAATTAATAAATAAATTAATTTTTGAAGAAAGGAATTTTAGTGTAAAATTGAAGTTCTTGAAGATAGATGCTGTTAACCGAATTAATAGTGCTATTCAATAACTGCGTGTTGTACTTAACGATGTTATAGACTATTTATATGGTTCATCGTAATTTCGGCTCAATGCGTCCGATCTCTAGTCATCACATTTCCAGTTTTTTTCTATAATTTTGTTGCCAAACGATTCAGTTTTGAAACTTCCAAAACGTTATTTTACTGAAATTGTCTGTAAAATAAACGTAAGAAATACATGAAGTTGACTTTATTTCAACTTTTATTTCTTACGGACATGCGTAAAGGTAACGAACTACATTGGTTTCTCATATATTCGACTTTACGTCTTAAGTTTTCCATACGTTCAGCTTACGTATTATGTCCATTGTGAACAAGTACTAACGGAAAGTAAGTATATTATACACTTATACAATGCATAGGCAGTTGTACCCCTATATTTAGTTAAATAAGATCTTTCTTTGAACATGTTAGAAGTTACCGAAACAAT
This sequence comes from Melolontha melolontha, assembly GCA_935421215.2. Lineage (NCBI taxonomy): Eukaryota > Metazoa > Arthropoda > Insecta > Coleoptera > Scarabaeidae > Melolontha > Melolontha melolontha. Next base: position 150,096,543 of record OW285237.1, on the reverse strand, counting down.
ATTGTCAGAATAATAAAATAAAATACTGCAACTTATCAAGTATTTTTTATTATAATTCGTATTAAGTGCTTCAAGGAAATTATTTAATATTGCTTTTTTATTTTTATTTCATTAATTATGAATTTCCATCAAGTACAGGCTACTTCGATTCAAAATATTAAGTATATCTAAATACAATATTTCATCAAGAACAGACAGCAACATCCATTAACAAGATAAAAAATACAATAAGATTGCAACTGAGACTACGAATAATAACTTACATAAAAGATTTAAAAATTCAAGAGAGCGTTTATAATCTATTGGTTTTTATTATAGTGGTCGTTTAGTAAATATAAGCTAAAATTACATGAAATTAAATAAGGTTTATTACTACCTTTGCGGATGATTTTAATGATCGCCAAATATCTGTTTAAATGAGCAAAAAATTGTTATTAACTTTGAAATTTAGTTAATTAAAGAAAGACCGCAAAAACACGTGTATTTCCCATATATATTATCTTTAACGTTCAAGATCCAAGGAAGCGACCGTTAAAACTAAAATGAACGGGCACAAAGTAGCAATAAAAGTGAACATCGCTCGCCTCTTAACTATACGGCTTTATGATGCCAAGAAGCAACACTCTGCCATCATATTATGAACATATTTTACACAATCTATAAAAGGTCGCCCTTTATGCCGACCAAGAGCATTATGAGGTAAAAAAGGAATATGTAGGCGACAAAAGTGTGGAAATATATGTGGATGGCGGTAAATTCGAAAGCTTACCCTCGAGTTTCAATAAAATGTACGAACGAACCGCCGCCGCCAGTCTCGATGAATTCGATAAAACTTTGTAATACCGCAATTTCTATTTGCTCGTGCATGAATAAGTTTTTCCGTGCAAAAAATTGTGAGTAGTTTTAAGCGCGCATATGAGTACGTGCGGTTCGAATAAGATATTGGAAACTTCGAACATTAAAAACCTCTTATGATGACGTGAAAGTGCTGAGAATCGCCGGGAGAGTTGATTTGTTCATATTTTAGTACATCTTTGAGGAATCGAACTAAAATTTATAGCGGTTTGCCCAAGAGCAACCTAATAATTGTATGGAACTATTTATATTTTAATGAAAACAAGAATTTTTTTAAATAATATCAAGAATATTAAAATCTGGCGTGGAGAATACAATACAAATACAAATTTGTGTTACCGTGAAAATTGTAATCCAGACATGCAGGCAAGTGTTTCGTCCTACTAGATACTCATCAGTTCATGACGCCGGTTAGACAAATTACACAACACGGCCACCCTAACACATACAGTCAAGACATGAACGACCGTATTTGAGAAAATTTAGAACCGCCCATTGACTGATGTCAACACCATGAACACCAACACAACTGGGTTCATTCTCATGACAAGTGTAAAACTTGGGAAATGGTTTCAATCAGACGAACATAAGGTAAATAGTTAATTGACGAAGGAGATACTTGTTGAAACTGCATTATAACGCTAAGAAATAAGTAATTAAACTTCTACTTTCAAAAATTTTTTTATTGTAAATACCACTACAATATTGTTTCGCCATACAATGGCTTCATCAGGTGGATGAATACTGAATATGTACAATGCAAGTTAGAATATTTATGTGAAAATTATTGGGGAAATGGGTGGAAAATTTTTACAATCTTAAATTTACTAGAGGGGAGTTGTTTAAATCTAGTTGGTCATTTAAAGCTAATCCTAAACTATTGTATCTATTAATTTCTAAGTTTTCTAACAGGTTAAGTTTTTTACTTTTTCCTTGAACGTGTAAAATTTTGAAATCTATATTAAATCTATGATTAATTTCTAAACAATGATTTGCGAAAGTTGAATCTGTTTTCTTTTCTTTATGGCTTCTCTCGTGTCCTTTCATCCTAATTTTTAATGTCCTCCCCGTTTGTCCTATGTATACCTTATTGCAATCTTCGCATGTTAACTTATACACACCAGAGTTTAATTCTTTGTCTATTTTATCTTTGTTATTTTTAATAAAGTTCTGTATAGTATTGTCTGTTTTAAATGATATATGTTCGTTATTAACTTTTTTAATGAAAGTACCATTTTTTTCTGAAATTTTTCCTAAGTAAGTGATTGAATTGTAGGAATTAATCATCTTGTGTTTTATTTTTGGGTAAACTAAGGAAAGAGTTTTAGATTTTTGTTGGCTATTCAAGATGTTATTGATAATATTTATAGAGTAACCATTGTTTAAAGCTATTGTATATATTCTATTTAGTTCAAGGTCGAAATTACTATTACTCATAGGTACATGAATTAATCTATATACCATTGATTGGTATGCTGACAATTTGTGTGTTATAGGATGAAAAGAATTAGCGTGTATTGTGGTATCTGTATGTGTTGGTTTATGGTATATAGCGAACTCGTGTTTATTAGTTTTGTGTGATATGGTTAAATCTAGAAAATTAATGCTTTTGTTTATTTCTGTTTCTATAGTAAAATTTATTTTGGGGTGAATAGTGTTGATATAATTATGTAAAGTTGTTAATTGTATATCTGAACCGTTAAAGCAAATTAATATGTCATCAACATACCTAAACCAATATACACAATTACCAAACAGGGGATGTGTACTAATTATAGTTTCTAAATTATTCATGAAAATTTCCGCTAATAAGGGGCTTAGTGAGTTTCCCATTGCTAGACCCTCTGTTTGTTTATAAAATTTCTTTTTAAATTGAAAATAATTTTGTTCCAGGCACGTTTGTAAGAGCTGTAAAATTTCGGTCTTTGTGACAATGTTCGTGTTTTTACGTTCTAGTTGTAAAGTAATTAAGATTGTAAAAATTTTCCACCACCATTCCCCAATAATTTTCACATAAATATTCTAACTTGCATTGTACATATTCAGTATTCATCCACCTGATGAAGCCATTGTATGGCGAATCAATATTGTAGTGGTATTTACAATAAAAGAATTTTTGAAACTAGAAGTTTAATTACTTATTTCTTAGCGGAACATAAGGTACTTGTATTGTGTTCCCACGCCCGGTTTTTTAATAATATTTTTTTATATTATTAAAAGGCGTTCTCGTTTTTATACGAATAGGTCAGATTTTCTCCCTCTAGTATGTTTCAAAATGTTTTGTTGTAACATACCTTCAAATACATTCCTCATTAGAGGCCATGCCACGGCCATGCTTTTTTTTAATGGTTGGGATGTATAATTTTAATAGTTTTGTTGTCATGTAAATGTGTGTAATAATTAGCAATTTAGTTTTTCAAAAAATGTTTATTACGACAGTCAAAATTAAAAGAAAATAATATCAAAGCAGATGTTGGAAATGTTGACCATTATTTTGAAGACAAAGTTGAATCTACGCTTCATGCTTTCAAAGCCATTTATTAGGATTTCTTGGGTTATGTCAGCACAAGATTTCACAATAGCATTACGAAGTTCCTCGATTGTGTGATGTATGGTCTTGAAAAAGGGTATTCCTTATATATGTAAAAATAAAAAAGTTAAAAGTTGAATCTGTAGATCTTGGAGAAAAATTAATAATTCTTGTATCGAAAAATTCTTGCAAGAAAAGCTGTTGTTTCTCGAGACTTGTGCGCTGGTGCATTATCTTGTTGGAAATATCCTTCCGTAAGTTCGTCATCATGAAGTTCATTAATAAACGGCCCTATTCTAATAATTCATTTGGATATCTTTCAGCAGTTATATTTTGATTAAAAGGTATAGGCTCAACGATTCGTCTTCTTGAAACTGCTAGCCTGACGCCTATTTTTTGTGGATGTAGTGTAGTTTCCACAAATTCATGAGGGTTTTCTGCAGACCAAATTCTCATATTTTGCTTGTTTAAATATCCTGAAAGATGGAACCAAGCCTCATCCGAAAAGAAGCATTTGCCGAGAATGTCATTATTATGTATGTTATTCAAAACCCATAGACAATACTGTGTTCTCGTAACAAAATCTACATGCTTGAGTTCCGAAACTGCTTGAATTTGATATGGATTCTTTTTTAAAACAGTATGACATGTTCCCACTGAGAAATTAACTTGTGATAGTTTTGCGATTAATTTCTTGGATGAGTTGTCCATTCGACATCGAATATCCCTCTATACAATTTGCTGTTCGTTTCACCGCCTAATTTACGAGTTATTGCCTCTGTTTCACCAAATTAAATAGCACAGGCTTGAATATGTTTTTGTAGTAGTGCGTAAGTAATGTAATCCTGTACTGATTAGCGGAATAAACTCATTTACCATTTTTTTTAGTTTTTGGCAAGTTCTATAGTAACTTTGAATACTAAATATTTTATTTTGTAACATTATAATAAAATAATTTAAAAAATACAAGCGTTTATAATTTGAATTTATGTATGACAATTGTCAGAATTTGAAGTTTTCTAAAGCTGCGCATATACACCAATCTTTGATTACTTAATTACTTTAAAAACAGCCTACTATAATGAGGAAAGTTTTTAAAGACAATTTTTTCTAATGAATTAATAAATTTATTGCTGCAATCTCTAATCTCTATTTACGAGTGCAGTCTCTATTAGAATTAAATTTCTAAATTTTACATTTATTTTATTTAATTATTAGTGGATGTATTATTATTTATGCTAAATTTTTTAAAATATATATATCAAAATGTTAAAATTTACTTCTGTGTATTTACACAAAAATATAAGGCATGAAGAGTAAATGTGGGGTAAAGCAACAACTAAAACTACGTAGATATAAAAATATAGAGTAAAAATAATAAATTATTGCAATAATCATGAGATAATTGTCACGACTAATCTAGGAATTCCATGGATATTGACAAAGTAATACAGAAATTGTGTCCGCAATTTAGCTAAACTCAAATATTTACAATCTCCTCTTCAAAATGTATTTAAAATTAACGTATTAGTAAATATAAATTTGTACATACTAACATTCGTCCAACAATGATTTTAAAGTGAATTGAAAATAATCCTGGCCAATCTTGGATGCGTATTTCGTCAACTAAATTGACACCAGTGGTAGAAAAAAGTATGAGACTCAGAGAACTATCAAATACACTACGATGCAGTAAGAATTAGAGAGAATCATTCAAAAATTGTTTTAATAAGTCATAATATTTAAAGAGGATGTTTCGTGTATACGCACACTTATGATAGCTAGAGGTTATGCAACTACGAGGGATGGCTTTTATATTTCGGAAATAGGAGATCCTGGTGCTGCCACCCCACAACCAATGTTTCTATAGTAAAGTTCGATATTTTTTAGAGAATACTTACTCAGAACATTTTGAAGTATGTACAGGTGCTATTTGTGTTGTCTACAGTGATTTAAAAATTTCATCTCGGCCTAAAAATGGAATTAACTCGTGAACATTTCGGTGCGGTAATTTTTTACAAATTTCGACGTAAATTATTCGACTTTTGGCGATGAATCACCATAAAAAACTAGCGTATATCGGAGGTATACTGAATTCAATCGTGGCCGTGCTTTTTTGCCCACTGACGGTTTTCGTGAAGATCGTCAAAAATCGGTTGTACTGAAAAAACATTGCTGCTGTGTGTGCATTGATATTACAAGATCGTCATGTGACTTATCGTGAGATAGTGGTATCCATTAGTGGGACCAGCACACATTAAATTTTGTATGAATTTTTGGCCGTCAAAAAAATTGGTTTGCTTTGGATCCCACATAATTTGACAATCGCTCAAAAAAAGGCTCGTGTCTCTTGATCGAAAGAAATGCTAAAAAACAATACAAGTAAACAGCAGCCGACTGTATAGGTCCTTCAAGATGAGCCAAATCCAACAAAAGTTATTCGCGCACGAAACAATTCTAAGCAAATGGTCACTTGTTCGTTCGGAAAAACCGTACATGTGCCAACTGTACCATTAGTGCAACGTCGGAAGGTCAAGTGTTCGGAAATATAAGCGAAACCAATCGCCGAAGACGGATCATTCTCCACCAGAACAATGCGAGCTCTCACACATCGTCTCAAACAAGAGACTTTGACAACTGAAAAAGTGGAATTATTGTCATTATCACTGAAATGAGTGAGCTAATAAAATTTTTGTGTTCGAGGTATGTCTGCAAATAGTATTTCATAGCTTGCTTGTAAGCGGTAAAGATTTAAGTGTAAATCATTTTTAAAGATACGTCTAATAGTATCATAAAAGAAATCTGGTTTTTGTTGTAAGTGTCCCACAGAAATCTGTGGAAATTCCGCAGTTACCTGCCACACCGTTTCAATAGTTTATAAGTTTAAAAATTTTATAAATTAACATAAATATTTCCAAAATACAACTTATAAATATTTGTGTAAATATCAATACAAGGTAGCTTGTCTTCGGACATATTCTGTGTTATATCACATGTTGTAATAAAATATTATTATTGAATTCTAAACATGGATTTATAACTGCCTTTAATGCGATTCACACCTGTTGTATCTTTAAATAACTGCACAAAATGGAGAATATGAGAGCGGGTTAATTAATTCGCGCGATCGTACAGAAATGAAGGACAATTTAAATGAACAAACTTTATTTTTCTGCACAATCTCCTCTTAATTCGATACATTTGGTCCATCTGTGTTCAAGCTTCTTCATTCCTTCTCGAAAGTGATTTTCTTTTAACCCTGCAAAATAATCGTCCACTATTGAAGGGAAAATCTTTTAATTTAAGGGAATACATGAAAGTCAGATGGTGCTAGCTCTGGGCGAATATGGGAGTACGATACTAATTCAGAACTTAATTCTTCCATTTCTTTTTGCAACAACTGTACTGGAATGCGCAGGTGCATTATCATGGGGAAATAGTACTTTCTTCTTAGCTATTCCTAGACGCTCAGTGAAGGTAACTACCTTCAAACGATCTAGGAGATTTGCGGAATATTCACCGTCTACGGTATTTCCCTTTTGAAGATGGTCTATCAACAATATTCCTTTTGCATTAAAAAATATCGATACCTTGAACTTTCGCGCAGATGAAACTATCTTGCCTTCTCTGGAGTTGATTTTCTACGTTTGGTCCACATCTTCGACTGTTGTTCAGATTGGGGTGTATAATAATGAACCAATGTTTCGTCAAGAGTAACAAATCGGCGCAAAAAAATCTGTTGTGTTGCGTTTAAAAATTTCTAAATTATTCATCAATATTTGACAGCGAACACGTCTTCGTTCCATCGTCGGTAAGCGCTGCACCTATCTTTCCGAAAGCTTTCTCATATCAAGTTCTGCGTGCAAAATATAAAAGCACCCGTTTATTTCTAATACTTTCAATCGTCGGTCACTCAGTGGACTTTAGCCGCTATTTCTGGACTTGTAACTGTTTTCGGCGGTCCACTACGGGGATAATCTTATAAGCTGCTCCTGCTACGCTTAAATTCATTTCCCCATTTTCTGATGATTGTATACGAAGCACAATCCTCACCCACTATATCTGGAAAATAATCATGAATTTCGGTAAAGAACATGCCTTTCTTTAAAAGATACTTAACACCGTACGATGTTCAAAATTATCCATTTACATTTAACTTGTATCAGGGTAAAATTAAAAAAATTTCCTACGCAACACGCTTTGTCGCAAATTTATCAAACACTAACAGTAAATTGACAAGGCATCGGTTGTCAAAATGTGGTGTGTATTTTTTTTTTATTTCACGGTCTACTCTAGGCTATCGGACGAATAAGGCAACCCGTTCTCGTAGATGTACTGGAATAATGATAGGAGAGCAAATTCTTTTACAAAATCTTCGTATCTCTCCATTCACCATTGGTTTTCTCTTTCTCTCTAAATAAATTTCAGCCATATATCATCTTTTTGTTGCTTATTAAATACAAAAGCCAAACAAGTGTGTGAATATATAAAAGAAATAGTCGGTTTAGGACGTATTTTCGAAAGCAATATAGGTACATAAACTCACAAAAAGTAAAAAATTGAAAAACTCCGGCTTCATTACGAGTGTGAAGGCGTTGACTTTTTGACACATATTATAACTGAAAAGACCTGGGTACAACCATTATATTCCAGAAAGAAATTCGAAACAACCATCGGCTGGCAAAGTGATGGCGACTGTATTCTGGGACGCAATTTGCATCAGTTTTCTTGAAGAAAGAAAAACATTCAGCTCTTAGGCAAGAGGGTTATTCTGCTGCACGATAACATTCGCCCACATACCGCTCATTTAACGAAAAATACATTGACGAAGTTTGGTTGGGAAGTAGTGCCTAGTCCGGACTTGGCCCCTAGTAACTATCATCTGGCACTAAACAAGTTTTTGGAAGGCAAGTAATTTACCTCTAATGAAAAAGTGAAGGATGTGGTGCAAAATTACAGAAGCTACCGGAGCGATGTGATAAGGGCAGCTCCTTATCACATTAATATTGGTATCGATTTTGTTGAGACAACAGGCAAGTGGAACCACGCATTGTCTTTCTAAATTTAGTGTTTTTCTAATTAATTTATTAATTACTTTACTATGCTCCATATCCAACACTGCTATTTCTTGTTACTGAGGATAACAACTTAGTTGTCGAAATCGTGTTTAGGATTAATATATATATGTGGTAAGGGATTTCATACTATTAAATACATTAAATACTTAATCTTAATATTGTAAAAGAATTAATTGAATTAATTTGAAGCAATTTACGTTATTTATTTATTTCAACACTATCTTATGCATTTCGATATTCTGTACTGCGGTTTTATTGATTTGGTAAGATTAACTTTACATATTGGAAAATAAATTTTGATATCATTAAACCAAATTTTAATTAGTAAATGTAATTATTTTTTTTTACTTACACAGAATAATGTGTACCAGTGATTTTTGTAATAACTATAAGATAAAAAGCTAATAGTAAAACGTTCTCAATATTCTTTACTTAGTTCTTAATTAAATAGGTAGCGATTAATATTGTTGGTGAAACACCAAAGTTAACTAAGGGTCAGTAAATTTCGTTTTCTCTTCATTTTCCCCAGGTATAAACTTTTTACTGCAAATGACATATTTCCCGGGATTATGACTTTAAGGTTAATCCTAGTGCAATAAATATAGCCGTAAAAAAGGTAGAAACAATTTGTGGCCGATATTGAAAACCCATTTTTACGAGTAAAAATTGACGACGTCTGTTACTACATTTATATGAAATTTACTTTTACTAGGTACATTACATTTAGGGGTGAAGCAATAGAAGTTTATGGATATCCCGACATCCCAATGAGCAAAATCCATCTTTCTCTGTTGTCCGATTGTAAATTAGTATTCCAGAGAACAAGCTAAATTAATAGGTATTTCAGGTTAACGATTATGAAAGTTCGTTACCATTACTTGAGATATCTAGCATATTCGTATTTTAGTGAGGAAAGTTCGATTTCAACTTTATAAACTTATAAAATTTTATCGATGGTTTCGTAACAACAGACATAGATTTCTCGTATTTCCGAGGATATAACATTGGTTATTGGATGTGTCTGTATATATTTAACGACTTTCGTACAGGATTCATTTGTAGTAAACATATTCGCAAATACGTTTCTGGGAAATAACATTTATTTTTACAATATTTGAAAGAGTTTCATCTAGCAGTATTACTACCATTTTCGGATGTACGTATATTATATCAACAAACATTAACTTTATTTACCTTTTTACATTTACATCTATATACAGTGATGGGCAAATATATGGAACCAAATAAATATCCGTTAAATTAAAAAAATATTCTAATTTTAGACACGGAAATTATAGATGGAAGACCCATCATTTGAAAATTTTTTTAAAATTAAATGGCCTGTATTTTTTACATTTTAATATTCTCTTGGATAACACAATTTCAACAAACTATAATTCTTGAGAACTGAAATATTTAGCTTGAGATTTACTGCTGGGTTCATTGAATTTAGTCACGGTAAAATGTTCATGTGTAAACCGGTCTTTTCAATAAAAAAATGTCGTTGCCAAAAATATATCACCACCTTCAATGTCAGAATCCTAGTCTTAGTGAAAAGTTTAAAATTTTTGTCAGTAAATTTAGAAAATGAACTCACATACTACAAAAGTGATGAAGGGCACGAATTGTAATGGAGCTAAAGGACAGATAGTCCCTTGTAGCAGTGGCAGATCATTTGAATTTTGCCAGTAATATTGTATTCTTAATCAACAAAATATGGACGGAAGAAAGAACGCTAGAGAGGAGGATCAGCCAAGCCGAGAGTTTCCACCCAGGAAGAAGATGCGACTCTTATAGAAAGACTGGAAGAGCACCCATTTCGAACGGCAAAGCAAGCAAGAATTTTGTCTGTTTCCAAGGAGTAAGACAACCGTTTTAAGAAGAATACAAGATTTTTGGAACCGTGTGATATTTACGAAAATATGTTTCAGTCATCTAAAAAAGGCAAAATTAAAGTGTATCGGCCAGACAATGCCAGATTTTATACACTGTACGTGAATCACTAACGAGCAGCTGGTTATTTCAGCGTCATTTTGTGGGGGTGGATTTCGTCAAGAGGAATGGGGATAGTATGGAGAATCGACAGAAGATTTATGGGTCAAACTTATGTGGTGATTTTGGAAAATGTCATGCTACCAAGTGTCAAACAGGTTTTTCCAGAAAAATATTTTGTCTTCCAACAAGACAACTGTCTAGTCCATAGTGCCAACATTGTTACGAGATGGATGCAAGAAAACAATGTTGAAACACTTCCTTGGGCCAGTTATAGCCCAGACACAAACCCTATAGATAATGTCCGGGGTATAATTGCAAATAACCTGTACCAACGCAAATTTTTGCCGGAAAATGTGAAACATTTCTGGCAAGAAATTTCATTCACTTGGGAAGACTTTAGCAACGAAGAAAATTTTTCGCATCCTTTATATGAATCAATGGCCCGCAGACTACAGAGAGTTATCGATGTAAACGGGGACATGACAAAATATTGAATTTTTATTTCGTCTTTTGTTTGTGTTTTCATCTATGTATTATTCGATATGTTGATGATTATTTATTGAAAATAAACATAGTTAATAAAAAGAAATGGAAGAATGTTTTTTTCGATTCATACAGCAGATATTACCATAAACTTTAAAAATGTTTTTTTCGATTCATACAGAGATATTACCATAAACTTTAAAAATCTTTTTTATAATCTATGGAAATTATATAAAAAAATTTAGACATACAATCTAATTCTAAAAATTCAAGAAGAGAGTCAGTCACCTCAACAAAGAAAAATAATTTTGTAAATAACCTCCCTTGTGACATTTTTGAACAGTCCGTTTTACAACACTTCAAAATTGGGAAAATTCTCTGTAAGAGTAGTACCAAAACTCACTCAATGAACCCAGCTGTGCATGCAAACGAAAATCAGAATTGTTTGAATATTTATCTCTCGATATTAACAAAATCATAAGTATTGCTTAATAGGTATGAACGTTTAAATAAAAACGTTTACAATTCGAAATGTAAGTACTTCAATTTCTTGGATTCCTTCATTTGTTGTGGCGATTATAAAAATTGTTTTTTTGTCGAACATAAAATGAACGTGAATATTACAATCTTTAGATATTATCATAAGGTCTAGTAACTGTACACATGGACATACACCTCGTATTTTCCAGCATTTACTTCTGCTTAAGACACGTGTTTCTGCCATCTACTATTAGGCGTCATCAGTTAAGCTAGTGAAGTAAGTAAAGCTTAAACAAATCGCCTCATAAGGTATAGCAAATTTTGTCCTATCAGGTGGCACCATATAATCTAGTGACATCTGACGGACGAAAGAGACTATGCCGAAAGTGGCATACCTTATAAGGCGATTTGTTTAAGCTTTACTTACTTCACTAGCTTAACTGATAACGCCTAATAGTAGATGGCAGAAGCACGTGTCTCAAGCAGAAGTAAATGCTGGAAAATACGAGGTGTATGTCCATGTGTACAGTTACAGACGTGTATATTGCATGTCTGTTTCATTTGTAACAAATGCGTAATACGTGCTTAACGTATTGATATACTTAAACCTTTTTTGTATAAGGTCTAGTAGTTTGTGACATTTTAAAGGTGTCATTAAATAATTGTTGTTTGTCAATAATTGCTGAATTAAATGAAAGAGACAGCAATTTGCAAAGAATTTGCCTTACAAACTCTGCTACCAATGATATTAAAGCGCAAGATATTGCTATATCTGTAGAAGACAATCGCTAATTTATTTACAAACGAGCTGGCGCAAAGGCATGATATTAGTCGTCGTTCAGTAGGAATAATTCTTCAAAACGAAAAATACCATAAAATTCGCCTTGTTCAAGAGCTATCTGATGATGATTTCGACAGAAGGCAAGAGTTTTGTGAATCAGTGATGAACATTCGTAATCGTCATATCAATTTTGTAAATAATATAGTATTTTCGGATGAGGCAATCCTATACTTAAACGGTATTATTCATAGACATAAGTGTCGGTATTGGGCTCATAAATACAAGAGGCTCATACCCAATATCCTAGAAAACTTAACGTTTGGGCTGGTATTTGTAGAAACAGAAGAAATTCCAAATGGTCAAAGATATTTAGAACTTTTAAATAACCGGATAATTCCTGCATTGTAGGAAAATAGCCAACTTCCACAAAACATCTGGTTTAGCAGGATGGAAACCCCCTTATTTGGTTATCGTTCGAGATCGATTAGATCGAACTTTTACCCACAGATGGAGTGGAAGGAGGGGTGAATTTTAATGGGCCGCACGTTCTTCCGATCTCAATCCACCAGACTACTTGTTGAGAGGCTATCTAAAACAGAAAGTGTATCTTATCCGACCTAGAAACTTGCAAGATTTGGCTGAAAGAATTAATTAAAAGGATTTTACCAGACAGGTGGCGTACATTTTGAAAATCTCATAAATTAAGTTTAACGTTGTTTGTAGGACAAGTTTTCTTTTCCTTGCCAACTAATAAAAAAAAATACTTTAGAGTGCAAGTGTTATAATTTTTTGAAATCGTGTAATCGAAGAGAATGCCTTCAATTAAAAAAAGTATTACTTTTATACGTTACATGTTTTTGTTTTGTTTTTAAAAAAATACTTTAAGTGATGTCTCTTCATCCCTAATTTTCGTATGTAAAGTTTGAGATAATGTTTTGTTTAATTTAACAGACATTTACATGGTTCCACACTTTTGCCCATCACTGTGGAGATGCTCCTTTATTTCTCATGCGTGTTGTTAATTTCGTTTGAGAATATGTTTTTAATATTGACTATGGGAACGCTACTTGTTATAATAAAGTGATAAAAAACTAAGAAATAGTTTTTTTGTGTATCAGGTGTATAACAAAAAACGCTATCCAGTCTTATTATAAGGCATTTACGAATTGCAGTTATCTTAATTTTTAACTCCTAAGCATCATGAGGTTAAGTAAATGCAGTGAAATATTTTATGATACGATATGTTTGCAATTATTTCGTTCATGAATAAACTGAATAAAGCCAAGGCTATATAGATTCTTGCTTTAATACTTAAATTACACGCGTTCTTATAAGTCTTGTATTAAAAAACTTATATTATAGTGATTTTGACCTAACTTGACACGTGATCTTAAATGTTGTTGACTCTTATATAAAAGGTGTGTTTGATTCATTTATGGTGCACGCTTCAACAATTTGTTTTACAAAACAATGTAACAGTAGATTTTTTTCAAACATTTTGTTTGTCATGGAAATGAATGAATTTGATAATTTTTAAGAGACATCTATATCAAGAAATATATATTTATTAAATGCTAGGTGCAATATTGTGTTAAATTTAATAGGTATAATTTGGAAAAAAATCGACTTAATTAATTATAATATACATGCGAATAAATATCAATTTTGACATTTTGTTTTTTGCAGTACCATTTTCACGTTGCTATGTTATTTTATCATCTACGTATTCAGAATAATAAAAGTAAAAAAGAACAAGATAATTTTAGAACGAAGTTAATTTCCGAGATTGTCAGAACTAACACGGAACTATCTTTAAAATTTTTTTCAAGGAAATGTACAGGAGATTACTGCAGGGAACTTCATAGGTAAGTAATAGTATTACAATTTTAAAACTTCGAACATCTTGACAGATGAGATATATTTTTAAACAATATCTTCAAAAATCCAGGAGCTTGCCAATATTTTACACATTTATTCCAGGCGCAATTACGTAATAGGTATTAATAATTGCGTAAAACTTTTTGAAGTTTTTTGAGGCCATTAAATTAAAAACATTTTACAGGAAACTTATGTCTTTATTAGGAATAATAATTAAGATGCTTTTATGTTCCAAGCCTCTTCATTTTTTAAATATATGAATAGTATTTGTTATTATTTTAGAAATATTGTGGCGAGGTAAGGTTTCCAACCCGAATATTCAAATAAATTTTTTAAAACTTTGTGGATGAGTAATCAACTAATCACCCTGCGACATGCTCAGAATTATTATTTTTTGCGGGAAGGGGGGAGGGGGGGGCAAGCATTTAAGAGGGCAAGAACATTTTCCAAAGTAAGATATATATGTACAATGTACGTACGTTTGATGTGGATTCTGTCTGGCTAATAAATATTATTATTATTATTATTATTATTATTATTATTATTATTATTATTAGAGGTTGGATTATATGCAAAATGCATACTATGTGCAGAAACGCATATTTTCTCAATTTTTGATAAATACGAGTACATTAAATATGAAATACAATATAATTGCTTTAATTTATGAATGAAATTGATCAAATAGATTAATTGAAATACTATCTTAACTAAATGTGCTTTTAATTCCTTAATTTAACTTATTTTAAAATTAAAGTCAATAGTAAATTGATGTTTTACGTTCTACATAGATGTGCAATGTGAAGGTGAAAAGGCAGAACACATCAATATATATTATAATACATATATATATATATATATATATATATATATATATATATATATATATATATATATTAAAAATAATAGACTTTTTATTGGTTTAGCGACCTTTTATTGAATTATGATGTTTTATTCTACGACGTTTCGACTTTTATTATTTTTCAGTCTTTTTCAAGTATCTAGAAACAAGAATTAATACAATGAGAACATGAGAACTGTGTTTGCTTTTGTGAGATTGAATTAACAATTAAATTAACAATTAAAATTAAAATTAGATTAAAGACTGAATTACCAATTAGATTAACAATTAAAGTTAAAATTTAAAATTAGATTAATAATGAGTAAGGACAATTAAAGTGATTACATCTGTATAAATGAATAGAAAATTTGAATTAAACTACAATACAGTAAGGTAAATAGAAACAAGAATTACTACACTGAAAACGTGAGAGTTGTGTTTGCTTTTGTGAGACTGAATTAACAATTAAATTGACAATTAGAATTAAAATTAGATTAAAGACTGAATTACCAATTAAATTAACAATTAAAGTTAAAATTTAAAATTAGGTTAATAATGAGTAAGGATAAATTACAGTGGTTAAATCTGTATAAATGAATGAGATGTTAAACTTTTGATGTTAAACTACATTACATGAACAATGAATGACAAAACTCACCGTTTCTTTTGGTTTTCAAAATCACGCATTCTGTGTAACATGTGTATCGGGGGCCCGAGACCTTTTTTTGTAACGAACCGATCGCACTGGTTGGAATATTGTAAGTGTTTGTGGCTTTGTTTAGAGAGGTTAATTTCTGTTCTGTTTTTGGAATTTAGCAAATTGATCAGGACCGTGTTTAGGGGTATGTAGTAAAAGTATTTACAAATGGGAACTTATAAAAAGTTTTTTTTGTTTTTTTGGTTTGTGTTTGTGTGTGCGGGGGGAGGGAGGGGGGGGGGTGATTTTATCTATTGTTTAATCAGTGGGTAATAGAGTTTAGACAGTCCATCAATTTCGTTCCTGTCGTTTACCCACTGATTAAACAATAGATAAAATCAACCTCCCCCGCACACACAAACACAAACCAAAAAAACAAAAAAAACTTTTTATCAGTTCCCATTTGTAAATACTTTTACTACATACCCCTAAACACGGTCCTGATCAATTTGCTAAATTCCAAAAACAGAACAGAAATTAACCTCTCTAAACAAAGCCACAAACACTTACAATATTCCAACCAGTGCGATCGGTTCGTTACAAAAAAAGGTCTCGGGCCCCCGATACACATGTTACACAGAATGCGTGATTTTGAAAACCAAAAGAAACGGTGAGTTTTGTCATTCATTGTTCATGTAATGTAGTTTAACATCAAAAGTTTAACATCTCATTCATTTATACAGATTTAACCACTGTAATTTATCCTTACTCATTATTAACCTAATTTTAAATTTTAACTTTAATTGTTAATTTAATTGGTAATTCAGTCTTTAATCTAATTTTAATTCTAATTGTCAATTTAATTGTTAATTCAGTCTCACAAAAGCAAACACAACTCTCACGTTTTCAGTGTAGTAATTCTTGTTTCTATTTACCTTACTGTATTGTAGTTTAATTCAAATTTTCTATTCATTTATACAGATGTAATCACTTTAATTGTCCTTACTCATTATTAATCTAATTTTAAATTTTAACTTTAATTGTTAATCTAATTGGTAATTCAGTCTTTAATCTAATTTTAATTTTAATTGTTAATTTAATTGTTAATTCAATCTCACAAAAGCAAACACAGTTCTCATGTTCTCATTGTATTAATTCTTGTTTCTAGATACTTGAAAAAGACTTAAAAATAATAAAAGTCGAAACGTCGTAGAATAAAACATCATAATTCAATAAAAGGTCGCTAAACCAATAAAAAGTCTATTATTTTTAATATTAAGACACGGCCAATAAAATAAATAAGAAAAATAAAATTCTTATAAACACTAAATATATATATATATATATATATATATATATATATATATATATATATATGGAAAGGATAATGTTTTTTGGCGAATCCAGCAAAATTAAACTCTATTACTTAACATTTGGAATTTACTGCAAGTGAGAATTAATGAATATTAAATCACATTCTTACATGTAAATGTCGACTTATTTAATGCGTTCGAAACTATAGTCCGACAAACTAAGTTTGTACTAGTATGCAGAACGCACCCTTTCGCGACAACGAACTTCCTGGTGATTAGGTTAATTAAGAATTAAGAAATACTGAAAAAACAAGTCTATCAACGGGAGGAAACGCACAGACGACGTTTCGTTCTAGTTGGAACTTTTCAATGTACGGCATTCCCTCGATGACGGACATTGCTTTTTCATTTCTATACTTTCTGTATATATAGTTAACATTTGGAATTTACTGCAAGTGAGAATTAATGAATATTAAATCACATTCTTACATGTAAATGTCGACTTATTTAATGCGTTCGAAACTACAGTCCGACAAACTAAGTTTGTACTAGTATGCAGAACACACCCTGCCGGTACATTGAAAAGTTCCAACTAGAACGAAACGTCGTCTGTGCGTTTCCTCCCGTTGATAGACTTGTTTTTTCAGTATTTCTTAATTCTTAATTAACCTAATCACCAGGAAGTTCGTTGTCGCGAAAGGGTGTGTTCTGCATACTAGTACAAACTTAGTTTGTCGGACTGTAGTTTCGAACGCATTAAATAAGTCGACATTTACATGTAAGAATGTGATTTAATATTCATTAATTCTCACTTGCAGTAAATTCCAAATGTTAACTATATATACAGAAAGTATAGAAATGAAAAAGCAATGTCCGTCATCGAGGGAATGCCGTACATTGAAAAGTTCCAACTAGAACGAAACGTCGTCTGTGCGTTTCCTCCCGTTGATAGACTTGTTTTTTCAGTATTTCTTAATTCTATTACTTAAGTCAGTTCTTTATTTTTTTATCCCAATATTTCGCATCAAATTCGTATGCTTCCTCAGGGGGTCAAAATGTGAACTGTTTTTTATGGAGAAATTACCCGTCTCAATATTCATAATGTTTGCAATATTTTAAATTAATCCGACTAATAACAACGGCGTACACATAGTTTACTCCGAAAATACACTTTAAAAGCAAGGACAAACACAATTAAAAGAGAGCCACATATGCAGTTTTGACGAACAAAAGCAGTACTCACTGCTCAAAGAAGCAAGACATACAGTTTTAGGTTTACCGCCGTACCATTGCGTTTTCAACCTAATAGAATTGATATGGGTCCAACTTAAAGACACCATAAACCGAACTAATACAACACCGAAATACACATACGTGCTGAAAGTTGGAAAAATGGCGTTACACACGCAATTACAAGAGAGAACGAATACTTAGACATGTATAATATTGTAGAACCTTTAATTATAAATTTGCAATACGATTCAGACACAGACGCCAATTTACCAAACGACTCAAGCACAGACGATGATTAATGAAAGTAGGTTTTAACCAAGTGACAATGTTCGTTTGTTAACTTAATGTTACTTTACATTTAATACTTATGTACACTCTGTTCGTTTTCAGTTTGCAGTCACATGATCAATTTTCATTTATTTTTAGTAGTATGAATCTAGTCGGTACTTTTGAGTCAAAAGAGGTTTAAGTATTTTATAAATATAAAATTGTTATATCAATACATAATGTTTTCTATTTATTTTCTAAATGTTTTTCCTGTTTAATCAATCGATGTTATTGACCAATGTAATGGTAATGAAATTGGAACGATGCCGTATGACATAACCTAAAATTTTTGAAGTATAAACACAGTAACTTTGGAAGTTTTAAATCTTAAATACGCATATAAAATAATATTCTTTAAAGAAGACAAAGGTACATGTAGAAAATGCAGCTTTTCATGTATTGTAAACAGATGCTTCACTTCTAGCATTAATCGCATTAAATAAATTTGGAATAAGAAATAATCTGGAAATTGCAGAAATCATACGAGCAGAAATTCACTAACATAAATGAATTACAAAGCAATTCAATATAACCAAAAAGTAGAACAGAAAGGTTGGGAAATAAGAAAATAGGAAGCTAAATTTTGATTGTTTCATATGTATAATCAAATTTTTTGCATTAGAAATTAAATAAATAAAAGCTCACCTTGATTATATTGGTATTATTATTTCCAAGAAAATGGTTAATAATAATTACACGAATAATTCATTTGTTTACAAAAACTATAGAGAACTATTAGTATTATGTATAAATTAATTATACAGTTCAATTATTACATTGCTACGCTAAGTAAAACCATTGAAGATATAACTTCATTTGGAATCAGTATGTTAAAAAATTATCATAACTGTTTGTTAAACTTGCTCATATAAAAACTATTCAACTTAATAAAATGCAGATACTTTAATCAATACAAAATAGCGAAATTGTATTATGTATTATTCTATTCTAGTGTTAACAGATATGGATGTGACTGCACAAGTGAGCGCTGATATTTTTTAATGTTATTCTGCATAAGACTATTAAAACCTGATTTTAAAATGCTATACAGCATACTAAAGTCAATGAACAACAGTAGTGCAGTATGTGACAAAAGCTATTTTCTTTATCTTTGCAATTTATGTTGGTTGTATCTGCAAACTCTTGAGTTGTTCATATATTAACTGAGCATATTAGAAAATAGAAGTATGTAGAAATAGCAAATAATTCATCTAATTCATAATCGGTCTAACAAGAAATATTTATTTGAATAAAACATATTTACATGGAAGCTTAAATATAGAATCTTTCTAATACAATCATAAAAACACTATCATAGACAGAAAATAATGTTGTCTTGTACTAACATAAAATATGACACCTTTAGTTGCAATTATATATTAATCTGAATCAGAGTCTGATTCTGTACTTGATTCTGTAACATTGATTATTACTGGATCTACATCCAAGTCTACCAAGCAGTTTTCTCTTTCATACCATTGTTTTATTAAATTATCAGTATGCCTTATGCAGTTACTCCATGTATTACTATCACATGTATGTAATGCCTCCTTCCACATTTCTTTCACCTTTTCGTCGGTGTAACCAGCCCTACCGATGTGCACATTGTATTATGTTTTTGCTTTTGCCCAAATTAGCTCAATAGCATTGAAGTCACAGTGGTATGGTGGCAGTCTAAGAATTTCATGTCCTGCATTTCTTAACAGTTCATCAATTTCATAAACTTTCTCTTTACGGTTTCGATCCTTTGGAAAATATCCATGTTTCATCTAAAAAGACAACTTGACGCAAACCAGAATTTGTATTCTCAATGTACTTCCTTAAAAATACACTTCGCATTACACTAACATCAAGTTTTTCCATTAATGCTCTTCTATTATCATCTTTTTTATATTTGAAACCGATATGTTTGAGTAAAATGGAAAGAGATGTTTTTCCTATTTGCACCATTTGTTTAGTTTCCAGTTCAGTCTTCAATGTTTTCAATGTAACATGTTTTTCTAAAAAAGTATATCGTTAAAAAATAAATCATTTATGAAAATAAAATTGCTTAGAATACTTTGATGAAACATGTCGTATAAAGTATTTCGGACTTCCATTTTCAAGCTTTCTGGCAAATCTTTGGTTTTTGGTTTACGTCGGGGTATTTGTTTTCCAGGTGATGATGACCCACGTTTCTTGATATTGTAAGCGGTTCGGACAGAGATCTTAAGAGCACTTGCTACTATCTAAAAATATTTTTCCTCATTAATCTAAAGATATTAATTTGGTGTTATCTTACCTCATAAACTGAATCAACAGACAATAATGGACCTCTATTATATTTCTCTTCTTCAAAATAATGAAGAAGGTTGGCAACTAGATTTTGTGCCTGTGAGTAGACGTTTACCTGGCATATTCCACAACAAAAAGAACACAAACATGAAATTTTATATCACTTCATATTATGAAAATTACATTTTGCGATATGCATATCAATTTATCAAAAAATGTAATTTGTCAGTGTCAAAGTAAAATAATTTAATTAAGAAATATTACGTTAAATACTTACGATTAATTACTCGAAACTGACTATTATTGTTGCAAGAAGAACACATAAATAAGAAATCTTAAAATATCAACGGAAAAATACAAACAAGAAGTAGAGCGCACTAAACATAACCTGTATATGTCGATAAATACGTATTTTCTTTTTTGACTAAAACAGTTGTCGGTATCTCATATTATACAAGACATGCTAATATTATTTTTCTTTGTCTTTGCTACGAAGAAATTTCAAAGACGTATGTCTTGTATCAAATGACATACGTTTCAATTCTGAATATTTGTAGCTCAATATATCTGAAAAACAAAGTATATAGATTCTGTGTCTGAGATAGTATGACATAGTTAGTCATGTGACTGCAAACTGAAAACGAACAAAGTGTATATATATAACTTATATACAATTATGTACCTATGTGTTTGATATATTTATATTATCACACGTCTTGTAATATTTTTTTACAAATAGTATTTCTTTTTGTATAGTTTATTCTTCTATTTTCTATTTTCCATTTTCTTATATAATTAGAGGGCCCTAATTTTTTAGTCAAACAGCCAATGGATTCGTGTATACTGCAAGTAGGTGAACCGTATTCATTGAATAATAATGAGATAATTATCGCCACAGGGGGTGCAACAACAGTTGTAAACACATTAAAAGTAAATTTCTTATAATTCTGAATGTACTATACATTGTATATTTATGCACACATATTGTAATAGTATAACGATAAATACTTTACCGTGGCTATAGCCAAAAATGCAGTAGTATCAGTTATTAAAAAACTATAAGTTTTAACTTGTGTTTATATCGTGTTTTATCTAGGTAAAGTTACTTATTGTTTCTTGATTTGTCTTATCGCCATTTTGCAACATAAATTTCAAATTTGACGAGAGAATGACGAGAGGAATCTGCAAGCTGAGGGAGGATGGGGTTATCGCCAAATAGGAGAAAGGTTCAGTGTGTCTCATACATCGGTATCCCGAATGATCCAAAGGTATAGAGACGCTGGTAACCATATCGGACAACCTGGGTAATGTAGACATCGTCCTATAACCCGTGTACAGGATCGCTTTTTGAGACTTTTGCTCTAAAACAACGATTCGCTAAAAGCAGGTGTTTGCAATCTCAACTGCAGGGAGTTCCCTATACTTGGATTTGTATAGAAACAGTTCGTAGACATCTAGGAGAAGCTAATTTGATATGTCGTATGCCAACCCGAGGTCCGGCTTTGTCCGTAGAACATCGGAGACTTCGCTTGAATTTTGGTGGGAATAACGTTAATTGGTTGTAGGATGACTGGCAACGAGTTATCTTTAAATACGAATCCAAATTTTGTGCTTATAGCTGTGACAAACGTGTTCGTGTGTACAGGCGACTAAATAAACGTTATGCTTAATGCAACATTCTAAACACCACATTTTTTGTGGAGGTTCTATAATGGTATGGGAGGCACTCCCATGGCAGCTCGTACGGACTTAGTAGTGTCAAACAACGCTAGGTGGTACATAAATAACATCCTCTCGACCATGTTGTGCTATTCGCTCCTTATATTGGACCAAGTTAATAATTAATAATAAAAAATTAATTCAAGACCATCCACTACCCCACAGTACTCGCATAGTTCAAAATTATCTTGAGGAGGTTGGAATCAACACCATGGATTCCCCAGCAAGAAGTCCAGACCTCAATCCAATAGAACATATCTGGGACATGCATAGCAAACGCCTGCATGATTATCCGAACCCAGCCAACAACCTGGAAGAGGTAGAGCTCCGCCTTGTACAAATATAGAATGGACTGGAGCGGAATGACATAAGCTCGCTTATTTTGAGTATGAGTCGTCAATGTCAAGCTATCATTAGAAGCAGAGAAATATTCGATATTGAGGCTAAATCGTTAAATAGTTAATTAATATTTTGTCTAAATTTTCCCTTTTTCATTACTTTTCACTGCGTATTAATTTGTGAAGGCTAATTTATTAAAAGGTTAAACATAGTTTATTTATTAAAGGTGGTTAATTATAATTATCAAAGAATCGAATATACTTCTCTATACCCTCTATTCCCTAGCGGTGCGTTAATTTCTTGGAGCAGTGTATATGGACTAGAATACTATAGAAACTACATAAATAAACCATAAATTATATTAAAAGAAATTATATGAATTAAAAGAAATACGTGTTGATTCGAGTCTAAATGAAAGAGATATATCGCGTAAACATCAATGTTTAGAAGTATGTTAAAATAAAAGTTTTCTGGATGCATAAACTAAAAAAATACGTGGTAAATAGTATTTTTTCGCCAATACCGACAAATGGTAATAAAAATAGACGCCGAATGAGATCCCTTCCATTTATATTTACAAAAAGCTTAGGTCATTTAAGAGCTCTTCAGTTTGTCGTGTCTCTGGAGATGCCTTTTTTGTTAGGTAACAATTAGTGTGGGCTAAATGAAACATTTCGCTAATGAAATAAAAAGACCTTGGCCGTTCTCGTCTTTTTTCCTGTTTTGTAAAGGAGAAAGAGGCTCTTCGTTGGCGTATCATTGTATTTGCACTTTTTCATCGAGTTGTTTATACTTTGTTAGTAACCGAAGCGAAATAAAATACAGAAAGGTACCTATTATATTCGTTTTACGATCTAAAGAGATGAATGTAATTAAATCATGAAAAAGAGAAAACAAAAATAAAGAATTTATTTATGGAACAAAATTATATCTAATGAGGTAACTAGGCATTTCAGATAAAATTGAAACGAAATGGTCAGAATGTTTTTTCCCTTTCTATGTATACAGGCAAAAAGTTGATTAAGTAAATTTTTAAAAGAAGAGAACTCTTAAAGTAACGTAAAACTGTAATTGGCAAAGGCTAGTGTGTTCAGAATGGTGCAACTACTTAAAAACTATTTTATCTAATTTTGACACATAAAGTGACACTTTTCAAAACTGTATGACGTTAGGAAACGGTTTACTTTTCGTAACTAGTTACGAAAAGTAAAATATTTCGTAACTAGTGTTGAAAAGTTCTTTTCATCACTAGTTACGAAATATTTTGGAAAATTTTTATTTTATGCATTATAAACATTTATGACACAATGTGAACAATTGGTGAGGTTAATTCCTGCACACGTAGAATTCATGGCAGGTACTCTGATGTTATGATGCAAAACGGAATGTGCATTTGAGCTTGATTCACCAAGAATATCATTGGCAATCCTTTTCTTATTTTCTATAGAATTCTCTACATAGCCCTCAGCTACAGTATTGGACTTCCAGCCTCCATGTCGTTTAACCTTTAAAATATCCGCACCAGAATCTGCCAAAAGGTAGCCGATGACCTTCTGAAGCAGTGTCCGGTAAATAAGAAGGGATTTGGTAGTTTCAAAAACTTAGCAATTCTTTTCGGTAGATTACCGATTGTATTAATGCCAACTGGCTGTGCCCCGCATTTACCATTATTATATTTGACGAAAAACCTATCGTGGTTAACGTTTTGTGGACGCAAAGAAATATATTTTCTAATAAGGTCAAGAAAATTTTGCCCTTCAATATTTCCTTCTGTGATCACAAACTCGCGCGTTACTTTTGTCTTTGTATAAGGGATTTTTATTACAAAATGAGAAAACTCGTCTAAAATATCCCCCACACGTAGAAAAGTTAGCTCACTTTTTCGACAAGCACCAGATATTCCAACGATCAATGCGACCTTTGTCATTAAATATGTTTTATCCTCAGCTTCTGTCATAAACCGGGAGACGTTTTCCTTTGACAAAATATTAGACTTTTTTGCATGGTATCCCTCTGACTGCCTCTTTAGAAATGCATGTAAACTGGCATATTTTGCAATATCAACATTCTTATTCAAAGACAATTCACTTCGTAACATGGAATAAGGATTCCAGAGTGTTGAAGCTTTTTGATTCTTTCTTCCCTCGAAATAGGCTAATAAAACCTCATTAACACATTTAATTTTTTTATCTTTAAGCCACTTCCCAAATTTTTCATAAGCCAAATCGTACTGGGCTTTCGACTTTTGTGGAATCACAGTCGATAATGCACTTTGTGCAGCCTCTTCTATATCGCTTGGTAGTCCACCTGAATCTGAATCCGACATTTTTACTCGTACAATGCACCGAAATATTTAGCTAATAAAAGTAAATACTTATATTTAAATTAACAAACACCTGTCAAGTCAAATGAATTATTATCAATAGCATGAAAACTGTCACTAATTATTTAATACGACTTATGACGTTTAATGTCAGATCAACTGCAAAATTATAAATCTATGTTTTGGTCAAAATTAGATAAAATCTTGTATGAAACACGTTATGAAATGTTATTTTGTGTAACTCATGTCATTTTGCAGGATCTCGCTCGCTACGCTCGCTCGTCCTGCAAACATTCCATTTCGTTACACAAAATAACCCATTTCATAACTGGTTACATAAATAGCTATTGTAGTGTCGTAGTTATAACTCGCTACAATATAGCCTATTTAATTACATAATTCTCTATTTAAAATATGTTCAGTTAGGGATATCTCTACATTAATACTTTTACAAGTATCCTGAGCAGGTGGTGTTGGAATTGGAAGATCTCTTCCTTTTAAATATGAAGTCTGAGAGGACTTCACAATAGTTTCTTGATACGGTCGGGCAAATATTTTTACCGCAATCTAAAAATGAATTGGACAAACACTTTCGTAGGAAACATCCCGTCAAACAAATTACTAAGGCCAGATGATGACAGATTGAACTGCTATCATGATCTTCCGAACTTTGAACATACACCGCATCATTCTGTCGGTTAAAATTTTGCTCAATAAGAGGAGATTTTGTCGGCCGAGAAGATTTTGCGATATAATATAACGACTTAATAAACTTTTTCGCCCTTTCGGTTCTTATGGCTTTAAGGCTAGCGTTTGCTCCTTCTGTTAACCTCCATGACTAAATCGTCCACAATAATGCGATAAATTGTCTTCGTTGCGATGTTAATTTTACGACACAAGATTGTTTGCTGCCATTATGCATTCCGAGGGATTCTTACACGAAGAGCTGCCTCAGTGATTGAGGTAGATGTAAACGCAGACGACCGATACGAGAACATCACCAACGTCTCGAAGAGAAGCAATGGTGAAGAGTGAAATTGATTTGAACCCTTGATTTTCCTGGTTTCAAATCTAACGAAGAACTATTTTCCTGTTTACAAATTTGCGAGCAGGTAAATTTAGTCGTGCACTGCTAAAGGTGGGAAAATTTTTTAAATTAAAGAAATGCTAACTAAGCACAACAAAAGTGATAACGTAACTCTAACCAGAGGACGATTGCCCAAATATAAACAAAATATTTGTTTTATTTATTTTTTTTCTAATTTGAAAACCCAGAATACTACTATCTGTTCGAGGACATTTAGCAAATAATAAGGACAATTGACATGCAGGAGACTGTCGTTTTTTTATTTCAAGGACCCTTGTATAAATACTTTTGTAGCCATGTAATTCTCCATAATTATTTTTCATTTGAATTAATCTACGATTATTTGGATGCATAGTGGCCCAAATATGTCTGGCAACGCTAGATTTTTTAAATCGCCTTTAAATCATCCTACTGACTGAAATCACCTTTAGGTAACACCAAAGCTAAAATTGAAATAGGATAAAAGTCTGTTATCTATGAAATAAATTGTAACGATTACAACCAAAAATATATATCGGCCAAACTAAAGGTTTAATTTCAACTCATTACAAGGAACACATTTTCCATTTTAGACTTCTCCCGATATATTTGCGATACGGGCCACACTATGCCTCCAAATAATCTTCGATTAATTAAAACAGTAAATTATTATAGAGAATTCAATAGCTACGAAAGTATTTACTTATATACATAGAAATAAGAGTAATTTAATGAATTCTGACAATGAATAAATTCATCAGTCCAGTATGTATACTTTATTTGGACTTTATCATTTTGTACGCTAGGTTTAAGTAGTGTGTACAAAAGTTTGTAAGGTTAAGAATTTAGTGTTATCCTACTGGCAACTTGGGGAAGAGCATATCTTCAAAGCTTGTATTATCGCAGCATTTAAAAATCTGACACTTAATTTGTTTTGTTTGAATATGGCTTTTCAAGAGTAGATAGGTACAAAAAATATCTAACGGGTGTTCAGAAACATTCGAAGTCAAGTGGGCTCTGAACAAAAAATCGTATATCTTTACTTAACTATCTGATTTGTAATAATTATTAAATGTCAACTGTTGTCTGTCAAAAATCAATCTATCTCAGACATGACTACTTTGACTTCGAATGTTTCTGAACACCCGTTATTTACTTCTGTTTACAGATCCGCCAGTGTCATATTCAGGTTTGTCAAAATATAAGGTTAATATGTCACATTTGAATATTAAAAGTGTCAACTCCCGAACAGGGTGAAAATCTTATTAATTTTATAAGAAACGATCTGTTTGAAACAATAGTAAATGCAGTGATCGCAACACATTTCCCCGGATGTGTCCACACAGCAAGAAAACGGCTGAGACAAATTGCAGACTTGAGAAATCGGGAGTCTGTGAAAATAACATGTCTTAATGCGCAGAATAAGGAAGTAAGGATTGGTTTTGCGTTAGAATTTATGCCGCATAATTTTAATTATTGGGAAAATAGATGAAGAAGTTGTTTAGTCGTCTCATAATGGCCGAATCCGTGATTATAGACCACCACCTAATTCACGATTTGACGAAAAATATACTCAAAAATTTGCGCACATGGGCCAGGTGTTTGTTGGATTATAAGGAAAAAAATTAATAGTAACAATTATATTATTAGAATATTAGAAAATGTTTTTCTACCTTCGGTAGAAATTATATAAATATCCTGAAAGAAATTTCGTCTTTCAACACGACAATTGTCCAGTCCACACGGCAAGAGTCGTTTCTCAGTAGTTTAGAGAAAATAATATAGTATTTGCCGTGGTGTTCTAGAAGTGCAGATATGAATCCCATCGAGAACGTGTGGGGTTGCATTGTTAAAACGATGAGCAGGAATAATTTTAGGCCAGCAAATGTCCAAGAATTATCTAACAAGCTCGAGGAAATTTGGAATGATCTGCCACCAGAAATTATACATAATGTCATAACATCTATTCCTAGACGTTTACAAGAGGTGTTAGACAGAAATGATGCTGAAATAAAGTATTAAAAATTAAAACCAAATAATTGCAGTTTTCTGATTAATAAATTCTTATCTTTCATTTATTCACTCAATAACATAATTTTATAACAAAATGTGTAACATAATTTTGCGTGAGAGATTACAGATAAGTGTCTGTATGCTGTCATCTTCACAACAAATCAATTATACAAAAACCAAATTACAATGCTTAATTATAGTGAAAATAAATATCTAATCGTACGGACTTTAAATGCCGCGATAATACCTTAGCCAAAGATGCTACGTTTAACACTACTTTTCAGATCGTACTACTGAATATTGCAACTTAGTTGCAAAAATACATATTTAGAGTTTATTAATGTATATTGTGGTAAGGCATTTTTCTTGTTTCTGTTTGTCTCAGATTTTAAGTCATAGTCTCCACCTATTCAGAAATTAAAATAATGCTATTGCTTTTGAAGTAATAAAAGAGATACCGTTAGTTTTAAATATATTTAATAACATACTATGTTAAACAATATATTTTTATTAATATTAAATTACTGGTAATCATTGCAGGTTCAACAAAA
This sequence comes from Melolontha melolontha, assembly GCA_935421215.2. NCBI lineage: Eukaryota > Metazoa > Arthropoda > Insecta > Coleoptera > Scarabaeidae > Melolontha > Melolontha melolontha. The sequence goes on along the minus strand of OW285237.1, from coordinate 150,067,827 downwards.
TTAGCATTCATTTTACATTCTCATTTTGATGACTCAATTTGTAAGTCGGCGATGTGACCTTTAATTCCAATGACCATTCAAAAGTATAATTGCAATAAAAGTCGTCGAGTCGCAATATGCAAATTGGAGTTCTCAAAATATAAGCCAAGGAACCTGTTACAACGGAGAGAACATGCAAAATAATTTTAACTTTAATGCATTTCTTTTTTGTAGTTACACGTGTAATTCAGTCGACATAATGCCGTGCATAATATGGAGTTCGCTGGAGTAATGTTCCGTACTAATTTTGCCGAAGTACACAATCTCAACACATATATTGGTCGAGAGGCAAGTAAATTTGCATTGCTGTTGCTCTAATGAAAAAGTAATTTTTTAATGAAATTACATGAAAATGAAAAAAGAAAAGAAAATTTGTGGCATAATATACATGGCGTGTTTTTATGTGTGAACTACTGCCGTAAGTTTTTATACAGTTCATTCTTAGCATAGTAACCAGTTTTGAAATCGGATGAAATAGTACTTTTAGGTGCAAACATATGAGGTATTACCCAAAAATTCCTGGAATTTGAATTTGGCGCGCGAATGGATGGTAGTACAGCCCTATAGCGTTAGATGGCGCGAGTTACGTTCATACTAAGTCAGTTTGTCAAACGATACTTTGCTAGGAGGCGACAAACAGTTTTTGTGTTTATATTTGTTGAATTGTGTTTGAGGTATTCTGTGTTATTCTGCTTTAAGCTCGGTAAATGAAACGGCAGCGGAAACTCTGAAAATGCCTTAAACAAGCGTTTGGTGAGGATGCTTCAGGCAGACGCAAACTTATGTGTGGTACAACCATTTTAAAAATGAACGTGCATCGGTTGATGATGATGAGCGTTCTGGTTGTCCATGGATGGAAAACATGCCACAAATTGTGGCAAAAGTGCACGCTGCTATTCCTGCAAGACTGAAGGAGAACAATCCATGACATATTGCTATGTACTGTGGAGTTAAATGCTTATTTAACTTGGCCCACAGTACACAATAGCTTGCTCGGTCTATCTCAAGTCGGGTTAGCTTTCCAGGATCTCTTATATCTTCAGGGTTAGCCTCATAGGGTACGTAGTAAAGTAAATAAAACAAAAGGTATTAGAAAAGTAAACAAAGATTCACCGTACGAAATTTTAATTATAAAAAAGAAAAAAAGAAAAAAATTTACTACTTTATCAAATGTAAAGAAGTGTTGTGACACCAAAATATGCCGCAAATGTGAGGAAAACTTGTGTAAAAATTTACTGATACACTAGACTAAAAACCTCACTAGTGACCGCGAGCAAAATTAACCTAATTAAATATTCAGGAAAACTATCAATCTTCATCAATTACGTTATTCCCAACTAAACGTCAAACAGAAAATAACTGTAGGCGCGCGCATCAAAAATTTAACCCATGCGCACATTCAACATGGTACAAATATAATTTTCCCTTTTTTTTGACTATATAAAAAAATGTTAAACAAATAATTTTTTTAATTTACGAGCTCATTCAATATTCAAATAACATAACTAAACTAATTTATATATATATAAATAATAATACTTGCTAATACACTACATTAATTAATTAATGCAGTCATCACACTTCACAAAAAAAAAAAAATTACAAAAGAGAGATCTCTTATAGGTCACATAAATCAAAAAAATTACAAGTATAAAAGACTCGTAATAAATCGAGAATTAATTTTAACACATCAATATCACTCAAATAAAAACATAAACCGAAATTACTATAATGACTTGAATAAAAAAGAAGTCTTTATCCAGCACAAATTAACTAGACCTATCTGATCAATAGCTGGAAAATCTCTGCCAACATCCCGGAAACGAAGATATCACCCTACCCTAAAACAAAATCAACAGACCTGCTATATCAATATACTTCCGCTCGTCAAAGACTCCATACATCAAGACTAAATTTGAATAATATACAGGCGTGGATCAAAATACACATTATTATTAAAATTTCAAAAAATATATTTTTTCAAATATTTTTCTGGAATAAAATACACATAAATATATAGTCTTTTATAGTTTCTTTTAATTTTCTCTTCGGGGAAAATTCATAACATGCGGCAAGTTCGAAGTAACATCAAGTCGATGTTGATTTGCTTCTTTGACGCTGATGACATCATGCACAAAGAATTTCCCCCACCAGGTGAAACAGTTATTAGACGATTTTATTGCGATGTTCTTTGGTGAATAAGAGGAACGATTCGACACAAGCGGCCTGCTAAGATCCTACACCTCGACAATTCACCAACCCACACGGCGTTAGTTTCTAGCTTCAACCAAGACGGCAGTACTACCCCAACATCCCTGCTCCTCAAATTTTGCTCCTTGTGACTTCTTCCTGTTCCCGAAGTTGAAACTGAAGCTCAAGTGGCGCCGTTTTGAGGCGATTGAGGATATCCAGATCGTATCACAGGGAGTGTTGACCACGTTAACACGCCAAGACTTCTAGTCGTGGAAAAATGGCTGGTATCAGTGTATTCACATGGAAGCTCTAGTACTTTGAAGGGGATGGTAGCGAATAAGTTGTAAGAACAAATTATTGCGTTTTTATTTCACCTTCCGGGAATTTCTGGGTAGCATCTCATACAACAGAAATAATTTAACAATAAATAGTCTAAAATTGAAGATAACTCTGTAGAGAAAAGAGTAGTAATTCCCGTATTCCTCCCCGAACAGATATATTAGCTGATGCGGATGAACTTGTTGAAGCTTTTTCCGTACAAGTTTTATACTACATTTGCATCACGTTCAACTGTACCTAATATGTTTTTTGTAACTATTCTTTTATTTAACAGTACGCATTTTTCGTCGATGAGTATTATCTCTCTTGATGCAAATAAAATCTGATAACATCTCTGTTTACGATGGGGTTCGCAGCTTTTCTATTAAAGATCGCGGGCGTGTACTTAGTGAACCACCAGCTACAATTTTTAATTTAAGTATCAGTACATCACGATTTCTGGACTTTTGGAAACGAAGTCATATTATCCCAGTTTTTAAACATGAGATAAGAGTATTAGCAACAATTGCCGATCCATAAGTATTATATCCATCTGCTCCTAAGTGTTTGAAGAAATTCTTTAATTTAAAATATATGCCTGCCTGTCATCTTATATTTATTAATACCAATATGTTCCTCTGATGCTGTAAAGCTAACTGACTCTCCTTTGAACAATAGATTAAATATTACTACTATCTCCGAATGTGTTGCAGAGAAACAGGGATATTATTTTATAACAGAATAAATTGAAACATAAATGAGTGGGTAAAAATTTTGTGAACGTATCTGAACATATCCCTCCCCAGAAATGCAGATACGTATTTCATCTTTCTACAGATTCATCAGGCATGTTCAGATACGTTCATACAAATATTAATATTGAAGTTGTATTTGTGTTCTTCACACCAGATTTTTAATAATATTTTATATGATTAAAAATACTTTTGTATTATACAAAACTGGTGGGGTTTTACCCACTCATGTATGTTTCAATTTGTTCTGTTACATTGCACATGCGGTTATCCCGTAAGCATGAGTGAAAACACAAACAACATACAGTTTCTAGAGATAAGGCAGTGCCATCTTTGGAAACACTTCGTTAGTTCTGCATTGGTTATGTAGACAGAACGAGTACTTCAGTTGTCTGACAATAGGCAGCGCTGAATGTACTTCTACGCTCGGTCTTAATAATTTTTGTGAGATAGCGAAGTCGTTCCTTTTTGTGAAAGTGTTTAAAGATACCCTTTCTTCAGCAGGGGCGTACTAATAAATCTGTAGACAGATGAAATACGTATCTGCGTCTCTGGGGAGGGATATGTTCAGACACGTTCACAAAAATATTAATATTGAACTTGTATTTGTGTTCTTCACACCAGATTTTTAGGATTATTATTAACCGCTTAGTGCCACACGATCAAATTTAAATTAAGTATTAACAAGTGTGCTGCTCCCACTTATTCCAAGAGCGAGCAGCTTATTATTTACTATTACGTTGATGAACAGGCTGCTACTCCACTTAAATTAATAACTAAAAATCTAGGTGTTTTATTTAATGAACAACTGAAATTTACAGAGCACATAGCAGCAGTAATCTGCTACTCTGCTTCTAGATCGTTTAACTCCTTAAGAACGTGAGGATTCTCCAGCGTGATTACTCTAAAAAGTTTATACCATAGTTCGGTCCGTTCTAAACTAGAATGCGCCTATATTACATGGTATCCCATATATGTATAACTACCAGCAACATAAATTGTGGAAAATTTAAAAGAGGTTCTTGAAATATCTTCCTTTAAGAACTAGTGTAATACATTCACCGCGTGGTGTACAATATCCTCTTGATAAAATATCACATGGAATTCTTGTCGGAACGCACAAGTATTTATAATGTCAACTTTTTAATTAAAAATATTACGAGTAGAATTGGTTCTCCAACATTACTTGCCGAAGTACAATTTCTTGCTGTGATTGTGTGCTAAATTATAGCATACGATCGACGACTGCATTTATGGTTCCTCGCGCGCGGACAAATATGTTAGCTAAAGCTGCGACAGTCCATACGGTAAAAACGCAAACGGGTATCATGTGGATTCTTTTGATAGAGACTTGTGATTGAATGTAAACACGAAAATTGTTTGGTACTACGAATAATAAATCCCAATGATTTTATCGAAGATGATTCTTCAGATGATTTGTAAAGGTAAATTTACTATCGAACGTAACACCAATATCTTTAATAATAACACATTGGTTTAATTCAGTTATATGGTATGCGCCAAAATAAACAACACTGAAATTACTGAAGTATATTATTTATTACTTATACATTATTATGTCTATAGAATACATGTTCAAAATGTGCGCCATGGCGTTGTAGGCACTGCTCATAACGGTTACGCAGATTGTCAAACATATTCGAGAACACAGGTTGCTGCATATTCCTGAAAAAGGAGACGATCTTCTCACGTAAATGATTAACAGTTCTGGGCGGGTCTGCACCGCTGAAGACTTGCTCCTTTAACATACCCCATACGTAGGCATCCGGTGGTGTAAGATCGGGAGAATGTGATGGGTAGTTGAAATTAGAATTGCGGGAAATGATGCGTCCTTCAAAAGTTTCCTGCAGCAATGCTATCGATTGTCGAGCAGTGTGACTGGTCGCCCCGTCCTGTTGAAACCACTGCTCTTCCATCCGAAGGTCCCTGGCACGACAAAACCCTCTGAGATCTTGGACAAATGGCGTTACCACAATGTTTCTATAACGTTCCTGGGTAACAGTAAGAGGTGTGCCATCATCATCCTCAATGAAATACGGACCAATCACACCGTGTGCTGACACTGCACACCATATCGTCACACGGGCACTATGTAGCGGTTTTTGGATAATCACGTCTGGCTTACCGAAACCAAGGAAGCGAGTTGTTTGCTTATTGATGTAACCCTCCAAGTGAATATGACTTTCGTCTGAGAACCACACATTATTCAAGAAATCTGTATCCTCGTACAACATAGCCAAAAATTGTCCACAATACGCAACCCTGGCATTCATATCTTGGTTTGACAATCGTTGTCCAACTTGAATTCGGTACGGAAATCCACCTACATCTTTGAACAAACGCCGAATCGACGTACTGCTGATATTCAACTTAAATGCCGTTCGCCGAAGACTTCGGTTCGGTGATTGCAAAACCTGATTGAGGACACGTCCATGGTTCCCATTCGTTCTCACAGTTACTGGCCTACCAGACCTTCCCTTCCGTTGGCACAACACACTGCCAGAACGATGAAATTTCTCAACAATAGAAAGCATAACTTTGTTGGTAGGTGCCTCTTTATGAAATTGATCGCGATATGTTTCCGTCACTAACTTCAAACTCGGCCCACCTTGTTTGCCTTTTCCGTACGATCGAAAATAATGCTCGACGATAAACACTTTTTCCTCAGTCGTGAGACCCATTCTCAACTATAACATCACATAACAACGTTCTTTGCACTACTAAAAACACATAACGCTGCTAGTATCATACGTCAAAAAGCAGACATGCGCATAACAATGGCACGCATTTCAGTGTTGTTTATTTTGGCGCATACCGTATTTATATTTAATAATAGATGTATTCCGCGCGAAGGAAATGACACATTTAGATAAATTCAAGTCAATACCATTATGGATGCGATTTAGTTATTTGTCTCTGGAAGTGGACGCAATCGGAAATAGTGTATAATTTGAAATCATCGGCACAAAGTAGTTTCCCATCATACAGATTCAGAGACAAGTGGTCAATGTAGATCAAGAAGAGAAGTGGATCTAAATTACTACCGTGTGGCACACTGGACACCGGATGCGAAGTTGCTGGATCTATAACCCTTATAAGTGACGTACTGCATTCGATCACACTGATAAGGACTGAATAAGGAAAGCCAGACAAGGTGAGCAACGCATAGCAAATTTGGGTAGTATTTTCACATGATTTACACGATCAAACGCTTCGACAAAATATATATAAATAACGTTATTACAACGTTATTCGTTGTAGTGGAACTCTTATCAAGGAAATCATGTTAACGACACCATACTACTGAAGCATACATCAATCTTCTCAAAACGAAAGTTTGGTACGGTGATTTCAGAACAATTAGAGCCTGAAATTGATTTGTCGATCTCATAATAAAGACCAACATCTTAGAAGCAGATGAGATCATATCCGAATGGTGTAAGTTAAAGCAGTTCTGAGTCGAATTTGATGCCAAGATCACTGATGTAATCCCTTTTCATGAACTGTTGGCCACTAATACTATAATGATGATATCGCAGTTGCTGCCCACTGAGTATTTTAGGTAAAATTTTAAACCAAAAGGTGTAAATAACTAAAATGGTTGTACTCCTCGTACTCCTCTTTGTACTTTTATGTTTATAAAAATAATTGTAAACATTAAAAATTACTTCTCGCGTTTGAGCGTGTATTACTTTATGTTCCCTCAATCGTCAATGACAAATGTATTCTGACAATTACTGGAGTAGTGGGGGTGGACGTTTTTAAAAACGGTTTCTGCGGACCCCCTCCTCGCGCCAACTTAGTTGGCGTTTGCTTTACGTTCATATTTCGACCAGTTCACTGTTCAGAATAAAATCTAAAACAACAATTGTGTTTTTTGTTTCTATTAAGCGCGAGAACAATAATTTTTGTTCCTTTTTCTTAAATATATGTATAATTATTTAGAATTAAATAATATTCGCTTCAAATTGACGCCCTGTATACCGAAATTTTAATTATCATATTTAAATTGTAAACCTTTCTTTCTGTTCTAAGAAGCGACACCCTTATATGTATAACTTTATTACCAATTTTATTAAACTGTTTCTACCTTGATTTATTATTTAATTATTGAACGTATTCAATACCCAGTTTTGAATTACCCTAGCTATTCGTAATTTCACGTTTCTTAAGTGAACATCAATAAATTTTATTAAGAAGAATAGAATTTATTCTAAACTTTGTACTTAGGTTTAAGACTAGTACTTAATTAGCATAGTTTAAAAGTATATTGCCGAGTGTTATTGCTAGCAGGTACCACCTATTAAGACCTTTGAAATTCTCTGGAATTATGTCATCATCTACCGTACAATCGATACGATTATTATTATTAATTATGTAATAGTTTGTGGGGTAATGGCAAATTTTGCCTGCTTGTAGTATTTTTAAAAACAGTAACAACCAGAATCTCGTTCTAACAACATGTAAGAATATTCACTGGAAACCAAACACATCAGAAAAGAGCAAGAGTTCAAACATTAAACAAAATCAAAATTAACCATATCATACGCTGGATGCAATAAAGAATTATTATAGTCAAAAGTGCATTTGTATTATCCAACACAAAAGAAGAGAAAACTCCGCCGCAATTCTTTACTCTTTCAATGCAACAGGAACTTTCAAAACAAGGAAAATATTTTTACCGTTCCTGAAATTATGGTTTACTATGCAGCAAATTTTTACCAGAAATTTATATTTACATACTGGCGATTTAACTAACTAGAATTTAAGCTCAGGATCCATCGACAGGAAATCAGTGAAGTGAACTCCTCCATTTTGGGATTCGAAACGCCATCGAAATATGCTAGATTACTAGAGGTAGCCACAGAGCCTATTCCAATGCAAGGATTTAAAATCGTACCTCATTGGTTTAATTGTACCTACAGCTTCAAGAGAAAATCCTACTTGACGCTCAGGTTCTTTTTCCGAAGTTGAGTGGGTTTTTTTCATATGACAGACTGGAGTACAGGGGCTCCACCAGCTACTGTAGCCTTAGAATTTGCAGTCCATTCAATTACAGCCAGGCGTGACCGGATAAGACTAAATATGCCTGGTGTCCCCATTCAAGACTGCTTCTTTCAACTACTATCGAAACTATCGAAACATGCTGACTTATTTAGGACCACAAACTTTATATACACCTATTTTCATCAAAATTACATCAAACAAGTTAAAATTTGTTGAGCAGTGTTGTTAAGTTTTTTTTTTTGTTTACGCCCTTCGAGTATAACCGATTCGGTACGTTTGTCTGTGGCGATTCATTACCTCATTCTCTTTAATCTTGCGATATACGTAACCAATCCGAGAGAGAGAGATACTTGACTTTAAATTTTGTTGATAACTAAACTATAGAAACATTTAGATGTTTTATCATTCATCTAACTTCATAGATGATGCAACTGTACATATATCAAAAGCGATTCCCAATTATTATCACAAAATCACATTTTCCATCTTCACGACTAAGGATATTGTGGTAGCATTCCAAACGATCGGGAACAGTACAGCTGTATTTTTTAATATAGTGAAAGTGTGACGTTAGTTTCATACGTTACAAAATAGAGGAAAACAGTATTATAGGTTTCCAGTATGCACGATAATGACGAAATTGCAGAATCCAGCGGAGAAATGACGAAACCAGAAATAATAATGTTTTATAGCAGCACCAAGTCAATATATACATTATATATACATTCAGCTATAACATAGCACGTAATACCAAACGTTGGTAATTTGCTGTGTTTTTCAGTATGATTAATATTGCGGCAATAAACGGACAAGTTGTTAATATCGGTAATAAAAATGAAATCAAGAATGGACGAGTTTTTATAAAATCATTAGTCAACGAATTAGTGTTAGAACATCTTGAAAACATTTTATTAATTTTACGAGTGTAAGATATGACACAGCATTTAAATAAATGAACTAAATTGAAAACCGAATGGGAAGTAATTTAATTAAATATAAATTGGAAACAAATATTATTTCGCAATACATTATACATACATTTTGTCTTGAAAAAGAGAAAAAAATAGCGGTAACAATAACTTTAATCTGCATGTAAAATCGCTTTTAGATTACTGTTAAAAAGTATTACCGACTTATTTATATTCAAATACAAAAAAGCAATTTCGTGGAACATTCACATTTTCCTACGGATAAACTTATACACTGTGGGTGAAAAGTCCCGGTGGATTTACGTAAAGCTTATTATTCATATCGTCAGAAGAAAAAGCTCACACACAATTTCCAACTTGTTATTGTAAAAGCAAGGGCTCTGGTGTTCTTATCTATCCATATTCTATAGTAAAATTTCATTTCAGTGGGAAAAGTCAGTAGCAAAGAACTTTTTATCTTATACATTCGTATTTGATTCTCGTACGGTACTGAACCGAACTCGTACTGCGGCGAATTGTTCGGGATTGCAAATTTTCATCTTTCGAGGGATTTAGAATCTAATTTTATTTGAGCAACGCCGACGAAAACAAAATAGCAATCGTTTCCGAACAAAAGCACCATAATGAATACTTTTGTGTTGGCGTCGAGATTCAACTTAATCCTTTAACAAAAACATGTCTCTCTCTGCTTCTGCCGTAAAACAGCAATCAGATTATTGTCTAAATCAATATAGTTTCGTTCTTCATTATGCATATCTCCGAACATAAATAGTTTGCGGAATGGATTACGTTATAGAATGGATTTTCGGATGATATTTTATTCAAGAAGAAACAGCTTTCAATATTTATAGGAATTTGTTGTATGCTTGTCAATCCAAAGTTATATAGTAAGTATTTTAATAAATTGTTTTTTCGAATGAACGTAGGCGTAATAAAGGGATTTACGTGCCGAAGACGATTTGATTTAAAATAAGCATTAGGAAGTTAAATTGGCGAAGTAATATACGTATACCGCCTGATTCTGAGCAAACGCAACGATCCGAACGTATGAATATTTCTCTCGCTTCGAATACAATTCCCCTGAACGCGTTTAGCCAATCACAAAGCAGTCTGTCGCGCAACCATTTAACAATTAATGTCACAAATTAGTGTCACCACTGTCACCCTATACGGAGTCTCTTAAGCGTTTGAATAGTGAAAATAAGAAAAGAAAATAGACATTACTGGTTCTGTACAAAATTTAAAACCATTATTCCCAAATCGCAGAGTTCCTAATGATACGTTCATTTTAGTATGCGCTGCAATAGAACTAAATTCAAATTTGACAGTTAGCGATATTTCCAACGATTTAGGCATATGCTGCTCTTCCGTTAACCGCATACTAAAATTAAATGGTTTTCGTAATTATAAATATTCCAAACATCATCAATTATTTTACGGTGATGAGTTTAAACGGATGAATTTCCGTTATTATATAATTAATTTCTCATTATGAACAATTTATTTTATTATCTGTAAGAGTAATTTTTTTTTTATATTACTAGAATTTAATTTAGTTTTTATTTATTTCTGAAGTTTATTTAGTTTACTATAACAGTTTTTGTGACCTTTATTATTAAAATTTAATTTATTAAATCTCTTGATGCCTTATTTGCAATTTTCTTAACTGCTTATTAATAATTTCAGTACGCTTTGTAGAATAACGTATTGCAATTTACTCATTACCATAACACAGGACTAAACAATTTATAGTCCTTTAATAGTAATTTGGTAATCAGATAATTTTTCTTACGCGGCTCCATAATATGTAAGTATGTACGATATGATATATGACATTGATGTTGACACGCCTACAGCATTCAGGGGAATTGTATTCGAAGCGGGAGAAATATTCATACATTCGGATCGTTGCGTTTGCTCAGAATTAGGCGGTATATGTTATGTTACAGAAATTTTCTTTGTTCAATTACAAAAGCGCCGCCATAATTTAGATAGGTATATGATCGATTTTATAACCTTGATGTTTTTAAAATACACAAATAATACTAGGTACTACTATTAAATTCCCAGAATTAGAATGTGGCACGCGAAGGGACTGTAGTACAACTCTATAGCGCTAAATGGCGTAAGCTACGTCTATACTAAATTAATCAAACGGTACTTTGCTAGGTGGTGACAAACAATTTCTGTTTTTATATTGGTTGAGCTGTGATTGAGTTATTCTGCGACATTACAATTCTGCTTCAAATTTGGTAAAGCGGCAGCAGAAACTCTGAAAATGATTAACGAAAACAGGCGTTTGCTGAGGATGCTTTAGGCCAAATGCAAACTTATAAATGGTACAACCGTTTTAAAAATGTATGTGTGTCCGTTGGTGATGATGACCGTTCCGGTCGTCCATCGACGAAAAACACGCCACAAAATGTGGCAAAAGTGCGTGATGCTATCCTACAAGACCGACGGACAACAATCCATGATATTTGTAACATTCTCGGCTTGTCACACGGCGTTTGTCAGCGTATTCTGTCCGGCAAACTCGACATGCGGCGTATTGTTGCGAAGTTTGCGCCAACGTTACTTAGCATTGAGCAAAAACGACACCATGTTCATGTGTGGACAGAACTGAAAGAGACTGCCGAAAGGGATGCGAATACGAATCATGAGTATACGGGTATGATCCCGAAACAAAGTAGCAATCATTGTAGTGGAAGACGCCATCGTCACCACGACCGATGAAAGCACTGCAAGTTCGAAGCAACGTCAAATCGATGTTGATTTGCTTCTTTGACGCCGATGGCTCGTGGATCAGGAATTTATCCCACCAGGTGAAACAGTTAATGGATGATCTTATTGCGATGTTCTTGCGAATAGGAGAAAATATTCGACGCAAGAGGCCTACCAAGTGGGGAAATAATTCGTAAATATTCGAAAATGGATCAACCAACCCACGCGTCATTTGTTGTACGTTAGTTTCCAGTCTTAACGAAGATAACAGTACTACCCCCCCCCTACTTCCTACATCTGGCCCCTTGTAACTTCTTTCTGTTTTAGAAGCTGAAATAGAAGCTCAAGGGGCGCCACTTTGAGACGATTGAGGAGAACCAGATTAACCAGTATTGAATACGTTAACACGCAAAGATTTCCAGCACTGCTTCCAGACATTGACAAGTCACCGGGATCGGTGTATTCAGGCAGAAGGAGAGTACTTTGAAGGGGATGGTAGTGAATAACTTGTAAGAACGATTTATTCTTTTCTTTTAACATTCTGGGTAGCACCTCGTATAGCATTTCTGTTGCTGTTAATATGTTTGTAAGGAAATTGATTGTTGAGCCTGAAATTTGTGGGAAAATTTCTAAATTCAACAAAATAAATTACATAAAATACAATAGTTACAATAATAAATATACTATGTGTAACCCATATTCAATCAAATGGGGTAATGTTAAAAATATCACCTTTGTTTATGTTTTTTATATTATATTAAAAGTTTTATTTCAAAGGGCTGAAAAACTTATAATCGGTTAATTTATTAATTTTTTTCTTGTATGAAAATTGAAGGTGACGGAGATTAAACTTATTGTTTAAACTGATTTGTTAACCATTTTAGGTATATGGGCAATTCATAGGTTTGTTATAAATTTAAGTTAAATCAATGATTATTATAAGTATATGGGCAATTCATAGGTTTGTTATAAATTTAAGTTAAATCAATGATTATTATTCGTGTTGAATTACTAGGCTATCAAATAGATGTGGGCAATCTTTGGGTTAATTGTTAGTTTGAACATTTTGTATGGAGAATGAAGGTGAAGGAGATTAAAGTTATTATTTAAACTGATTTGTTAAATATTCTAGGTATATGGGCAATTCTTAGGTTTGTCATAAATTTGAGTTAAATCAATGATTACACAGGCATGCATAAAATTTGTGATGACGTGATTTTTGTTTGTTAAGCTCAGTTTTTATATAGCAATAACTAATTAAAATACAGTTGGTCTCTACCACCCACAGATTTTTTTTGCACAAAAGAAAAGGAAAAAAATATAAAAAAAATCTTATAATAGGCGTTTTAATACATTTTAAAATAAATGTACTACTTCAAATTCTAGGTATTAATACAAAAATGATTTTCTGTTGTGGTTTTAAAGAAATTTGTTAAATAGCCTCTCATTACCTGATGTAAATCTTTTATTACATGTATTAATTTTGGACAAGATTTCCGGGAATTTTTACCTGCTAAATCCTATTTATTATGCTTTCACTTTATTAGTACTGCGAAGAAGGATTTCAAGTTTATCACTCCAAACAAAATGTATATTTTAATGTCATTTACTTCATTATAGCTCTGAGTGTCGATCAGTAAACAAGTAAAATTAATTTGTCTTTAGTGTTGTGCGTGGTATTTGATAAATAAACATTGCTTAAAAATATGTCTAGCCGGTGTTGCAAAAACAAACCAGATGATTTCTGTTATATTTGTGGATATTTCGTCTTGAAAAAGTTTAAGAGACCAATTGGTGAATTTGTAAAAAATGCATATTATGCTTATTTCAAAATCAAATTAGGAGATCAAGATAAAGATTGGGCACCGCACGTTGTTTATAAGGTATGTGAAGAAGGTTTAAGACATTGGACCAAATGGAATAGAAAAAGCCTTCCTTTTGGAATACCGATGGTTTGGAGAGAACCGCAACATCATCATGAAGATTGCTACTTTTGTCTTTGTGATATTAAGGGGCATAATAGAAAAACTTTGAAACATATTTTGTACCCAAACAATATTAAATCAGCTATCAGACCAGTTCCTCACAGTGATCATGTACCTATACCTATACCCCTCAAAGTACTACAAGAAGATATTGAAACCTCTTCAACTTCCGGCTCCGTACAGATGGATAGTGATTTTGAACCATCAACCTCAGGTCAAACCCAACCTCAGCTATTTTCACAAGCCGAACTGAATGATTTAGTAAGAGATTTCGGACTTTCAAAAGATTTTTCTGAAGTACTGGGGTCTAGGTTGAAACAAAAAAATTTGCTTGTCCCAGAAACTACCTTCAGATCCCTTTAGCTGAATATGACAGAAAAACAACCAAACGAAGGTTTTCTGAAAAACGAAAAGGTTTTTTTAAGAAGCATAAAGAATAAATAACTATTTCTAATAGTTTCTATGTGTATATTTTTGTATTTTTTTTAATATAATATAAAACTAGCGTATAAATGAAATAAATCGTGTTTTTTCTATTTGTTTTGATTTTACTGGTTTGAAAAATAACCTTACGTGATACAAAAAAAATAAAAGCAGATTTGAAATCAGCGCTACCCAATTACTAGAAAACAGTTAAAATTTTTAAATCAACATTCAAAGAGTTGAAAAATGCAGGCCTGTGAATTATTATTCGTGTTGAATTACTAGGCTATCCAATAGATGTGGGCAATCTTTGGGTGTATTGTTAGTTTGAACATTTTGTATGGAGAATGAAGGTGAAGGTGATTAAAGTTATTATTTAAACTTATTTGTTAAACATTCTAAGTATAGGGCAATTCTTACCATATACCCAAATAATAACAAATAATCTATATACAAAATTAATAAGATAAAGAATATTATAAATTTTAGTTTGACCGACTTATAAGAAAAGTAATCATTCTCACCACTCATTCAAGTGATAAATGATGTTCCTTATTTTAACAAAAGCGATATGTAAAGACTGTGGACCGTAAAGTTACCAAATTGTCTGAGTAATATATATGTATTAGTATGTAAAATATCTATATTATTATGTAATGTTTTCTTATTAGTGTAAGTGCAAAAAAGAACAGCTTTCAAATTATAAGTATTGTATAAAAATTAAAGAAAATATATTGGTAGTATACAAAGGTATTTTTAATAATATAAAATATTATTAAAAATCTGGTATGAAGAACACAAATACAGGTTCACTATTAATATTTTTTGTTAACGTGCGTGAACGTTCACAAAAAATATTAATAGTGAACCTGTATTTGTGTTCTTCACACCAGATTTTTTAATAATATTTTATATTATTAAAAATACCTTTGTATTATACAAAACTGGTGGGGTTTATCTACTCATGTATGTTTCAATTATTCTGATACATATTGGTAGTATGTAAACATATGTAATAATACGCTAACAAAATGTGTTTTTAAGCCCGATAGAACTTGAAACTGAAAATTATTTCAAGCATATGACCACCGCAGCTGTTCTTGACGAAACATATTTTGGAAGCTCAAATTTGAGTCATTTTTTCGAACACTGCTGACCGTATGTCACGAACAACACACCAATAATGTTAGACTCCAAAACTTCAATTGTTGCTAGTTTATCAGCCAGTGACTTCACGTAGCTTTATAGACAGGTAACGCGTCAAATCCTATGACCTTGGAGGCTAATTTATTGGCTGATTCTCAACTTATTACCAAATTTAGCTTTCAATAAGTCGATGGTTATGGGTGCCATATGGCATTTTGTTGAAACCGTATTTTTTCCAGATCAACGTTAACCATGTTTTCAAAGAAACAGTCATCTGCCATGGCACAGTAGCGATCTCCATTAACAGTAATGTAAAAAGCTTCGGTCTTATTATTTAAATAAATAAGATTCGATGATGCAACGAGCCTGTAAACCTCATGAAATGGTATATTTTTCTGGAGCTAATGAAGCCTGCAGGATCTCTTGTACATACGCTACACAATAATTTTGCTTATGGACAAACCCGTTCAGCCAAAATATGTTTTATCGCGAAACACAGTTTTCCGAACAACAACGTGTCAGTTTCCAATTGCTCTAGGGCCAAATTAGCGGAAGAACGATGCGTAAGATGATCTTGTGGTTTTAATTTCCTATACCAGTTGGATATTTGCGAGTGCAGGCTGAGATTTTTATGCAAAAATTTTTACGTTGTAGATGGACAGAGCACCAGTTCCTGTGACCGACGACGAATGGATAAATATGAGTCATCTTCCGCACTTTCATTTACAGTGGCGACATGCATTATTTAGAGAGTTTGTGGTATGATATAGAGTAGTGTCAATTTGGGAAGACACTGACGCAGAAACCAATTTGGAACTTATAAAGAAAAGTGTACCCCAAACGAGAGAGAAAGACATAGTTCTTGCATGTATAGACAGGCCGAATAACATTGACTGTAATATTCTCCAGTTGTCTTCTAGCGTCCGTAAGGTGTCGATCGTGTTCTTTGAGTTAATTTTATTACAAAATCAGTTGTTTGAGTTTATTTTATTACAATATCAGTTGTTTGAGTTTATTTTATTACAAAATCAGTTGTTTTCACAACTATTTGGAATAGAAGGCCTTTATATCTGTAGGTATTACATTATTTTTCATGAATTTTTAATAGGATTTGTTGAAACATGTACTTTATTTGTTATAGATTATTATGTCTAGTTTACCATCCACATCTGGATGTCGTGATCCAGCAGATGTTGAAATACCAGTGAAAAAAAGACAAATAATAGCAGAACAATCACGGGAAATCATTCATAACGTGTACAATTTTATCAAAAAGAGAAATATGAATGGTAAATTATGTTTTACTCTTTAAACTGTCATAATGTAATTTTTGTCGTATATTGCAAGCAATGATAAACGATAGCAAGAAATTCATAATATTTGGAATATTCTGAAGACGATATTTTTGATTATTTTTCTGATTAGGTTGATGAATAATTGTTGAAATATAACTTATTTATATGTGTAGTTATCTTTGTATTTATGTCATTAGTAACTAAGGGTATTTATGTATAATTATGTAGTAATAAAAGACGACGTGTAAACAAGAAATTATTTTTACTCCGAATGAATATTCATAAATTTACAAATATAATGAATAAAATCTTGGTAAAAGAAGAAAAACTGTGATATATGTAAATGTTTAAATTATAATGAAAATAAATCATTGAATCAGAAATTTTTGGTTGTATCTCTGTTAAAAATCCCACTTGAAAATAAATAAAATAATAACGCTTTATTATTCATTCAGACAATAGAATGTGTTTATGAAATTATGTTTCATGGCAAGCGAACATTATAAATGAAATATGTTGTTTCCGCTGCACATGAAATAAAAATACAAAACGTTTTACGTAAAATTCGAATTTTAAATTGCGCGCTAATTTAGACCCAGCCCGACCTATGCTTTTGAGGGCGTTAATACTCAGGTTGCGCGATTCGCTCGCGCAGATTGGTGTCTTCCCAAAGCGATTTTACTCTATATCGAGTGACCGATAGATGGCTTGTTCAGATGGAGGATTATGCCCAACAAAACCGACTTGTGTATAAGCTGCGCGAATCGACGACTGATTTTCAAAGCTAAATATTGGATAATTTAGTAGCGTTGTCTAAGGGTGTGCCCATTCACGACGATTTGCCATAATATACCGATTATAAATGTCCAAAGTGAACGCAATAGCTCGTTTGACAGTTAATCTTTTTGCAAGATCTATCTAAACAAAAGAACACCCATTATTTGGCAAACATTTACGTTAACTTCAATAGAATCTTTAGGAGCAATTACTATTTATTTTAAGAAATAATATTAACAATTAATTTTAATTTTATGAAGAATTAAAAATTAAAATTGAAGAGTAAAACTTACACAGCAATAATTATACTGTTCAACAAATTTTCATTTTTTTAAAATTTTCTTTAGAAACTGTGTACAATATCCGTTTCTTTTGTAGTTCTAACAATAGTAATAAAAACAAATTTATTCTGGCACGTCAGGTATTGAAAAAAAAAAATGAAAAGTAAATGAAATAATATTAATTAGATATGTAGATTATATGGAGTTGTATGGTATCGTGTTGTTTATCAGAATAATTGAAACATACATGAGTAGGTAAACCCCACCAGTTTTGTATAATACAAAGGTATTTTTGATAATATAAAATATTATTAAAAATCTGGTGTGAAGAACACAAATACAGGTTCACTATTAATATTTTTTGTGAGCGTGTCCGAACATATCCCTCCCCAGAGACCTAGATACGTATTTCGCCTTTCTACAGGCTCGTCGGTACGCCCCTGCTGGAGAAAGGATATTCTCAGACACATTCACATGTTGTTAAAAATGTTTTTCTTTTTACTCTTCTTTTCTCTTATACTGTTCGTCGGTACTTTCTGATATCAATTTCCAACAATAATCAGTAAGCATTTCACTGTTCCACTTGCCCTGATAACGTTTTTTAATAACAGAAATGTCTTGATGACACCTTTCGCTGTGTTCATCCATTACGTCGCCAAAGTTCAGGTTAAGGAAATCCAAATGCGAATGCAAAAAATGTATTTTAAGGCTCATGTTACAGCCCAATTTATGGTAACTTCTAAGAAGTTCATTAACAAGTGCTATATAATTGTCAGGTTTTCTCTTTCCTAGAAAATTGTGGGTTACATTTTTAAAAGCATTCTAAGCAACACGCTCCAAGTCACTTAAGGTTTCTTCAAGCTTTTTATCTTGCTGTAGAACTTTAATTTGGAGTCGTACAAAAATTCCCTCTCTAAGTTTTGCATCTGAGATTTTGGCAAATTTTTGTTTAACCTATTGGAATCCACGGCCATCTTTATCCATTGCTTTCACGAAATTTTTCATCAAACTTAATTTTATGTGTAATGACGGTAGAAATATTTTGTCAGGTTCAACTAATGACTTATGAAGTATATTTTTTTGTCCAGGAGTATACTGAGCCCTGACTGGCCAGTCTTGATCGACCGTCACACTCAGAAAGAAAACAGCAATTCTTTGTATGTCCTAGTTGTAAATCGAGTAGAAATGCTACAAGTGCCAGGTATACGCTGATATACCATTTGTACATTTTATAATTAAATCTGTCTAGAAGAAAATTTATATTTTCATGCGCTTCTTTTAAGTGGATTGGGTGGTCAACGGGAATGGATGGATAAACGTTTCCTATGCAAAGGAGGACAGCTTTCAAGCTCAATTTCGTAGCATCGATGAAGATACGCCATGCCTCAGGATGATGTTGGTGATCTAATGCCAATATCAAATCGTCATCATTATTGGAGTATAGAAGAGCTTTGTCGGTTGAAAAACACTGTGATAGTTCTTTCTAACGATTACGATACCCAGAAATACGTGTGCCGGGAGCTAACAGTTTCCATCCTTGGAGTTTAGATCCTAGTATTTCTGCTTCAGTTTTTGACAAATTCAAGTCCCGAATAAGATCACTTAATTCTAACTGATTAGGTGGTCGCTGTCGATAACTTGACACTAACTTCTTCTAGTCTGTAACATCTTCACTCAAAACACCTTGGTACTGGTAAGGTTTCCGATTGAGAAACTGGACGAATAGCAGATGGCAGACTAGAATAACTAATATTTTTCTTATTTTTGCTGAAAAACTCAAAAGTTTTCCTACAGCAAAAGTAGCAATCAGTCGAATCGTCCGTTTGTTCATGCTAAATCATAGGTCTTGCAATGCAATGCAAATAGCATCGCTATGCTATTTTGCATTACCGTTTGACCAGCTCCTAAGAATAACAGCACAGCGTGAGCAGAAAATTCTGGGAATCCATGGCTTGTCTTGATGTTTAATGGTCAAGCCAAAATAGCGAAAATATAATTTTTCTATTGAAGGTGTAATTTCCGCTTATCCCGGTGGGTGGCGAATTCTCCACATGCATTACACAAACTGTTTGGATTATTTATAAACGTACGTGACATTATGAAATAAGAAGACGTTCAGCTATCACAAACCGACTTACATTGAATCGAAAGAGTCGTGTATCTTTATATACCCACATTGTCGTATATTTACCAATTCTTAATTTGGTTGGTTCCAGAGCAAAAATGTGGGTGGTTTAAGTACTCTGAGGTAGAAAGCATGCAAGGAAACGTTCAAACATGTCCACTTTATGTTCAACAGAACAATATTAGTAGTATCTTTTATATATAAAAGCAACTTAATGAGTCTTTTTGAAAAAACTATTTCAAAAAATCTCAAAATCCTGTCGTGATGGAGCAGATTCAGAATCAGCATAACAAAAGACATAAACTACACTTATTGGTATATAAGTAACCCAAACTGTATTGACCAGTATTATAGACGAGTTAAGTATATAATCTGAAACTTCTAATTATTATTGCTAAAAGTGTCAAGTCTTCCTTGTATTGCATGTGTACTTAAAGGACTTGTAGTAATTATTTAATAAATGTTATACAAAATTAATTAAGTAATTGAAATACACACAAAAGAGACATGTGATCTGTCGATTTATGGTGTTATTAAAACACGTTATGATCTACAAAAAAGTGCTTTTTTTAGGAATAAAGATTTCTTTAATCTTTCAAAACAACTGGATGGGAAAATAACAAATATCATTTATTTAATGTCACGAAAGCAGTACAAAATTCCAGGATTTCGGTGTTCTCATCAACCCCACTGCGAATATATCAGCATTTTCTTGACGTTCCTTTATACACGGTAACAAACGCCCTGTGAGTTTTCGGTCTCTATTGTTATTTCGCGCCACGTCAACTTTGGCCCCGGGAATGTCATTGCGGTCAAATGCGAATAGGACGAAGCGAAAGCAACAACGAAAACGCCCTCACCACAGTCGCGGTGTGGTGTCATCAAACACTAGATTAAAAGTACGTTTTCGCACTGGAATCGAGACGTTTCCTTTTATACTTCCCGGGCATGTACTTTTCCGTAATCAAAGTAATGGTTAGATGGCAGTCTTTGTAGAGAGACCGGAATATTTCCGAATTAAAATCGCAACCACTTTTATTATGCAAAGTGATTTAATTCGATGGCAAACATTTATGTAGGTATTACTTCAATAACAAGGAATACTTTATAAACCAAGTAAATCATGAATTATTAAAATGAACATTTATTTTGCTGTAAAATACATACAGTAATTTAAAATACTTCCAGTTCCCTACTGGAAGATAGAAGTTTATAAAGTTCGTGAACCGAAGTCACTTTGGTTTCTTGCAATGTTATTTTTAACTGTACTAATGAATGTATAATTATCCTAAAAATATTACCCCAAAAATTAATAATGCAAAGGTTCCAATTTGCTGAATTTCTAAGTAAAATGTTTTGTCCGCGTGGGATGTGGACTTGAATTGTGAACTTTCCTTTTGGCTAAAGGCTAAAGGTTTGACATAATTATTGTATAACTAAAAAGGTGAGAATTCTCCAACTTTTCCATCTCTCAAATATTTTATTTCCTGGTACTTTCAACGACATACTCATTCGACATTTTATAATGTAAACACTCTAAAGATATACGCAGTGTGATCAGAAAGTTTTTGAATCGATCAATTAAAGACGACTTATTCGGGAAATATTTTATTGCTGTGGCCTGTAGGCCTTCGCTGTCCACGATTGCTTCTGGGATTCCGAGCTGGAACTGCTGACATTTCGTGTGCTGTTGCACGGGACAAAGTTTCGGTGCAATAATAATAGTAGCAGCCCCGAATATATTCCTTGCAACAGTGGACGAAATGTCAACCAAAAAGGAACCAGAACCAAGGACGCAGTTATAGTCCCGAATCTCAGAGACAATAATGTTTTATTGCATTTAATTTTCTACATATAGCCGCCCTATCTTTAAGCAAATTTTTGAAAACATAAAAATTATCTAAAGTTCAAGATAATTCTGTAGTTCAAATAATTGATTAGATTTTTCTCCTTCAATTGATGGTGGTTGATTACAGTGGTTTGCTGTTTCGTGTGAGAAATCGTGAAACACCGAACCATTTATATCCAAATGCATTGTCAAGAAAACACGTCCTCGATTGTGGCAGATTAGTTTTTTAGAAACATAGTTCTCTATAATGAATATAGTGTATAGAATCCACGGTTGGCTCTTGGTAAAACATAATGAATAATTTACTAAAGAAAACACTCGGTATGTTTGGTTCACAAAATATATTTATTTAATCTCTAACATATGTTTCGCCTTTTCAGGCATTATCAAAAAGTTATTTTTAAAAAACTAAAATAGAAAGTACACTTCCACCACTATTTATAAGTTTTTAAGGGACTTTATTATGGCATCAATGGTCGGGGTGTTGAAAAAATCCAGCTGCCTGTTTGTTACATGTCTATTAAGACATTGGATTGAAAATACACACTTGTTTAATACCAGTAATTTTAAACTTTTACATACTTGCAATAAAGGAAAGAGACTTGACTTCCTCGAAATATTAGAAATTAAAAAATTAAATAATAATAGACATGAAACAAACACGCCGCTGGATTTTTTCAACACCCCGACCATTGATGCCATAATAAAGTCCCTTAAAAACTCATAAATAGTGGTGGAAGTGTACTTTCTATTTTAGTTTTTAAAAATAACTCTTCGATAATGCCCGAAAAGGCGAAACATATGTTAGAGATTAAATAAATATATTTAGTGAAACAAACATACCGAGTGTTTTCTTTAGTAAATTACTCTATAATGAATGCAATTAAAAACAGTTTTAATTTATACGCACCAGAAAGGATAAAAAATCGAAGAAACTTGTTAGTAAATGTCCGCAATGCTATTTTGAAACAAATACAGTCGATGATCTTTCAGAACACGGCACAGAAAGGAAAGCTACATCAAACAAGGACAACGAGTTTTGCAAATTTTTGTTAAAAATTGGTAATAAATAAATAAAAAAATGGCTTGGGCAACAGAAAAGCGCGATCGTGATGGGCCAATGTAGTTTTTACCTATGAAGCTTTTTGGGGCGAGAGTACTATAAATTGTACTTGAACGACCCTAGGTAATAAAACTATTCCCGGGTGTTAAAGAACTCAGCGAAGTTATACGTTCGGGGTTATTTTCCAGAGATTCTGCTAAATACATACCAAGAATTTAGCCGTCGATAAAATGGTAAAGACATGCGACAAGGCATTACTACAATCTCCTCAAAAATTATTTGAAACAAATAATCAGCAATAGATTCTCCAAGTGAATAATGATACAGTCGATGATTTTCCAGAGCATGGCACAAGAAAAAAAGCTACATCAAACAAGGACAACAAGTTTTGCAAAGTTTTGTTAAAATTGGTAATATGTGGTATAAAAGAAGGGCTTGGGCAACGGAGAAGCGCGATCGTGACAGGCCAATGTAGTTTTTATCAATGAAGCTCTTCGGGGCGAAGAGTAATATAAATTGTGCTTGATGGACCCTCAGTAATAAAATTATTCCCAGGTGTTCCCAGCATGTTCCCAGTATGAGGAAAGAAAAAGTAAATTTTAATTAATTTAACTTAGAACCAGTCTTTCCACCACATCCAAATAAGTTACTAACAAAAGTTATTCAATACATAAATGCTTCACATGCAGTTCTACCTACTAATACCGTTATCAATAAATAAAAGCGGCTTATCCTCCTAGTAAACTATTAGGTAATAAAATAAACCAGAGTAGTTTAAAAGTTTTTATGATGTTTATTATCAGGTGATGATAAACTGAGTTTATCATCACCTGATAAAGCCAAAGTTTGGCGAAGCAGTATTGTAGTGAACATTAAAAAACTTTGAAACTACTCTGGCTTATTTTATTACTTTAAAATGGAGTTTCAACAAGTATCAGCCCATTCAGTCAACTATTTAAACTATTAGATACTTGTACCTCTTATTACAAAATTATTTGCCCAATAGCACACGAAAAATTTCTCGAGGAACAACGAGTCTAATAATTCTCTTAATCTTTTAGGTTAGTTATATTTAAATAATTGATTTGTTATAAGTATTTTAGTATATTTTGAATTATTTTTAGTGTGATAACGGAGGTTTGTTAAGGAAGTAGAAGATATTATTGACAATGAGTTAGCTAATTTAGTTGCAAATACTGGAAGTAAAACGCATGATAACAATTTAGATAAATCGATAAATTATGAATTTCTGAAACGGTCGCGGCTTTCTAAGGAAACAGTTTTAGTTTTATTAGAAAAGATAAGAGAACGACTGCAACATCGAATTTTCTTTTTCTTTTCTGTTATCATTTTTATTGAATTTGTCCCCTAAAAATCTAGTCTCCCTTTAAAATTTACAGTTTTTCCCATCTTTTCCACTGCTAAAGCCATAGCCACTATCTTTTCAAAACTTTTATATAACCTATAACAAGATACAAGAATACGCAACTTCTGAATATTGCCATATGCTAAACGCTAAACATCACAAAAGTTGCATGTATTCTAGTCTCTTTCTAACAGGTCATCATATGTACATCTTTATCTCTATTACTTCCCCTTCTGAATATCACTTGCGACCTCTTCTTCTTTTATTTAGATCGATACCTGTTTTTCTTCACGAATCCATCATGGCGTTTCAGTGGAAGTTGAACACTCAGGTTTCCTTCCATCTTTGTAACGGTCTCTCACGAACTCTTTTTCCTGCTGGTTTTTGGTATCTCGGTATTTTTGTCAGCCTGGTCTCATCTGCCCGTTGGACGTGCTCGTTCCGTGTTTTTCTCCTTCGTCTGGTGATTCTAATGACATTCTATAGTCTTCTCTTATAGCTTCGTTCCTAACTTTATCTCTACTTGTTTTTCCCACTATCGTTCTTGAAGTGCTCATTCCGGTTGTTCGCTTCAGTCGTTCAATTAGGCTTGAGTTGGCATGGGTTTCAACTGCATACGCCATTATTGGTTTTACTATGGTCTTATATATTTATATTTTGCTTTCTGTTGTAAGGTATTTATTTTTTCCAGATGACATTTCTTAGATATATAGCCACTCTTGCTGTTTTCATGGTCTGTTCTTGACTTCAGTTGCCTGTAGTTGTTCCGTTCACTCCATGTTTCTATCCCCAAGTACATAAAGGACATCACTTGTTCGATGATTTTCATGCATATAACTAATTTTATTTGTCTTTTCTGTTGATATTAGCATGTTCTACAAGGGATGCCTTTTATATTTCGGGAACAGACGATCCTGGTGCTGGCATCTGACAACCGATGCCTCTATCTTAAAGTTCGAAATTTTTGACAG
Source organism: Melolontha melolontha (assembly GCA_935421215.2). Lineage (NCBI taxonomy): Eukaryota > Metazoa > Arthropoda > Insecta > Coleoptera > Scarabaeidae > Melolontha > Melolontha melolontha. The sequence goes on along the minus strand of OW285237.1, from coordinate 150,042,563 downwards.
AATACTTACTCAGAACGTTCTGACGTACAGGTGCTATTTGTGTCGTTTAGAATGACTTAAAAAATTTGTTGCGACCTAAAAATGGATAACATTTCCGTGCGATTATTCTTTAAAACTTTCGACATGGGTTATCACAAAAACAATGTATTAATGAACTTCATTCGACTTTTGGCAATGAATCACCATAAAAATCCAGCGAATATCGGGGGTATAGTGAAATCAATCGTGGTCGTGCTTTTTTGCTCACTGACGATTTTCGTGAAGGTCGTCAAACATAGGTTGTTGTCCCAAAAAACATTACTGCTATGCGTACATTGATATTTAAAGATCGTCATGTGACTTATCGTGAGATAGTGGTATCCTTGGCATTGGTGGGACCAGCATACATTTAATTTTGCATGAACATTTGGCTTTAAAAAGAAATTGTTCGCGTTGGATCCCACGTAATTTGACAATCGCTCAAAAAAAGGCTCGTGTCGATTGGTCGAAGGAAATGTTAAAAAAATACAATCGGGATGCTTCAAAACACGTCTATGATATCGTAACAGGTGACAAATCATGAATCTATGCGTATGAGCCTGAGAGTAAACAGCAGTCGACTGTATAGGTCTTTCAAGATGAGTGAAATCCAGAAAAAAAATTTCGCGCATGAAGCACTTTGAAGCAAATTGTCGCTGTTTCTTCGGAAAAAACCGGACTTGCGGCAACTGTACCATTAGTGGAACATGAGACGGTCAACTCTAAGTGCTACATAAGCAATTGCTTGTCAGAAGTAAAAAATTAAGGAAACTAACCGCCGAAGAAAGACGGACATTCTCCACCTGGCCAATGCGAACTCTCACATATTGGCTAAAACAAGAGAGCTTTTGAGTACTGAAAAAGTGGAATTTTTGGGTCATCAGACGTACAGCCCTGATTTTGCACTTCTTTCTATTCTAGGAAATCAAAAATAAATTACGAAGCCAACGTTTTCCAACGCACGAAGAAGTGCTTGAAAAATTGGCTCAAGCGCATGCTAAAGTGTATTGATCTTAATGGAGAATATTTTAAGAAACTGATTAATTTCAGTTTATGTTCTCTATTCCTGAAATATAAAAGACATCCCGCGTATCTTTCAGCTGTTTTTGTGGAGAAGTCTCTGTAGGTTGTCCTCAGTATCTGCGACTAGCACAGCATTGTCATTACGACTTGTTAGTCAAATAAGTTTTTGTGAAATTGTTGCGATCGGAAAGACAGCAATTTCTGTTCTACGATTGAAAGTACCAAATACACTGCTCAACTTTTGAAATGGTACACTTACACAGCATGCAGTAAAAGTAAACAACTCTTCGTAGGCGTTAGGCATGACTTCCTATATGATCAGGACTGTATTTCGGATGCAAACAAATGTCTATCGAATGACATTTGCGACTCCATTGTTGTTTGTTGTTGTTACCTGTCATAAGTGCAGTTACTGAGCTCGCGAACGCTTGTACTTTTATCAAGTTTTAACAGAATTTTTGCTAATTTCTCGAATAAATTTTAATGCAGAGTGGTTTATTGCATTTTAGAGATGCCATTAAGGTGTTTAAGTATTGAAGAGATGAGCCAATCTATGGGAACGCTTATGACTGGTGCATCGCTAAGAACTGTTGCTGCCCATTTCAATGTGAGCCATAATGTGATCAGAAGAGTTCGAATGCGTTTTAATGATACTGGATGTGTCCAACATAGACACGGAGGAGGGCGAAATCGCAGTACAACTGTCAGGGAAGACTGCTTTATTACGGTTCAGTGGCGAAGGAATAGATTTTCTACTGCAAGAACACTCCAAATTCAGTTATTGAATGCAACAGGTACTCAAGTATCCACTCAAACAGTTAGAAGAAGGCTCCATGGGGTAAAATTTAAGGAACAGGTCTTCTAAAAGATGCTCATTGTTGACCAGAGCCCACAAAAGGAGAAGGCTAGAGTAGGCACATCAACATGCAAATTGGAATGTTGAAGATTGGGGTCGTTTTTTATTCAGTGACGAGACCAGAGTGCATCTCCATAGCTCAAATGGAAGAGTTAGAGTTTGGACGAACAGAGGAGAACGCTATATTGAGAACAACGCCACTTACCATCAAGCTTATGGAGGTGGTTCAATTACTGTTTGGGGAGCTATTTCTGCGACTCGTCGTACTGAATTGGTTTGTTAGAATTAATAGTGTCAGGTATCTTAATGAGGTATTACAACCTGTAGTGTTGCTATTTGCTAATCAAATAGGCGACGGTTTTGTGTTTGTTGATGATAACTTGCGTCCTTATAGAACAAGAAAAATCAATGCATTTTTTGAAGAGCAGAATATTACGCACATGGATTGGCCAGCGAACTCTCCAGATCTTAATCCAATAAAGAAAGTATGGGATTACCTGAAGAAGTTGATAAGATCACGAGGAATGGATCCAAACAATCACCATCATCTCCGAACTGCCGTTTTGGAAGAATGGCAAAATATTCCTCGCATTACATTCGGAATTTGATTTCCAGCATGCCAAGACGTTGCCAGGAGGTCATAAGAGCTAGAGACTTAAGAGAGAGAATTAAAAGAATAAAACTTAAATAACGAATTTCAAATGTTTTAATAGAAAAATAACAAAATCTTCATTTTAGTATTACAGAAAAGTATGCTTTCGAAAGAAAAGATAAGCGTTTGGTTATCTGCTCTTTCGAAAGCATACTTTTCTGTAATACTAAAATGAAGATTTTGTTATTTTTTTATTAAAACATTTGAAATTCGTTATTTAAGTGTTATTCTTTTAATTCTTCGTCTTAAAAGTGTTTCTCAGAACAATATACTATCAATTAAGCAAGAAAGCGATGCTCTAAAAGTAGTAAATTATTATTTATGTATGTTCTTGTAAGTGTACCAGTTCAAAAGTTGAGCAGTGTATATTTATTAGTCGAATAACTATTAGGAACTTCATTAGTAACTTGGAAAGACTGGCCCTTAGAATACAAAATAAATAAAGAACAGAAAACCAAATAATGCCACATCGAAACGCAAAACTCCCTAAATCTTCAGGATTAAACAAATCGTAACGAAACACGTACGCATAACCATGTACCTGTAAGTACTCGTGCTACGCACCAGTGTAAATCGAAATACGAGACAATTTTATAAAGTGGACATTAAAATAAATTGTTAAAGAGGACACCAGTTCGTGTGGATAATGGTGTTCCTTGTTGATTTATATACGACAACCATGCGAGCCTTGATAAAAAACAATTTATTTTATCTAATGATGGTGATGGCGGCGCGAGTGTTCCAATTTTGCTTATTTTTAGTACGGGCCGTAATCATAATGGGCGCTCTATCAGAGACGCAGTTGCAAATTAAGCGGAAACGTTACCATAATTTCAAACCGCACGCAAAATCATATTTGCAATCTCTTGAATGCGCCACTATGGCGCACGTGATAATCGGCGCGCGGGGTGAGAGGAAATTGGAAATAAAAGTAAAGGAGTTATATTGCTGCGATTATAACAGTGAATTTTAAAAAGCGCATAAAATTCTACGATAAATTCGTTACTTCTAATGAAATTTAAATCCTACTCTTTAACCTTTTATGTGTGTACTTAAATTTTTTAAAAGTAAATTAAAATGTGGACAGCTCTTTGCTAATAAATTTCTATATAAAATCTATTCCAAATGCCTATTATTAGAAATTAATCTGTTTTTGTCTTTTTGAATAATGATGTGTTTATTCATATGAATGTTCGTTATAAATGAAGAGGCTAGGCTGGTTGTAGGACTAGTAATTTTAGAACGTACGCTTTCTTTCTACTTTCTAATTTGTCAATTCTCTGATTTCTATTATACGAGGGCTGTTCTCTTTCCGCTGAGCCTATCTAGTAGGCGGTGATATTTTGCGACAAATTTTGTTTCACAATTTCAACCTAGTTGTTTACGAGTTTAGTTATGGTGACAGCTGTCAAATATACCTGATCGTTTGTAAGTTACATAAGTTTAAAGTAATAAGTCATAGAACTGAAATAGAAGCGTTATTGAGCTGTGATTTTTTACAATTTAAAGCGTGGCTTAAGCCGTAAAGAATGTTTTAAAGAAATCAATCGAGTGTTTGGTAACAAGTCCAGTTCCTCCAATACCGTAAAGCGGTGATGCAATGAATTTCAACGCGGTCGACTTTCCTTCAATGACAGTTTTCGAGCTTCCAAGCCAAAAACGGCAGTTACAGAAAAAAATATTGGTCTGATTCGGAACAACGTTGAAAAGGACCGGCATATTAGCATCAGAAGCATTCAAGCCACTTTAAGGTTTGGTGTGAAAGCAATTAACATGATTTTACACAAACATTTGAAGGTGAGTAAGTTTTATTTTCGATGGATTCCCAACAACTTGAGTTCAATTCAAAAAGAAGACCATGTGAGATGGTGCAGATCTACACTAGATCGCTTTGATCGTGGAACTTCTCATTTGGCGTACATCATCACTAATGATGAAACATGAGTATACTGCTATGATCCCGAAAAAAAGTAACAATAGTCAGTTTTGAGAATGAGTCGGCTCCAACAAAAGCCGAAACAAGAAGATGGTCGCCACATTTTTTGGAATTACTGGACATGTTTCCACTGTAGCACTGGAAGATAGACGTAGTGTTAATTCAGAATGATACACTGCAGTTTGTTTGCCTTTTATTCTCAAAAATGTTCGCGAGAAACGTCCAAGAGGAAAAATCATCTTGCATCAAGGTAAAGCTTGGGTCCACACTGCCGCTCGAACAACTGAGTATGTGAATGCCCAGAACATAGAAATAATGGGCCGTTAACCGTATAGCCAGACCTAACACCTAACGACTTCTTATTTGCGCGGGTAAAGATAAGTTACGGGGGCTTTTAAAAATGAAACAAACTAAGGCCAGAAAGTTGGAGAAAATGTTTTCAAGATTGGTTTTCACGGATGCAAAAATGCATTAACTGTGGAGGGGAGTACTTTTAAAAATTATAAATAAATCTTTTTTGTAAATAAATTGTGTTTTACTTTACAAGGCTCAGCCGAAAGGTGACAGCCCTTGTATGGAAAAGAGTAATAAATGATATAATTTGTACTTGTCGCTCTGTACGTTTTTGTCTATACGTCTAATAAAATTTTCATAATTATTCGAGAATAAAATTTCAATAATTTCCTGATAAAGAAATCTAGGATGTTAACCTTGAAACAGCTCATAGAATAACAATTTAATTCCCGAAATGGTCCCGTGACTAAATTGTATCGATTGTCCGTGCTTTAATATGTTTAAACGTGTGTAAATCTCAAGTTGATTCAGTTGTTAGTTAGATTTAGGGACCGGACACGAGAGGCCGAAATTACGATGGTTCATATAAACATCGCTAAGTACAACACGCAATATTGAATAGCACTATTCATTTGGTTAACCGGACATCTGTTTTTTGTCGTAGAATTGTGACGCACTTACTTCAATATTATACTTAAATTCCTTTCTTCATGGGCGTATATAAAAGCGGGAAGAGTTTTTATTATTTGTTTTATTTATTAGTTTATATTTTGTAAGATAAATAAAGTACGGTGAGTTAGTTCCTTTTTTCATTGTTCCATCTGTTAATTTCATATATACGTAAGTGTCTAGTGAATTACATTAAGTTTTAACAACTCACGCATACATTTTTAATTTTCATTTAATTAGAACTAGAACATTGTTTAAGTTCATCGTGAAACAATGGCGAGTTGGATTAAGAGTCAAAAAAATCCATTGCCAATGATTCCCAAATTTATTGCAAAGTTTGTAAAATATCGTTAAAAAATTCCAAGAAATCGCACGTAAAACGTCTCTTAGCATCGCGAACACATACACAGAAATTAGATCCGTTGGAATTTGACAATTTTAACGAGGAACTCTGTGAAACTTTAATGGCGGCAAATATTCCATTAAATAAACTTAACAATACCACCATTCTCCAAAAATATACTGGCCGAAATGTTCCTGATGAATCCACCTTACGCAAACATTATGTTTCTAAGTGCTACACGAAAGTAGTAGAACGCATTAGAAGCTGTCTTTCAAATAAGTATGGATAAGTGCCGACGAAACTGTCGATAAATTAGGATGCTGTGTGGTAAATGCTGTAGCTAATGTACTACAACCAACTATTCTATAAAACGCATATGTAATAGCAACAAAAATTATAAATACAGTTTGATGCAGAAACAGTAACTAAAATCATTTACGAGAATATGCACCAAATGTTACATTCGTAGGACAGGTATAAAGTAAAAATACTTTTATTTGTCAGCGACAGTGCTGCATATATGTTAAAAACAGGCAGACTATTAAAGAAAACATATCCTAATATGCTGCATATTACTTGTGTAGCACATTGTTAACACATACGTAAATTTTGACCCTTGTACATTTTTAGTATCTGCTAGATTAATTGCTACTTTATCGTACTACTTGTGTTGCTTAAAAATTTGAATTACCTTATTTTGCATTTTGGTTGTTAGTTATTTTTGTATCTAGGTATCTAGGTATACATGAAAGGTTCGTTAATTTTATTCCTACTTCCCAGTTATTAGATCTTTCAGTAACGATTTCTTAACTGTTTCAATACCTAAAATTATATATTTATTGTACTGCTTTGATTTCTTAACAATTAATTTGTTTATATACGTACTACTGCCAGTTAATTGTTACTATTGTATCTTAGGCCTCTCCTTTAAATATCGTAACGGCAGTTGGGTTAGTTTCCATTGACGTTTGATTTAATAGGACAGCCTTTAAATTGTTCATTTTCTAGTTAAATTATGGAGTCGGTGTATTCTGTAAGTCATGTCGCGTTAGAGGTTTAATATTATATCCATTTAAGATACCTTAGTCAACTGAGGCTTTCTTTTGGGTGATTTTTAGTTTATTTAAATTCATTTTCCAATGGGTTGTTTACAAACATCAGGTTCGTATATTCTTAAAACTGTCAAGTCAGTTACGCATGCGATTTAGAGTCACATGGACATAGAATTGACATCTGTGTGCGTTTACTTAATTTCTGCAGTCATTTTGTTTCTATAAATTAATAAGCGTTGTTTTAATTTAGTATTTCTAATTAAAATTAACCCTAGGTATTTATGAGAATTTTTGAGGATGTCAGCTTTTAATTTGTATTTCATATGGGATTTGAGAATTAGCACGTCATATATTAGTATTTATTTGTGATATAGTACGAGGAGTTAATTAGTCTAATTTGGGGTATTAATTAGTTGAAATTTAAAAGGAAAAAGGTTGTAAATTAGTAGTATGTTTTCGTTGCGGTCGATTTCCTTTGTGAAAATAATTAAATATGGGATAATTGGAATATTCTTTCAAAACTTGTTTTTTTACTCCTATGACATAGACAGCTCTATAAAAATGAAAATGGGAAAAGATTCTCTCTCATTAGCTCTCGTTGCAACAAGTGATAAAGCTTCGTAACCCTGGCATTAAAATTGTCTAGCTAACTAAAATTTAATTAAAACATTGGTCAAATGTTCGCTAGTTGCGGTTTTTAATTTTACTTCGCCTTGCAAATCAACGTTCCTAAGTTGATTTTGGTAAATTAATCACGGATTAGAATGATAGTTTTTTCCCACCACGCGGTTATAGGCTTACATTTTATATGACTGTAACCTAACACTCGAGGTGAGTGACTTTCTAAAATATCTTGTAGAGCCATTGTTATTCTATTGAGTCATTGGTTTCATTAAATAGAGTATTTCACTTTCTTATATATTTTTTCTCCATTTCTTTTGTAATAGAACAGAATTGGTAAGGCTTTACCAACCCCAAAAATTTGAGTAAAACGAACGGAATCAGCTTCCGCACAAAATTGAAAGACCGGTATGCTGAGAATTTTTCCTTTGAACTAATTTACTGTGAACACGAGGTCGCCGGTTTTTTAAGCAGCACTTCATAAGGCTAGTACCCATTTTAAGTATATTTCTGGAGACTACATTATAATTAATCGTCAGCGTCACATGAAGCAATTGTATAAATTTTGTACATATATAAGTTTATAAATTAATTATTTTTTTTCTTTCCTGTATTAAGATATTGGTGTCATTGCATTTAATATAAATTTGCCATTTGTTTTTTTCGTAGTGAAAAATTGTAACCGATTCAAATATTCAATTTTGTTAAAATCTTTATGTAAGAATAATGTCTACATATAGTGTGTGGAAACATAAATTTTGGAATTAATTTGAGTAATATAATTTCTGTAATTATTATCATTAAAATTTATGAACAGTTCAATTTTTTGTAATATAATATTTCTGCATATACAGTCTGGACAAATCTTAATAGATTTACTTTGGTATAAAGTTTTATAACTTGAAATTACACAATTAAATAATTAATGGTGAGTGTGTTATATAAGGAATTATTGCATATACAGTGTGTGTCAGTATCTATGTAAGGTTTATTAAAGATCTTTGATAAATTAATGATGCAATCCTTAGATTAAATTCTTAGTTAATTTAATTGTTTAACATATTTGGTCAAATCATTTCAGACGTTGACCTTCATTTTTTATAAAATCTGGTGATCTTAATATTTTTTGTAATTTATCTAAAACACCTGCTTTTATGTGCATATCGTTTAATTACATTTATTAGTCAATTTTCTTTGTCTGCACTTTCATTATACCTTTGTTATTGTGTTGATTGGATTATAATAAATCCTTATCGTTATTGTTTTGAACTTGGTTGTTTTATTTGGTTTAACAACGATACACATAGTTATCTAGATTTATTCAATTTACTATCGGCAGAGTCTGTGTTCTCTGTTACGGCTATTGTGGCGCGCTTTATGACATAAGAACTCTCCCTTCACTCGCCTCTAAACTGAGCCGGTCTTTAGCCGAAACATCTCCGAGGCAATCATGTATTGAGGTAAATTGGGTAAGTTATAAGCAGTAGGTATTACGTAAGTAGGCGCAAGACTAGTGCTCGTGGGGCATATAGCAACATGCTCTCCACAGAATCTGTGAATATATCAGAGACACCTTTCCGGAAGTTGATAGACTTGTATCCGCTTTTAAAAAAGTTTTCAGAAAAGCACTAATTAGAGTAGTCTTTTACAGGGAAAAACATCGTAAAAAGCGTCATAAAATCTAGAAAACAATATTCATATTCACATTACTTCATAAAAATCCAATAAATTTGCAAAAACTGCCTACTACGGGCACAAATATCATCTGTTTCCGTAATGCGATTTAAGGCCTCCTACAATGATTCTAAATGGCAGTCTCTTGCTAGCTTAAACTGGCTGGTTAAAGCAAGCTAAGCCGGCAAGCGTGGGTTCGAATCCTGCTTAAGGGCGAATTTTTTTTATTAAAAAATTCGATTAATTAGCGTCGTAAAATGTAAAAAACAATATTTACATAGATGATATTAATCTTTGATGCATTGTTGGAGAATCTGAGAAAAATATTGGAATTTTAAACATGTAACTTATATCTATTTCGCAGGCTTAATTTATTTTTCTTTCACGAAACTCGCTGTTGTACGAGTATATTAATATTGTTGAATGAGCGTGTTTAATTTGTTTTAACATTTCAATAAATTGCCTTAACCTCATTCGAGGTTTAAATTTAAAATTATCTCGAAGTACTTAATAACTTTATTGCATGTTGTTTATGATACTGACGTTCTGATATTAATTTAAGTTGACTTGAATTGCATTTTAAACTTTAATTAAGTCCTATATTTCTTTACGTGTTACTTGATAAAAAAATCGCGTAGTTACAACTCCATAAATTAAAAGAAACACAGGTTAATAAATCTGCAATAATCACTTCATATAGGCTCATTTAGAATTTTTGTTGAATGCAGAGCAGAAGCATACAGTACATTTTAAAGACATTTGTTTATCTTGAACATATCTTCTTTCTAACCATGATAATACTTAGATGGTGATTATTAGTGAAAGTACAAGAGTTTAAAAAATAATCATATACTGAATTCAGCATAGAGTCTTGCTCTTGTGATTAAAAGACTGGCCTAAATGGGAGAGAGATTGTGTTGAAAAATACATACATACATAGATAATCTTTATTTACACACATTATCATCATTCTTCGGGGCCTTGCTTGGCGTTCCAATTTCTTTGGGTCTCTGGAAAATACTTGGACTCTCCTCTCTTCTCCTCTTAGAGTCAGCAGATTCGTTTGTGGCTGATATGTTGCTCTGATTCTGTTAATAATATCGAGACCAGCGTCGGATGCAGTGGCCCAGATCAACACTTCGGAGGCCACTGCACCTACCAGTCACTTTATTTTATTTTAAATTACTTTGACTTAAAATTATATTTGTTGTATTTTATTTCTCACCTATGCCAAATAAAACTATTCTTCTATTGCACTTTTTCCTCACCGTTATGTTTTGTAGTAATAGCCAGCAACTTCTTTCTTCACTTTTTTTTTATATACGTTTTTAGAAGTGTTTATTTATTTATCGCATAAACTTTCCGTTACAGTCGTGACAAGATTCGTATGCGAGATTTCTTATCGCTGAACACTCGATAAAACACATCCGTACCCTTTGCCGACCATATGTGTGTGTGATTAAAAGACTGGCCTAAATGGGAGAGATTGTGTTGAAAAATAATATAGTTTTAATCTTGGATAGTAATTCGAAATACAATTGGAATAATAGCTACGGCAATGAGATTTTTAAAAAAAGTAGGGAGCAATTATAAGATGTGACACGGATAGATAAGTTAAATTTGAAACCAATGCTACAAAGAAGGCAATTTTTATTGGTGTGTACTAGTGGCGACTTGTGACAACATTACAAAAATACTTCTCGTATGATGTGTAGGGGCATGGATCAGTGTCTCTTTAAGAGAAGCCGCCGCTGGTTTGAACATCTTCGTAGAATTATTAAATAAAAGATGATAAAGGAAAGTTATAAAATTAAAATCCACGAATTGGTGGGAGATTTAAGTTTGGTATGTGACGAAAAGGAGAGGAATTTACTGGATTTTCATTCCAGTGAATTCTTCGAACATTAGCGTAGGACTGAAACATTTGGAAAATAAGAAGACCTAAAATGTTATCTATATGAAAGAGAAAAATCTACAGTTCAATACTTGACTGTACAATGGACTTTCAGATTAAATAAATAAACAAATATTACTCATCCGTTGTAAATTTCTTCTTTCTTTCTGCTTTCTTGATATATAGCAAAATACAGCGATATAAATTTGTTTATAACACACGCTACTTTTTCAAATTTTATGACAAAATGTGAAGGGCATAATTATAAAGAATGAGAACGCGATAACGAGATTATTTATGTTGCATTTTACAGAATTTTTGATATACAAATGTCATATGTTATAACTACGTAAAAAGCTTTTGAGCATTTTTTAAAGATCCATTACATATTCAAAGTACAATTGTATGAATAATTTATTTGGGTCAATCCGTTTAGTTGGAAAAGTGCACATGTTTATTTGAATAAAGCACGGAAGACAAAGATATAGAATCCACTTTTATTCTTAAGTTCGTATTTACCGTAAACGTATTTGAAGTTGTAATGTCAAGGATGAATGCAACAAAATATGTACATTTATTTGCCAAGATACTAATCAAACATTAATAGTCCAATTAACATTTATTAAAAGTTTATTATCCTAACAGAATAATATAAGTTTACTTACGATGGAAATTTAAACATTTAAATATAGGTATTGCAAAAGAATTATAAAAGAAAATAATTATTGCATTAAAAATTTAAATAAATCTTATACTTTAGAATGGAACAAGATTTACACTAACTACTGATTGATAACAGAATATCATAATGACCTCCACTCAAAAGTTACCTGGCAAGTACCTAGGTAACTTTACCAGCAGTTGTTTCTAGAAGCTCAAAAAAAAAGGGAAATAACTGCTGAATTTATGCGGCTCGATAAAATTTTTAAGCGAAAAATGCGTTTATGATAAATACATTAATCTGATTAAGTTATAATGGTCATTATTGTTATATTCGAACATGTCTCCTAAAAATGCAAATTTATTCTGCTGTTCGTCCCGAATGACTTGATAAATAAAACGTAATTAAGTTAATTTATGCAGAATTAAGTGAAATTTTCGTTTTAAAACGCTGAACAATTATGGAAGTTGACGAAAATATACTCTAAATCGTGAAATTTATTTAATTGTGTAGTTTTCAAGTTGTCAGAATATTTACATAAATATGAGTTCTTATTGTTACTAGCATAACTATTTATAGAACTTTTAATAAATATCGGAGCAACTTTTTGTGGAAAGTTTCATTTTAATTTCGGTTACAACATATTTTTTCACATTCCACATTAAATTGGTACAATTAATATATTCTTGAAAGTTTTATATAAATAAATGAGATTGGTAGCAGTACTTTTATTACTGTTAACGTTCATGTGCTAAGGAGCAATGGTATACAGCAGAGCATTAAAGCAAGAGATTAATAGAGCACGACCCAATAAAAACATGAACGCAGATTGATACGAGATGCTACCCCGAAATTCCGGAAATTTAAATGTGGTGTGCGAAAGGATTGTAGTACATCTCTATAGCGCTAGATGGTGTGAGATATGTCTAAACTAACTTGAGTTGTGTTTGTTATTTTGCAGCACTAGAATGTCTGATCTATAAGAGTAAATAAAGTGCATAAAATTCTGCTTCAAAATTGGAAAAATAGCAGAGGAAACTTTAAAAATGCTTAAAGACGCGTTTGGTGAGGAAGCTTTAAGTCAGACGCAAGCTTATAAATGGTACAACCGCTTTAAAAATGGACGTGTGTCGGTTCATGATGATGAACGTTCCGGTCCTCCGTCGACGAAAAACACGTCACAAAATGTGTCAAAATCGCGTGCTGCAATCCTTGAAGACCTAATGAGAAGAATTCATGACATTTAGAACATTATCAGCTTGTCGTACTGCGCTTGTCAGCGTATTCTATCTGGCGAACTCGATATGCGGCGTATTGCAGCGAAGTTTGTGGCAAGATAACTCAACATTGAAGAGACGGCACCGTGTTCATGTGCGCACCGAGCTGAAGCTATTAAGGAAGCCTTAAGTTATATTAAGGAAACAGATGTTAATATTTTTGCCTGATCGGTTTTGAAAAAGTATGACGGAATTTCCAGGCACTGCAACGAGAAGGTGCTGTTTTCCTGTTGGCCAATAGCTGTACACGTAGAGTTTTCATTGAAAATAAGAATGCTAAACGCTTTAGCCTTTGTGCCACCTGATCACATAGTAGTGACATTCGAGGAACTGTGTGATAGCGACGTTTTGCCCCTCAGAAACTCAAGAAGTTATAGATTATTTTGAGACACGTGGAATGGTCGACTAGAGGGAAGACACAGGCGAAGAGCTCCCATATTTCCCCATAATGTCTGGAACTGTGTTAGAGCTGTTACAACTGATTCGGCAAAAACAAATAATGCTGTAGAAGGTTGGCATTGCGGGTTTGAAAGCCAAATTTCAGCCACACAGCCAACAATTTGACAGTCAAATTTACTCCTCGGTCGAAAAGTTAATCACGCAGTCCGCATTCCCGAAATTGTCTGTGTACTTCCAGAAACGTTCTGTAATGAGGAATGCGCCTATCGGGAAACCGATGTCGGTATTCAATAACTGCTTGGCGTGCACTGCCGTTACAGTAGCCATACACAAAATGCATGTCCGCATACTCTTGAGAAGAAAATCGGTAAGGCATTTTGAATAAAGAAAACGTGTCCACTCACTAAGAAGCTGTTACATGAACTGAAACGTAATGTAATCCTTTATTAAAAAATGCAACGTTAACAATCATCTGAACATTTGTTTATTGTATGATATTCATGGTTCAGCACTTACGAAATAAGTAAGAACCTTCTTTATCATAAATCAATTTCCAGTACTCTTTTTGTAGATCTCCAAGAAATTACTGTATGCACTACGACACGTGCTTATTTATTTTAGGATAATATTTTATTATGCGACGTTAACAATCACAGGCCAGTTATTGAATCGTATAACTATTTTTTACATAAAATCAGTTTGTATTGACTTTCAAGATTACATTCTTTTTCATGATCTGACAATCACATTCATAGATCTGTAACTTTGAAACAAATAAAAATGGATATACAAGTTTTGCGTTTTTGTTACTTGAAATGAAGTATACTTTACACTCCTAAAATTTGAACATAACGATACGGGACACATATATATATATTGTGTAGATTGTGTGCTAAAGATTATTATAAAATAAAAATTCAAAGCTATTTTGTTTCACTTTTTATTATTGTACCTGCTGCATGTCATGGTTTCAAATAATTGTTTTCGAAAAATTACATTTGAGCAATTGTTCTTTCGAATAAATGATGGCTTCAAATAATTGGTTTGGATCACTTGCATTCGAAAAATTGTTTACGAAGAATTTACCGGCACCGCTAAAAAGTAGTAGGTAGTTTTGTCATATTTTGTAACATATTTGTCTATAATAAATACCTTTTTTCCGATTGAAACAATATTGAATAATACTGCCTTGATTACGATATATCATAACACACTTATATTTCCCAAGGGATATATGAAACGCACATATTGTCCCAAGGGAAATATGAAACGTCACATTTCACCATAAAAATGTTATAATTTTTAATTGAAGCAACAAAAATAATCAGAAATGTTTTATTTTCTAATTAAAGTAACAAATGAACTAAGAAAGTCTTTGCATTAGTAACACTACTTTTCAGAACCAAAATAAAAATTGCAATTCTCAAACCTTCCGCTTAAGCGATTAGAACCAGATGCAAACGATGATATCATCTTTGCTACCTTATTTTTCTGCAACATACTGTCAGCCAGATAGCCTTCCGCAACAGACGAACTTTTCCAACCACCGTGTCTCTTTAGTGTAGTCATTGAGGTTCCCGCATCGGCCACCAAAGTCGCGGATGTTCGTCTTCCACAATGGCCTGTATACGTCTTCGAATTATCCAAACCCAACCATTCAGCAACCTTACTCGGAATCTTTCCGAAGGTATTTTTGCCGACCGACTGAAGAGTACACTTCTTATTTCGATAAGCCACGAAGAACCTAAGAACACCTTGCGGACGCAACGCCAAATATTCTCTCACCAAACGAACAGCACCCAGATCTTCTTCTTCAATCATTGTAAATTTCCTATTTACATCATTCTTCGTCTTTGAAACGTTGATCACGATTACCGACCCACGATCTTCGATATCGGAAGAGAGCATATTCACCAATTCGTTCGTTCTGCAGGCGCCAAAGATTTCCATAATTAAAGCGACCTTTAAAATTACGGTTGTAACAATCTATTCAACAGAGGGGAATCACAATGAAATTTTTACCTTATACATCAAAAAAATTTCATTAGGAGCTTCTCGCAAGAATTTTTTGAGCTGTTCTCGGGACAACACCTCTGATTTTTTAGGAACGTATCCTTTATTTTTATTTTTCACAAATGCTTCTACTTCATCGAACATTTTAACATTAATTTTTTCCTTTAAATGTAACATTGACCTTAGCATCGATAATTTTGGCCACAACGTGTTTGGTGAATATTTATGCGACTACGGATAGAATAAATTAGTCATACGTCAAAAATAAAAAAAATTATAGCAAAATACCAAATCTTTAATTGTTTCGACCTTTGCTTGATGTAAATCCATATCACAAATAAATAAAACACACATAAGATGTTTTAGATTTACACTTTATTAATAAAATAATGTCAGCTGTTTCGCTAACACAGTAGCTTCTTCAAATTCAACTTAAGACTAAAGATACATACAAGATACAGCGTTAATCAGGTAGTTGACCCAAGTTAAAATTCTAGGAACTATTACATTTATATTTTGCTTTTTGAAAACTATACCATGTCCTACTTGTGTGAGGTTTAAGTATAAAAATATAGTATAAGCAACTAAGAAACAATATTTCAATGGGTGAACAGATTTAACAGTGGGGATGAATTCAAGTCTAATATACATATCACACATGTAGAAAATAAAGATAGAAAACTAAATTGTTTAGAGTCTTTAGAAATTTTAACATGGGTAAACTACCTGATTAACGCTGTATCTTGTATGTATCTTTAGTCTTAAGTTGAATTTGAAGAAGCTACTGTGTTAGCGAAACAGCTGTCATTATTTTATTAATAAAGTGTAAATCTAAAACATCTTATGTGTGTTTTATTTATTTAAAATACCAAATCTTCAAAAAACGCTAGCAAAATATTTTCGTCGACACCGTTCACCAAATTTTCTCTTCTCCACTCTTGAAAGTCTTCATACACTTTAGTGTAAGCAGCTTTGGATTTCGCCGGAACCAAACATTCACGGGCTTTCGCCGCTTGTGTTAGCACATTGTTTGACATTTCATCAATTCTATTTATAACAGAACGCGAAAATCAAACCAGTCAACCATGATATTTACAAACACGGCCCTTAGAAACGTTACCAATCCGATAAATTCAAAAATATACAATCCAATATTTTTCCATTTTCACAACAATATTATTTCAATCAGAAAAAAACTATTGATTACAACACGGGGAATATGAATACATTTCCCTTGGTTGTCTATACATCCCTCGGGTTTCACCCTCGGGATGTAACTAGCCAACCACGGGAAATATACTATTCATATTCCCCTAGTTGTAATAATAGCTATATAAAAGATTCAACGTAGTTTTGCATATTGTAGAGTTAACTTATTTCATTTTATTTACAGCTCCTTTAAATTTTCTTCCTTTCTATTAAGAATTAACGAATTAGCTTTTTATGTCCATCCTTCAATCAAACCAAATTATTTCCTTTCCCTAGGAGGACTGTCCCTCTTTGTAGGATTTCTCCCAAAATGACTAACGATGCAAACTTGAAGCTAAAGTAATTAATTTTTTTGTTCATTGCGTTTAGTCTTATTCAAAATAGCTCACTTCTCACTCTAGTACAATATATCTTAAGAACTGTAACATAAAACAATGATAACTCTGAAAACGGTGAATAAATTCTTGTACTTTATACTGTATCGCCTTGAAATAAAGAGACAACATATGATAAATGGAAAGATGTAATTATGTAGAATATAAATCCAAAATATTGTGACTCAATTACTACACGAATCCCAAAATGAAAAACACCCTGAAAATTGTATTACGTGACGCCTATGAATTCAAAATATTCAGAATGGGTATAAATAATAAATACTTGACATACATATACGCTATAGCTTATGTTCGCAACAAAACTATTATATTATACTATTCTTCATACGTTTATATTATAACGAGCCATCGAAAAAATTCATAATTGGAGTAGACTGTGAAATTGGGTTGGTACTTTAGCCACTTCCACATAATGACACATTACTTCATGGTTGACAGTTTTATTTGGTTTCATTGTAAAAAAAGGTTATGGCATTGAAATGATACTACAACAAAAAAGAAAACAAATAATTTATATAATATCGAAATCATAATCAAAATTTACATATTGCTACAGATGTTGTTGAAAATGTTGTCCATTTACATCTAAATAAATTTAATTTTCTTAATAAGAGTTTTGAAAAATTTGACGCAAACTTATAGTTTCAATGTCAAATAATAAATGTCATTATGTGGAAGTGGCTAAAGTACCAACCCAATTTCACAGTCTACTCCAATTCTGAATTTTTTTGATGGCTCGTTACATCTCTGATACTTTTTATAATCGCACAGTGGCGTGACAAATTTTTTTTAAATATATTTGTCATTCTTTTTCTCGCTTATGAGAGGAAATTTTGGGAAAATATTTTGGATTTATATTCTATTTAATTACATCTTTCCATTTTTCATTTTATTTGAAGGACAGTCTGTATATTCTCAATACCAATCATATTATTATACATTAAAATATACTAGAGTAATGTTTGGGAGTTTTTGAAAGATTTACTTGACATCCTGAACAAGAATATAGAAACATCGTCCTTCATTTTAATAAATATATCCACGTTAAAGTTTTTTTTATCTTTTTATATAAAAACTCCTAACTTTCGCTTTATCCATGTCCTCAGGATTAATTAAGTAAACAGTTTTTATTTGTGCTTTGTTTGAGAAGAAATCTCGACGGCGTGAGCCAGAAAATTACGTGAAAACAAATTAAGTGTTTACGCCCGTTTATAAACTACTATGTAAATATGGGGTACTAACGCATTGCAATAGGGGCATTTGCTGTGACAAAAACGGCTCTAAATGACGAACTTATTTGCTGAGTAGAAGGTTTGAAAAAAAAAACAAATATACCAATAGGGTACTGTCAATGTCTGAAAGAAATCTGCGCCATTTAGTTAAAGCTTGACAGCTATTTAAAACAGACAACCTCGTGCATTTTGGCGAAAATGGAAAAAAGTAAATTTTATATGTTCATCAAAGAAGAAGACCATCACTCAAACAAAAATTGATGGACATCAATTACTTTCAAAAGGGAAAAATAATCAACGGCATTACGGTAACTTATAAGATCTGTTTAATGCCGATTTTCGGAAAGAAGAACCGTATTTGGTCGACAAGAAAACGCTCTTTCATCAACACAATGCACGGGTGCGTACATGCGTAGTCGTCATGGCGAAATTTCATGAATTGGGTTACGAATTGCCCCTTCATCTGCCATATTCTCCGAACTTAGCCTCCAGTGACAATTCTGTTTTCAAACCTGAATAAATGGCGAAGACAAGTTCAATTCTGCCCTGTAACTTAGTTTCTTCCGAGCTGCGGCAGTGTAAACAACTAGCTATGTCATCTTGGTCGAAGACGGAGAGTATAGAGCAATTTAATGCTGCTATTTTGCCCGTGGATTGAATATTGCTCAAGGCTTGAATGATTTACTGTATTAGAACATGAATGTCTATATCGTACGACAGTATTCAGACGACATAAGGAGAGCCAGAGAGGAAATTTCTGCTTGAAAAATGATCCCAAGTTAGAATGCTGCCTCACGTCCCTTAAAGAGGAGTCACAACGATGCTCGTGTACGTTAGGCATGTAAGTTTCATGGTGTCGTGAGATGCTCGAGAAGTTTAAAAATGTTCTAGTTCTGATAATGGCATCTTGACATATAACGAAACAGGACTTTCTTACTATGACGTCCCCGCTAAAGCAAAGCATTCTGACTTGTCGAAGATAAAAGTACACCTGTGTCTGTGTGCAAATCTCAATCTGTTAAGAAGGAGATAGTGTCCGTATCCGTTATCCTTACTATGAGAGGAGTTGTGGAGGATGTGGTGTTGGAAACAGGAAATATTCACCGTAAAGTGGCAAAACTAGCAGTGCCAGCGCAGACTTGTTGAAGCACTCAAAGTATTCGCCCTCCATCGAGATCAAACTCATTTTTTCCGCAACAGCGCTGCGATACATCGCTCCAACATCTATATCGAGTATTTAGCAAAATCTGGAGAAGGGTGCTAAATCATCCATCCTATAGCTAAGTTTCGCACCATGCTATTTCGCGTTGTTTCCCAATGTAAAGAACAGGCTGAAGAAGAGGAAGTTTTCTAACGATAAGCTTCTTCTTAAGTCGTGAGATAATGAGTCTGCCCAGATTTCAGAAGAGTTGGTTTGATGACTGGAATGAATTAGTGCATAGATTGTAGAGAAAACTATTTCGAAAGATTTTGAAAATGAAAACTATTGCACAACCTTTGTACTTTTTGTACAAGTCAACTTCGACATTATGCTACTCATTTTAACTTTTATTAGATAGATTTTTTATTTGCTTGTTGTAACATCTCGAAGGAATTCACAACTTTCTTGGAATAAGATAAAGTCGCAAGGAGCTAAATACACAGAATATGGGAGGGAGTGTTTAAGTACAAATGCTTTTTCAATAAGCTAAAAAATCATAATTTCAAATGGTACTTACCACTGAGGAAGACAGTAGCTTTTATGGAAGACATGCGACTGACAGTAAGAAATTGGAAGGTCTATTATGAGCGTCACAAAGATCTTTATCTTAAAGTGCTTGCTTGCACTTTTTCTTGGACGACCAATCTTAAAGGCTTAAGATAATATAAGTCTATGGATAGTTTCGATTTGATCATTTTTACTCTTAGTTTTGGACGACGAAGTTAAACATGTTTGTGTTTTTTTATCAATTTAGGTATCTCATTTAACTCTTGGGAACTATTTGAGTAGATTTGTTGACAGGTATTCCTTTACTCTGAAGTTAACGTCTTCATTAACTAGTGGCGCGACATCTGCCGAATTAGTTCTCTGCTAATTTTCATTGATTCCGCAAGAATTCTAGGCACTTAGATATGACGTCTGATGGTTTTGTATCATTTTTTGTGTGCTAGATAAAAAATTCTTTTACATCAATCCGATACAATTGCTAATAAGAGACACTTTTTAATGATTAAAAAACTGGGCTAAGCAAGCTAAGATGGGTTATTTAATAATAACAGCAAGAAGACATGAACATATTCGAAAGCTGTTGAAATTTAAAAAAACGAACATTCTGATTAAAAAGGGACAAAAGACATTATATATCTATAATGTGTACAGTTGTAATATACCGAGTGTCCTTGAAATAAAAAAGGCAACGTATGGAAAATAGAAAGATGCTGAAAATTATATAGAATATAAATCCAAAATTTTCTCTTATAAATGAGATAGAAACTTACAAAAATCTTAAAGTTGACCGACAATAACAAAAAGAATAGTTTCGTTACTGTCCATCTTTTGCAGCTGTTACTTGTGTAAACATATGCTGTAGCATATGTGTGTGCGAGGTATTTATTATTTATACACATTCTGAATATTTTCAATTCATAGGCGTCATGTAATACACTTTTCAAGATGTAATTGATTCACAATATTTTAGATTTATGTTCTATATAATTATATCTTTCCATTTATCATACGTTGTCCCTTTATTTCAAGGATACTCTGTATATAGATAAGTGAAATATTTTTCAAAGGTTGTTATATTACTACGGTTGCTTTTATTCAATCCGAAAATATAATTAAATTTCGTGAATGCGAAGAAATGCGTTAAATATGGTGTTGTTGATTCACCTACCAAAAAATTGCTAAAGTTTCTTGGCAGCCCTCGAAAACACCCAAAACATTATACAACTTGAATGGTAGACAAGATCGGAGATCTCCAGGCGAGATTTATGGATACATTAAACTCGATTTTACGGAAATTAGTTTCACAAACAAGAGACGCCCCTTCTAGAACTGACGTCCCTTTCCCGCCCCATAACGCAACTTAAATCCCGAAGGTATGTGTTGGGGTTAAAACTGATAATAGGAACTTGTTTTCGCTAGGAACACAATAAATTCTACACAGATTCGAATAACCTGCAGCAAATTTAACGTAAAAATTCAAATCATCAATTAGATTAGCAGATATTTAACACAAAGTTCACAAGCTTGATACAGGTTACCAATCCTATTAGAAATTATTAAATAATGTTAAGAATCGATTAAATATGGAATCAGTTAACATTTTGCATTGATAATGTATATTTAATTAAGTAAACTATATATATATATATATATATATATATATATATATAATAACTTCGTGACCTTGGTATGATATGGTAAACCTAATCAGTAGGCGATTAAAGGTCTGTATATTACTCCAAAATATATGTATTTAAAAAACTCTACATGTTTCGGCTGTATACGCCTTTTTCAAGAGAATACAAAATATGAATATTTTGTATTCTCTTGAAAAAGGCGTATACAGCCGAAACATGTAGAGTTTTTTAAATACATATATTTTGGAGTAATATACAGACCTTTAATCGCCTACTGATTAGGTTTACTATATATATATATACATATATATATATATATATATATATATATATATATACGAGTATATTGATATAAACTGACGAGCTGTTGAAAATGAATATAAATTTAATATTCCAAGTAGAAGTGGTTTTCAATATTAAATATATTTTAAATATGATAATCGGCCAGCTGATTGTAAGTATAATCTCAGGAATAATATAGATGGCGTCGTTCGGTCGGTAGAGCATGTACAAGTAAATATAAAATAATATAGAGACTCTTTTATTACAGGATCATCGTGGATATCCCTCACTTATAGTTAAACAAAGCAATTTAAATAAATTAATAGCATAGACTGAGCATCACATCTACCAATAAAACACAAATTTCAATTCAATAGATATATAATATTTATTTAAGTTAGAACTCTGTACACGGTAAATACTTATAACTTCTATTACGGTGAAATACTGAATTAATATTTATGGTTAAATTACATGTGTACAAAATAGGTTATGATATGAAATGCATTTGATCAAAATTAGTTATTATAATACAATAAGTGACACGAAAATGATCAAAATGGTAAGTACTACTAAATATAAATGATATTAAGCTTGGGATTAGAGTGCTGTCATAGCTATTTATATTGTAAGCAAAAATCAAGTTGTTTAATTGAATGTGTATGAACGATCGTAAAATCTAATATTGGCGTCTATAAATGTTTTATTAAAAAACCTGTAATTCGTAGATTGGACAGCTGGATAAGGAAATTGGATTCAGTAGACGACAAAGGCTAGATTTCAAGTGTAGAAATGGTTAATTGAAGCTCTAGAAGTTCTCTATATGGCTTCGTTCAGGAGTCCGAAGATCGGATACGGTTAACGGGATCTTGGCACAGGTATGATCCGTTTGAATATTTTAACGGCGTCGGTGCTATCAACGACCTTCGCAAAAGATGCTATTGCGTTTTTCAGGTAGTTAATCGGTTTTCTTCATTTAAAAACTATTTCAGACAGTAGTTTGGCACTTTATATAACTTTTTTGCATATTTTTATACTTGCAACACTAGTATTTTCACAGATTTTAAAATTTAAAATAGGAGAGAAATATTTTAATACATCTATTAACGATATTGTCGGGTGACGCTCTAAAATTCAATTATTTCAGTTCCAAAGCCTTATTAGAAAGTTTATAAATGTCTTAATTTGTGCTTACTAATTAATTAATACAAAAGAAATTTACATGTTTTTTAAATTTTAAATACAAGATTTAATTAATTTATGATTTTGCACATTAATAAAAGTTTATTTTAGATGCTATATTATGTGTGATATCCCTAGTAAATACTGCGCTTTCGCAGGTTAATAAATTTTAAACGATGGGCGTGGCTAAATAAGACCGAAATACTGTTTGAATTTGAATAAATTAAATATCTTTTTAATAGCGCGTAATTGAATTTAAAAATGAAATTGACAATGAAAAATAGAAAAAGCAAAATTTAAAAACATGTAAATTAATTTGAAATAAGCAAAATTGTCGTGATATTCATTTATTGACATCTCGATATTATTTTCACAATATGCGTCCATCTTATCTATTTATATTATAAGAGGATGTTTGAATAATTTCTGCTTTGTCAGTTTCAGAGGAAAGAATAAAACCCCTTGAATTACAACAATATACATATATGTATATATATATATATATATATATATATATATATATATATATATATGAAAAATTTATATATATACACAAATATACACAGATATACATATATATATATATATATATATATATATATATATATGTTTTCTTTCAGGTTTCCGCGGGTAGTAGTATGTGTTGTAACTGGATTCCGGGTTTTCTTCCGCGTTTCCATTGTTTGGTCTTTGTAAAGACCGGTGCTGGTTTCTGGACGACGTTTCAGTTTACGAGTAACCAGAAGCAGAAAGTTATCGCAGACCTGAAGATGGCAAATGTGATTTTGCCGAAACGTCGTCCAGAAACCAGCACCGGTCTTTACAAAGACCAAACAATGGAAACGCGGAAGAAAACCCGGAATCCAGTTACAACACATATATATATATATATATATATATATATATATATATACAGGGTGAGTCGTGAGGAATCGACCAAACTCAAGGAGTGTATTCTACTGGTGAAAGTAAGAAAGCACGAAGGGATGTGAAAGCAAGATCAATGAAACTGAATTATTATTAAAGTCATGGGGCTGCTAAGCTCGTAGGGCGCAATTATAATGTGACCATGATTTAAGTTCTAATTTTAGATTAGCTTTTACGTTATTCGTCACCACAATTCGTTGGTGTACGGAAGGTTTACTATAAACTCTGTTTATACTTAGGCACTCGCAAAAATTATTAACGGAAATAGTTATATAACCAGGAATATTTATTAATCTCCCACAGTACAAAATCAAATTACCTTGTTCACCTTTTCATTTCCTCTCTTTCTGACAAATTCCGCATAATATT
Organism: Melolontha melolontha; assembly: GCA_935421215.2. Classification (NCBI taxonomy): domain Eukaryota; kingdom Metazoa; phylum Arthropoda; class Insecta; order Coleoptera; family Scarabaeidae; genus Melolontha; species Melolontha melolontha. The sequence continues at coordinate 150,018,237 of OW285237.1, read as the reverse complement.
TCGCAGTATTTCCTAGTACCCAGTAGTACATACGAAGGCGGTTCGCTAAGTGGGTTCCGTTTCCGCCTAGTAAGCAGAAAAGTGGGGATATCGGCTCGATCACAACGCTGCGGTGTAGTCTGACAGTACTAGTGAGAATTATTCTGACATGTTTTCGTGCTATTTTGATTTGATTTTGATTTCTGCATGCAAAGAACATGAAGGCTACTGCGATTTATCGTGAACTTTGTTCTGGTAATAGTGAAAATATCATAAGTGACAATATGGTTAGAAGATGGTGCCGTATCTTTCGAGAAGGACGAACTAACATCCATGATGAAGAGCGGAGTGGAAGATCAACTGTTTGACGAACGAACTCATTGGTAATGCCGAAGAAAAAATTCGTGAAAGTCGGCGATTCACAATCACAGAACTTAGTGCCTTTTCCCTAAAATTTCAGGTACAATTTTGTAGGAGGTTGTTACTGAACAATTAGGTTACCACAAATTTCGTTCAGCAAGGGTGCCAAAACTTCATACCGAAGACCATTAAAACAAAGAGAATGGGATCGGCACGTTACGATGTAGAAGATGGAGATTTCCTCAGGCAGATCGGGACTTGGGTCGCCTAGAAGAGACAGTCAATGCACTGGGGTCGCTCTAACTCGCCTACGAGAAAACCTTTAAAATGCCGTGAAACTTTTTCTGCGAGAAAAGTCATGGTCACTGTCTTTTGGGACAAGAATGCTTCCCTTCCCGTGGACTTTATGGAACGAGCTTTATGGAACAAGAGTGATGAGGAGCTGCAGAATAGTGTTACAGCATGGCTTAATTCAAAGGCGGCACAGTTCTACGAAGAGGGCATTAAAAAGCTGGTTCATCGCAATGACAAGTGTCTCAATCTTAATGGGCTTGTTTTTTTTTTAATAACCAAACAGAACTTACTTTACATATCGCCTTCGTACATTCAATTTCTTAATCTTTATAAAACATTTATTTTATTAGTAAAAAAACTCACGATAGCATTGTTGTCGTATTGAAAGTCGCATTTCAGACAGTACTACATTGTAAGATGCACAAGCGTGATTCTCACCACAGATAATATGAACTTCCTTAACACAATGAAAAAATATATACCCATATATGTATGTATGTGGATCTCTAAAAGGACTTCTAGAACATGTCAATCGTTTCCTGCGGTAATGTAGAGGAAATGTAGTGTAAATGTAGTAGGAAGCAGGGATTGCACAATAAAGAATTAAAAAGCCTTGTCAAGGCAAGAGGGACAATAGGTTCGATTTTTGGCGAAATATATTGCAGCAAAATTTTTATATCCACGGCGAACAGTTTGTCGACGGGCTTTCTTCACGGAGTATTACGGTGATTGATGAGTTAGCCTCAGGTGATAAATCACTGTCTTCGTGATCGCGGTGTGAGTCATGACAAGGTAAGATGTTAACAAAACTCTCGAGTGCAGACTTTTCATTTATTTAGGTCGTCGAAATTTGCGTGTAGGCTACGTTGTTTATAATGAAAATGAAAAGATTAAAAACATTTTCAAATACTAGAATGCAGACACGAAAGCTGATATTGTTAAAAGGGTACTTCAGGCATCGTATACGTTAGGACTACAGGTACTACACCGTAACTATAGCATTCAGTATCAAATTAAAAAAGTAGTTTAAATTCAAATTTAGTGACCCGTAAACCAAAACTTTTCATTTTCAAAATTATAAGATAATTTTCTTATTTATGTAATTTAAATTTAGAAAGATTTGCTTAATCTTTTACCAGAATTTTATTCGTGTTTCTAATAGACTAAAACATTCCACCTTGAACTTTTATATAGTTAAGAGGTAATTCCAATCTCCAAAGATAATTTATTTTCTATAATAATTCTAAACTAATAATAATTATAATAATAATATTTATTAAATTGCGCAACAGGTCTCCCTCAATATAGACAATATAAACAAAAATAAATGTAGTATATATGTGTAAAAATTAACAGAAAAGTATAATTCAGAAAAACAAGCAAAGTATCGTAATACAAAAGAAAAAGGAAAAACATTAAAAAAGAAACAAACTAGCCAAAAATGTCTATAGAAATATTACTGAAGCTATTAGAATTCTTGGCAGGATGCATCATGGGAGCCCTCAGTAATATATTCGTTCTAGCCGCTGTAACTGGAAACGCTTCATTCTCTCTTGGGCTTGGACGAGGTGCTCGAAAATTCACTTCTGCCAGTAAATCAGCTGAGTCGATCTTATAAGGAATGACATTTTTATGAAGTTTGAACTAATTAGGTGTCGTCTCGCTTCTAGCGAATCAACTCCATGACGATCCAAGATCAATTCATAGTAAACCACGAGGAGGGTATGTTCCATCAACTCTATAATTCAAATATTTCATAAACTTGCGCTGTATGGATTCAATTGCATTAATGTAGTAATAATATACGAGTATAGGATACTACACAACGGCATATTCTAACCTGCTAGCAACTAGCGCATAAAAAAGTGACTTTAGGGGAGCTATGTTGTCGAAGTCCTTACACGTACGGATAATGAAACCCAATGCTCGCTACCACCGGCGGCTGAAGCCGCAGGTTTGAAGCTAAGACGTTGTTTGAGCATAGAGTGGTTCATGCGTACATAGAAGAGGACATCGCTGCAGTTGCCGGCCCCTACCATAGGTGCATTGTGAATGTCAACAAATCCTCTTCTCTTCTTCTTGCAATGGATGTTTCGAAATGAACTATGTTCTTTGTTTCGATTCGGGATTTGGTGTTTATGACGCGGATGCTTTTGACGAGTTTGGGTTTGAGTTGCAGTATGCAGTATGGCCTCTCGGATTTTGAACGAAAAATTTTTTAAATGGGAAGGTGGGTGTCAAAATAACCGGTGTTTGGAGAATAGGAGTTTTGGAGTGAGAGATGGAGCATAACGATGTGTGTTGGAAGGTTGTTTCAAGGAGGGCCATCATGTCAACAAATAATCGCCATACCGATATTTATGCATTCACGGTGCCACCGGTAGGCGTCAACAAGGTCCAATCACATAAGAATGGGGCGATCTCCCACTCTGGAAAACCGAATAAAAGCAAGGACGAATTCTCAGAAAGTCAGTCGACTCGCTGTCAAGTCAGCCCTCACGAAGTAATTCGACTCAAAGTCAAGTTAGAGTGACAGACATCAGTCAATCAAGAATTCTTCACGGCTCCTACTTGTATAAGTAGGCCCCTCTACGAATTTAGAGCGTGACAGTCCGAGTGCGCGTTTCAGTAAATGGTATTCGTTTTATTGAAAGTACTGTTTTAGTTAGTGATAAGTGACTGATAAATGTAAATAGCTGTTAGATAATTAGTGTTTTCTATTTGATTTATTGCAAAACTATGTACCCTGTGACTATTTATTTTATTCTACGAATAAATTCAAAGATTTGTGTGACATACTGTGTAGTCTCGTTCGAATTGTGTGTTTAATTTAATCGCCCTACTATATGAGAAAGCATTTTTACCGGGAGACCGATTGAGCAAGTCAAGGCAGGCATATCCCAAAGAAATTTATTTTATTTTTCTTTCCTCGACTTCCGGCGTAAGATGCTCGATATACTGACATAGTGACTTGGGAAACATGATCCGCGAAGGTCAGCTTTTCGTCAAAAGTAACTCCAAGGTCATTGACATGCATTTTTCAATTAATTGCGATATTGTCAACAGAATAATTCTAAAAAAAATCTATTGGTTTTTCTGGTGAAAATATCAAACAGGATTTGTCATTAAATTTAATTTGTCTGAAGAGCACCAATTTGTGACGCGATCTAGGTTCTTTTGAGGAAAGGCAGCATCTTGAGCACCGCCAATCTGATGAAAAAGTTTTAAATCATTCGCATAAGCCAAAACATGACAATTAATGGAGGTTTAAATCATTAACAAAAATGTTAAATAATAAGTGTCCAAGATTCCAACTCTGGGACACTCCTGAAGTAGCAAGGTACGTCCTAGATTTATAGCCACTATAGTATACAAAATTCCAGCTATCAGTGCGGTAAGAAGTAAGAAGCATTAATAGTGAGTTGCTGAAACCAAATAAACTCATTTTTCCCATGAGAGCAGCATGGTCAATGGTATTAAAGGCATGAGAAAAGTCAGTATAATAACATCCATTTGCTCTCCACTGTCAAGTGTTTCACATAAATTCTTAGATAAAATGGCGAGATTCGAAGTGGCTGACCTCTTAGACATAAAACCATGTTGATTCGACGATAGGAACGATTTGATGTTAATGTAAATATATTCATATAGTGTAGCCTCATACACGATTGCAAAGTTAGGTAGGATTAATACGAGTTTGAAATTATTAACGTCCGAATTATCATCTTTTTGTGTACGGGACATATACTAGCGACTTTCCAGGTAACAGGAAAAAGAAAATGTTTGCAGAGATAAATTAGATATCTTACAAAGATAAAAATAAACAAAAGTAAATTCTCCAGAATGTACATATTTCTACTTCATACTATACAGGTGTCCTTCAAATAAAGATACAACATATGAAAAATGGAAAGATGGAATTCTATAGAATATGAATTCAAAAACTCGTGAGTTAATTACGACGCGAACCCCAAAAATAAAAACTCCCTGAAAATGGTATTATCTGGCGACTATGGATTCAGAATGTCTATAAAAATACTGCTATTAAATTTACACGCTGCAATGTTTATGTTTGTAAAAACTCTAGAAGATAACATTGCTCAGACAGCTTTGTATGCTAATGGCTCGACAACCTCTTACGAAAAGTCAGATGTTAAAAATTTATACTTGCATGTGAACTTTCAAAAGTAGATTTAAGATGTGTGCTCTACGGAGCATTTCACGTCCAATTTGGTAACAATCTATCTTTAATCAAAGACGTAAATGTAAATCATATCCAACGTATACATGTGCACATGTAACGATCGACAAATAACTGAATCGGAGACACAACTGTTTAGATATTTAAAACTGAACGATAATAACATAAAGAGTAGAGGTATCTACCATTGCGATATAGTCACTCGTACAGTGGTGTGATAAATATTTTACAAATATCTTTGTCGTTTTAATCTCGCTCAATTTTGAGAGAATTTTGGGAAAATATTTTCGATTCATATTCTATGTAATTACTCTGTCCATTTTTCAAACGTTGTCTTTTTCTTTCAACGATACCTGTATATCTAAAAGATGATTTAGATTTTACTAACATAAACAAAATCGAAATATTTAGATAGAAGATTGAATTGTGAGACTAGTTTATTTTTCATAACTGAATTGCCTTTCATTGGAGACCGTGCCTAAGCAAAAACTTAAAAACGGTATAAAACCCTTACATCTTTAATATTCGTATCATACTAGTGCAGCATGACAATTTGGTGGCCTAACAATGAAACAATGATTTCATGTGTACGAAAATATTTTTAGTTTTCAATATAATCCCCCAAACGTTCAATACACTTTTTTCAACGAGCTTCCAATGCTCTTATCCCATCGTGGAAGATGTTTTCTTCAAATCCAACAAAATAGCCAGCTACAACAAGCTGCTTTGACTTCCTCGTCCATGAAAAGCTTCTGTCCAAATAAAAAAAGTTTTAAGTTTTTGAAATAGATGACAGTCTGAAGCCTCCAAATCGGGGGAATACGGTAGGTGCGGAAGCAAATCAAACTTCAGTTCAGTTTTTTTTTGCACGCTGAACCAGATCTTTTTTCTAAAAAATTTTGGTGCAACTTATTGAAAAGATTAGCGTAATATTCACTGTTTATCGTTTGTCCTTTTGGAATCATCACAATTCCTTTTGCGACCGAAAGAACTGATGACATCTTACCAGCTGATTTCGTGACTATGGCTTTCTTTTGCGCCGCATAGTCTAATTGTGCCCACTGTTTAGACTGAACTTTTGTTTCGGAGGTATAATACTGGACCAATGTTTCGTCGGTCGTAATAAATCGTCGCATAAAATCAGAGAGATTTTTCTGAAAACGATCTAGATATTCTTGTGACAGTTGTATTCTCACACGTATCTGCTCCATTGTGAGTAACCGCGGCACCCACCTTGCCGACAGCTTTTTCATCACTAAATCTTTGGTGCCGATACTGCATACCAGCTCTTCTGAAATGTCCACGGAATTGGCTATTTTACTTAATTTGAACCGTTGGTCTTTTGTCACCATATCCTGTAGTTTAGTGACCATATCTGGAGTAATGACACTTTTAAGGCTTCCCGATGGATGTTCGTCCACGACACTCATACTACTGCGTTTGAACTGAGGCACCCAGTTCTTTATCATTGCGTACAAACTCATCCAAAGCACTTTTCGTCTCCGATATTTCTTTATTACACAAAACCTTTCACGTAAAGAAAGTTAATGGCCACCCGTTTCTCAACGTTATCCATTTCAATACAAACTTAAAACACGCTTGATTTGAAGAGATGCTCACAACAAACTATTCGGCAGATGACTGTCAAATTTTCAGCGTTGCCAACTAAAAGATTAACTTTGAAAAATATAACAAAATTATTTGCTTAGCAGCGCAATCTACGTAGGGCTACCTAAGAATCATCCCGCCCACGTATATACCTATTACAATAGCTAAGTTGTCATCTTCAATAGGAAGAAATAATGTTGAACATGGGCAGAGTAAAGCCCATTTAAAAATAAGTTATATTGATTGCTAAGATTTAAATTTACAATATACCTTAATTTAACTAATCCCTTACATAATCCTGATTACCCATTGTATATAGTGTACCTCCTTATGAAATCTCTTAATTTAGACCCTTCCGTAAGAATTTTTGATTTTCTAGTGTTATTCGTACAGTTTACCTATCCCTACCAAACAATTTCCTTCCATTGAAAATTTCTAGGGAGATCCACCCAGATTAAGGTCATAGTTTGTTTATAATAAATCTCCTTTTATGCCCTTTAATATATATTCCTTTCACTTTAATACTACGTTTTATTCCTTTTATTAGTATTTTTAACATCTCCAGGTCCATTCTATCATGTTTACAAATGACTAAAACCATTGTTTTCCTTTTGATGTCTTAGAAATTATATTTGATTAGCTACCTTGTGCTTGCGACCTTACCTTAATTTTATTGGTTTCAATCGAAAATTATATCCACGTGTTCTTGGATTTGTTAGTGAGGTTATATTTTAATAAGTTAGTTCACTTAATCATTTCAATTGCGCACAGGTGGGATGTTTGATTTCTTGGTTTGAAATTTTTCGACAACTCGTACTTAAGTCATCAATCATATTTCCATTAGTTTTTAGCCAATTAGCTCGTATAATCACCGTTTGGGTGTGACCACAGTAAATACTGAATATAAACGACTCTATGAAATTACAAAGTTAGGTGTCCATATTGTAAGATTCGATTACTATTTTATTGAATAGGTTGTCTTTGAACGGGATATTCCCGGATTTAGGCAGCTATTTCTGGTGGACTCGATATAGACATTTTATCCGCCATCTTAGCCACATGTATTAATTAATCTTTCTAATTTTTTTTCTTGTTTCGATACATTTTTTGCCGGCTTTTATTACGTTTGCTCTTTTCGCTACAACCTAGTAATTATCACGCTGGTTATAATTTAACGTCTTTCAAACCGGCTCATTGGTAACAACACTACCTTTGTTATCAAAGAATAATTTGCTGGATAATCTACTTCACTATCTGAGAACGTCGTGTTGGAATTCATTATCTGCAACAAGGTTAAGTGTGTGCAACATGTGAGCTTAGATCTTTTATGTACTATTCTCTTTGGTCGTGTGTTCGAATGATTTTTTCTGAACTAATCTTTATTAGTTAATAGCCCTTCAAGCATTATTTTTTTATTGTATAGTTATGATCAAACTTACGTAATAATATTGACCGATAATAAATCCATCAATCTTCATTCCAAACTTTGCCATTTAAGTATTTAATATCATATAATAATAATTAGAGAACGGACACGCTTACCACCCAGTGCAGTACTGGCGAAAGGCTGCATTTCTAAAATATTTAATTTTATTTATATAATTGGAAAACGAACGGGTGGTGATCTATAAAATTACGAAATACATATGTATTTGCTGAAAAGTTGTATTTTTAAAGTTTTTAATTAAAATTTTAATTTTTAATTTTTATTTCTATAATTGGAACATTTTTATTTGTTCATTTTGTTGTTCAAGTTGAGTAAAGGAGTATTAATATTGACTAGCAATAGTTTCTCAAGGTTTTCTTCTGTCAATTTTGTTCTCTTTGAATTAAGTACATCCTTACAAATAGAAAACGTTCTTTCTACATCGCAACTGGTTATAGGTGCATACTGGAAATATTCTTTTATTTCTTCATATTTAGCCGTTAGATTTTGTGGAATTGTCTCCATACATAATTAACAGCCACATCTAATGCGGTTAATCCGTCATTTAATTTGAGATTTCGATTTTCAAAATAAGTGATTAGTTTTGGCAATTTTCCAAAGTGTTCGTGAAGAAAGTACAACTGATTTTTTAAATTTGGGATTTGTGTGAACTCCTTGCACTCACCAATACTTCTAGCATCCTCCTTTAGCAGTGTTACGAAATGTTTTAGACTATCGAAATTCTCAGCATAATAACTAGTAGCTTCCAGCCATGTTCCCCATCTAGTTATTACTGGAGTGGGAGGCAGTGACAGAGATGGAAATTTTTCCCTGAAAAGAGCTACTCTCAATGGTGCTTTTCTGAAAACTTTTTTAAAAGCTGATACAAGTCTATCAACTTCCGGAAAAGTGTCTCTGACATATTCACAGATTCTGTGCAGAGCATGTGCTACACAAGTAATATGCAGCATATTAGGATATGTTTTCTTCAATAGTCTGCCTCTTTTTAACATATACGCAGCACTATGACTGACAAATAAAAGTATTTTTTCTTTGTACGTGGCGTCCGAATGAAGCATTTTTTGCATATTCTCCTTAATGGTTTCAGCAACTGTTTCCGCATCAACTCTATTTATAACACTTGTTGCTATTACATATGAGTTATAGGGAATAGTTGGATTTAGTACACCAGCTACAACATTTACTACACAGCGTCCTAACATATCCACCGTTTCGTCGGCGCTTATCCATATGTATTGATTTAAAAGATGGCTTCTATTGCGTTCTACTGTTCTCGTATAGCACCTAGAAACATAATATTTGCGTAAAGTTGATTCATGAGGAACATTTCGACCAGTAGGTATATTTTTTCAGAAATATTTTTAAAGTGGGATTGCTAAGTTTATTTAATGGAATATTAGCCGCCATAAAAGTTTTACAGAGTTCAGATGTGTTTGCGATCCTAAGTGACGAATTTTTGACGATATTTTACGGATTTTGTAATAAATTTCGGAATCACTGACAATGAACATACAATCAGTATGACCGTCAATCCAACTCGCCATTGTTTTACAATGCTGTTCTCGACATTCTTCCATAACATGTCTGAAAAAGTAACTTAAACAATGCTCTAGATCTAAATAAATGAAAACTAAAAATGTGTGCGTAAGTTATTGAAACTGAACGAAATTCAATGCACACTCTTACGTCGAAATAATTGGTAGAAATAGATTCAATCAAACGATATTAAACAGGATCTATCACAAAAATTACGATGTAATTAACAGTTAAAACTATGAAAACAAGAAACTTACTCACAGCACTTTATTTATCTTACGAAATATAAACTAATAAATAAAATACATTATAAAAATCCCGCTTCTATCTACGCTCATGAAAACACTTTAAAAAACACTATATTCTTCGAGTACAATAGCTTGTCCATTGTTATCGCGGCGAGACCAGGTGTCCGAGTAAGTCAAACAAATACTTCATTGAATTACGCCGGGATGTACTGAGCGACGTTATACACAATTCCAATTGCCGATTGCGTTTTATGGAAATTGCGTCCGTTCTCTAATAATAATAATAATATTAATAATAATAATTTATTTTTTTATTAAATTGTTTGTTGAAATTATTTTCTATGTGAGGATTATTTATTATCGGTAAATATTCCATAAAATCATTTTGGTTGAGTGTTTATCACAAAAAAAAAATAATTACCCATCTATACAAAAATCTAGTTATTTTTTTATCTCGAATTTTGTGATTTTGTGGGGTATGAAGCTGCAATCACTTAGCGCAGAGTTAGCATACAATATGCTACTCAGAAATTCCTGGAATTTGAATTTGGCGCGCGAAGGGTTGGTAGTACCGCTCTATAGCGCTGTATGGCAGTCTGTCAACCGGTACTTTGCTAGGAGTGACAAGCAGTTTTTGTGTTTGTATTTGTTGAGTTGTGTTCGAGTTATTCTGCGATACTATAATGCCTGATGCGAAAGAGCAAGGAACGGGCATCAAACTCTGTTTCGAACTTGGCAACGCAAACTCTGAAAATGTTTAAAAAATAATTTGGTGAGAATGCTTCAGGCCGGACGCAAACTTATAAGTGGTATAACCATTTTAAAAGTGGACGTGTGTCAGTTGATGATGAGAGTTCCTGTCGTCCATCGACAGAAAACACGTCACAAAATGTGGCAAAAGTGCACGATCGTATGCTGCAAGACCGAAGGAGAAAAAAATGTTTGTAACAATGCCGGCTTATCACGCGAAACAAGAGGCCTGACAAGTGGCGCAACAATTTCCGGATCATATAACAAGACAATGCGCCAACCAACACGTATCATGTTGTGTGTCAGTTTCTAGTCTCAACGAAGACGGCAATATTCACCACCCTCCCTACTCCTCAGATCATGCTTCTTGTGACTTTTTCTTGTTTCAGAAGTTGAAACTGATGCTCAAGGAGCATCGTTTTGTGACGATTTAGGAGATCCAGACCGAATAGCAGGCAGTGCACGGACAAGTCACTAGCTTCGGTGTATTCATGCGGAAGGAGAGTACTTTGAAGGAGATGGTAGGGAATGAATAGCAAGAACAATTTATTACATTTTTTTTGCACATTCCGAGAAATTCTGGGTAGCACCTCGTATGTTGAAATGCGACTATATTCAAAATCTATAAAATGACAACTTAACAGGTTGTAGTGTATTATTATTGTTCATCAAGTATTTCTGCGAATAAATCGTTAAACTTCACCGCTATGTAACACTCCAAACCATTAAATATTAATAAATATTCCTTTACACAGAATGTTAAACTACATACCCAAACGTAATAATCTCAATTATTCAGGATTGGACAGAGATGCCGGCGTCTAACTGTTCATTAAGACTGTCTTAGAGACCACCGCCAACACCGAATTGTGTCAATTTAATAACAAAGAGGTTTCTGGTTTGTATTCAAAAGGCTTACGCGTCAAATCCAGTCTCGGATTCAGTCTTTGTTCGTGCTCCACCCCTTGAATTGAGCACTTAAACGTCGCGAATTTTGTTATAAAACTTGCTCCAAATATGTACATACGAAAGTTATCGTTTATGAAGTTATTTTAAGGATTATGTTATCGTGTTTGAAGAACTACTTAAATAGAAGAAGTAGAATTAAAATTATTCTTATTCGCTTTAAACAAAAATTTTTGTAGTTAAATATACTTTTACTAGTTGTTTTGTGAAGACAGACATGAAACACTATTAAACTAAACGTTCCCGGTATGATTTTAAACTAAAAACAAACGTTTCACTTCTAATACTATATCTGTCGACTACTAAACATTGTCTATTATTTTAATTTCTGGAAATATATTCAACTTTCTTTCTATGTTAAAAATTTTCTGATCGATCTTATAGCGGATACCGAAGTGTCAGTGCAAACAGTAAAACGTTAGATTTTATTATCAAATAAGACTCATTTTTTTAGCAAAGACGACAACGTAATTTAATTTACATTTGCCGGCAGTACTTTTTTTCGTAGATATGCGCCTCAAACAACGAACGCGAAACGACCAGTGAAGGAAAGAACGAGTTTTTAAATGGTTCGCTTTTTTCCGAGAATAAAGAAACAAATTACAAGAAAACTTCTGATAAAGTTCTTTATCACCAACCGTTTTCCCCGAAAAGTACCTGAAACGGTTACAGACTTTACCGGTGACAGGGGGAAACATTAATGCGTATCCACTGTCCCTTATACATGTCCAGCAGTCTTTAATTTCCATTAGTTGCTATGATAGATGAAGCTAGGGGCAAGTAACAAGATAAACGAGTTTCTGAATGTCACGAATTGTAGAAGAAGAGAAGAATACTTCCGTCGTGAGTGATATTGTTTTAGGGCGCTTTACTTCAGAGGATAGTTGTCTAATTTATTCTTTCTATTTAACAGTTCCATGATTTATAGCTAGATAGAAACAGTGACAAAAATCTTATTAGGTATGAATTATTATTAATGCTTTAGTATATATATATATATATATATATATATACATATATATATGCTTTTTCTTGTCTTTTATTGGTTAATTGTTGTTGGAGAAATATATATTGTGTATCATCTTTTAGGTCGTGAGTGGCGCTAACTGCACGTATGTTAATCATATATATATATGTATATATATATATATATATATATATATATATATATATATATATATATATGTAGTAAACCTAATCAGTAGGCGATTAAAGGTCTGTATATTACTTCAAAATATATGTATTTAAAAAAACTCTACATGTTTCGGCTGTATACGCCTTTATCAAGAGAATACAAAATATGAATGACAGGATATAAATGTCAAGTAATTAAGTTGCTATGGTTTAAATTATTCAAAGATACATTCTAGTAATAATAATAAATCATGCCTTAGTATTCCAAAAAATAGATAACAAGGTGTGAAAATATGTGTTGTTCGCTGCTAGCAATTTGTGTCTCCTTCTGGGTATGAACTTGTGTGTTGGTTGCTGCTGGCAGCTTGCGTCTCTCTATGGGTGTGTGGTTTTGTGTGAGAGCGTAAGTGTAGGGTTTTGTATGTCGGTGCGTTCGTGCGTGTGTTTAGTGATCGGTCGCATGAATTTAGAGAGGTCGGATAACCAGCCGTTGCGTAGGGCCGCCAACCCTTTCCCGACAACTTCTTTACAATTCCGTGCAGTACTTCGACGGTCTGACCGCCGCCCCAACGAGGCAAGGCGCAGACAGGCGAAGCGCACCCTGTACGGGGTTGCTCATCGCAACTAAGGGAACACTCTTAGTGGCTACCTCGGTCGACGATGGTCACACTTATGCCATCTTAATGTTTTCCGCCGTAGCGGATATATATATATATATATATATATATACATATATATATGCTTTTTCTTGTCTTTTATTGGTTAATTGTTGTTGGAGAAATATATATTGTGTATCATCTTTTAGGTCGTGAGTGGCGCTAACTGCACGTATGTTAATCATATATATATATATATATATATATATATATATATATATATATAGTAGTAAACCTAATCAGTAGGCGATTAAAGGTCTGTATATTACTTCAAAATATATGTATTTAAAAAAACTCTACATGTTTCGGCTGTATACGCCTTTATCAAGAGAATACAAAATATGAATGACAGGATATAAATGTCAAGTAATTAAGTTGCTATGGTTTAAATTATTCAAAGATACATTCTAGTAATAATAATAAATCATGCCTTAGTATTCCAAAAAATAGATAACAAGGTGTGAAAATATGTGTTGTTCGCTGCTAGCAATTTGTGTCTCCTTCTGGGTATGAACTTGTGTGTTGGTTGCTGCTGGCAGCTTGCGTCTCTCTATGGGTGTGTGGTTTTGTGTGAGAGCGTAAGTGTAGGGTTTTGTATGTCGGTGCGTTCGTGCGTGTGTTTAGTGATCGGTCGCATGAATTTAGAGAGGTCGGATAACCAGCCGTTGCGTAGGGCCGCCAACCCTTTCCCGACAACTTCTTTACAATTCCGTGCAGTACTTCGACGGTCTGACCCCCGCCCCAACGAGGCAAGGCGCAGACAGGCGAAGCGCACCCTGTACGGGGTTGCTCATCGCAACTAAGGGAACACTCTTAGTGGCTACCTCGGTCGACGATGGTCACACTTATGCCATCTTAACGTTTTCCGCCGAAGCGGGGGCATAGCACACACGTCGAACGTGTGTGTGCTGTTAACGGCAGCCTAGCCAGGTTGTCGCCCAGGACCGGTCCTAGTGGTGTGTGCATTGCGCGGCGACGAGATAGCGCCGCGTAATCGTCGACCGAGGTAGCCACTAAGAGTGTTCCCTTAGTTGCGATGAGCAACCCCGTACAGGGTGCGCTTCGCCTGTCTGCGCCTTGCCTCGTTGGGGCGGGGGTCAGACCGTCGAAGTACTGCACGGAATTGTAAAGAAGTTGTCGGGAAAGGGTTGGCGGCCCTACGCAACGGCTGGTTATCCGACCTCTCTAAATTCATGCGACCGATCACTAAACACACGCACGAACGCACCGACATACAAAACCCTACACTTACGCTCTCACACAAAACCACACACCCATAGAGAGACGCAAGCTGCCAGCAGCAACCAACACACAAGTTCATACCCAGAAGGAGACACAAATTGCTAGCAGCGAACAACACATATTTTCACACCTTGTTATCTATTTTTTGGAATACTAAGGCATGATTTATTATTATTATTAGAATGTATCTTTGAATAATTTAAACCATAGCAACTTAATTACTTGACATTTATATCCTGTCATTCATATTTTGTATTCTCTTGATAAAGGCGTATACAGCCGAAACATGTAGAGTTTTTTTAAATACATATATTTTGAAGTAATATACAGACCTTTAATCGCCTACTGATTAGGTTTACCATATCATACCAAGGTCACGAAGTTATTATATATATATATATATATATATATATATATATATATATATATCGATGAAGCCTTCTTATACCCGAAGGTGTTAAGGCGTCTAAAAAACGTTTTATTTACGAACAAACATTGCCCAATCCCTTCTGTCTCTTGCCATTACTTCTGCATCCTTCCACTTTGTTCCCTGGCTTCCAAACACTCTGCCACTACACTGTTCCACTCTTTTCTCGGTCTTCCTCTAGTCCTCTTTTCCTGTGTCCTTGCCAGCCATATCCGTTTCGGTTGTCTCTGGTTTTCCATTCGTATTACATGTCCGAACCACTTCAGATGTTGCCTTTCCATGCTCTTTAAGATCGATTCCACTTTTAGTTCTTCCCTCACTGTTTCATTCCGTATTCTATCTCTTCTTGTAATGCCTTTAACTGCTCTCAGGAATCTCATTTCTGCCGCCTGGATTTTACTTTTTTGCTGCCTTGTTAACACCCAGCTCTCACTACCATACATTAATATTGGTTTATGTATGGTCTTGTAGACTAGGATTTTTGGCTTAGTTGATATTTCTTTCTTTCTTATAAATTTGTTATTCAAAGAATAGTATGTCCGTGTTGCTTTTTCTATTCTTTCATATTTCGGTTTCGTTCTTACCATTCTTCTGTAGATTTACGCCCAGGTATCTCATCGTCTTTACTTGCTCTATTTTTGTATTGTCCAGTGTTATTAATGCTTGCTTGTTTTCTTTCCCAATTACCATTACCTTTTTTTTATCGGTGTTAATTTTTAAGTTTCGGTTTTGAAGGGCTTCGTTCCATATTGTTACTTTTTCTTGCAGGTCTGTCGTGTTTTTTGCAAATATTACTAGATCATCTGCAAAGACGCAGTCAGTTATTGTCGTTATTTCCATATTTCTATAACTCACTGGTAATTTCTTCAGTTTGTGCTTTATTTCTTTTTGTACGTCATCCATCACTATGTTGAATAGTGCTGGGCTCAGTACACCACCCTGTCTCAATCCTTCTTTAGTTTCAAATATCTGTGACTCTGCATTTCTCGTTCGTACATAATTCTTTGTGACCTTATACATACACTCTATATTGTTTCTCAATTTCTTATTTACACCTCTTCTTTTTAGGCTTTCCCATATCGCTTTCCTTGGTACACTATCAAACGCTTTCTCTAGGTCAATAAACGCCAAGTACGTATTGCTTTGCTGTCTCTTTTCCATTATTTGTTTTATAGTAAATATGTGGTCTTGTACTCCTCTTCCCTTCCTAAAACCGCTTCGTGAATCGTCTAGCTGTGTCTCTATATTTTGTATTTTTAATCTTTTTTCCAGTATTCTTTCGTACATTTATACTCATCATTGTTATTCCCCTATAGTTCTTACATTCACGGTAATCTTTCTTGAAGATGGGTAATATCACTCCTATTTCCCAATCTTGTGGTATTCTCTCTTCTGTCCATATTTTGTTAAACAGTTTAGTTATAGCTTCTATGCTTTTTTCACCCAAGTTTTTGATCATTTCTGGTGATATACAATCACGACTGCTGCTCTTCCTGCTTTTATTTTTATGATTGCTTTTTTTACTTCTTCTATTTTTATTGCTTGGTCACCTTCGTCTGTTAATTGGGTGGATATTTGTTCTTCTTTTTCATTATATCCTTGTTCTATTTTTTCTATATTAAGCATATCCTCGAAGTATTCTTTCCATCTGTCCATTATTTCTTTGTCATCTTCAAGTATTTTTCCCTCTTTTGATTTTATGTATTTGCTATTATAGTTCGTATCACTTCTGAAAGTTTTCAATACTTTATAGAATAATTTCTGGTTTCCGTGGCTATCACTTTCCATTCTTTCCCCGAATTCTTCCCATGACTTTTGTTTTGCTGCTCTGTATATGTTAATCATATAAATTATTTAAATATAGGTATTAAGTATAATTAGTGTCTGTTTAACCGATTTAATTCGATATGATGGATGATCTTGTTTTTCCCTTCTGCGGGTTTTCAGGTATTTTATAAAAACATTGCTTTTTGAGTTAAATTTAAATACAACATTAAAAATAACATATACATATAGTACGAATATAGATTTTTGAACTTGATTGATAGTTGCACTTAATATCCTTTGTACTCCCTTATTTTTGTTTACCGTTGGTCTGTTCTTGTTTGTCTGTAAGTCGCCGCGATGGACCCCTTTGGCGCAGAAGAGTAACCTTGTTTTTCTTATCACGAATTTATTTAAGCATTAGCATTAACTATCATGAGTAATACCTGTTATTATTGCTGGAAGTCAATTAGAGATGAGGGTTTTGTCACATGCAGTATTTGTAAAAATACATTTAAAGCTACTTGTGTTGAACTTTCCAGGACTGAAGCCAAATGAATTAATAGCAACTGTGGCTTATTTTGGTCTTGCAAGGGCTGCTTAAAGGTAGGCTTCGATCTAATAGAATTAAGATCGGCAATAGTGTTACTTCAACATGAAATAAGAGCCTTATAGTCCGCCGCTTCTCCTACTTCTAAGTCACTAATCGAGACTGAGGAGATCATTCATGAAGTTGTCGAGCGAGACCGTCGCAAGATATCCATTGTGAATCTAAAGAACAGCAAATAAATTCGGATAAAGTAACATTGCGTGAAATTTTCAATGAGATTGGAGCTGAATTCAGCGACAGCATTAAACACTTTAGGTTAGGTAGATATGATCTTGCCAAAACTGATTTGAAGCGTCCTATTAAGGTGTGGTTGTCTTCTGCGGATAACATTCACAGGCTGCTCAAGAGAAGCAGGCATTTGAGGGAGTCTGACAGGTCCTCTACTGTAGTTATTTCTCGCGATCAAAGGCCGTTTCAGACGAAACTTTATAAAACCGTAAAGGCTGAACTACTCGATCGATTATCTAAGGGTGAGGACAATATTAAAATAAAATGAATGGGATTCTAAAAATTATTAGTTCGTCAAACTAAATGTGCCCAACAGAGAATCTATCCATCTTTACTACCAAAACGTTAGAGGTTTACGTGGTAAGGCTGACATCTTATATAAATTTAGTTTCTCCTCTCCATATGACATGATATTACTTTCTGAAACTTGGTTGTGTGACTCAGTCTATGATAATGAACGTTTTTCTTCTTCTTACAAAATCATACGTTGTGACAGAGATGTATAAAATACTGGTAGATCTCTTGGTGGTGGTGTACTTATTGCATTTCGTAATGAAATTAAATATAAAGTAATTGATGTGTCTTACATTAAATCGATGGATTTAATAATATGTAACTGCGAAAATATTGAGTCTTCATATTTTCTTGTACTAGTTTATATCCCACCTAATTTAAACTGCTCAGACTTTGAACTATTCCTTGACATGCTGGAAATCATTATTACTGGGGAAAATATTTTACTTGTAGTGGATTTTTGGAATTTTGGAAAACCTGGTGTTGCGCCTGTTGCGAATCTAGAGCTTATGCTTTCATTTATTATATTTTTAAATCTAACTCAGTTCAACGATATCACCAATGCAAATGATCGACTGTTGGACGTGATACTATCAAACATGGATTGTGAGTTTGATGTTGGACATGATTCTGACTCTCTTGTTGTTGAAGACAGACACCATCCTGCATTATGGTTTGATGTTATGTATAGGGTAACATCTCGTACACGTCCACTTCTATCAAACAACAATATTAGATATAACTTTAAAAAGGCTGATTTTATAAAACTGTATTCTGATCTACTCCAATCTGACTGGTCCTTCCTAGATAGATATATTGATGGTGACGAGTGCCTTGTGGCTTTTTAAGACAAACTTTATTCTGTTTTAAGCCTTTCTGTTCGTGTGCAAAAATCTTCTTCAAATAAAACTTATCCTCTGTGGTTTACTAAGAACATAAAGAAAAATCTTCTGTTGAAACGTCACTATCATAGAAAGTGGAAAATTAGAGTTTCAGAGAATTCGATGAATTACTAAAACGGAAATTTCTAGAATCCATATATGCTATACCCATGATCCGTCTCAATTCTGGACTTTTCTTAATTTAAAACGCAACATGTCTAGAATTCCAAGTAATTTACATTTTAATATTCAGGAATATTCCAAACCACAAGCCTTTGTTAACGCCTTCACATCTATATTTGCAGAAGTATATCTTTCTAAAAACTCCGATGATGCGCCACGTAAGTACGATACTATTAGTAGTTATCCGCTTATCGTCGTTCCTTCTGTTACACAACAGGAAATCATCGAGGCCATTAGGAAACTGAACAATAAACATACTGCTGGAGACGATAATATTCCAACGTATTTGGTTTAGGACTGCGCCAATGTTTTTGTTCATTCACTCTCCAAACTCTTCAATGTATCCTTTAAAACATCTTCATTTCCACAAGCATGGAAAACTAGAATTTGTCTTGTATTTAAAAAGGGTGATAAGACTGACATCTCTAATTATAGGCCAATAGCTATTGTTTCTGTTTTTGCGAAAATCTTTGAATCCGTTCTGCACAAAATCATCTTATTCAAATGTCTGCTCTTTATTTCTCCTTCGCAGCATGGATTTGTGAAAAATCGCTCGACCCTAACAAACTTGTGCTGTTTAACCCAAGATATAGCCGAAGCTTTAGACGATGCTAATCAACTAGATGTTATTAACCGGACTTCAGCCGCGCATTTGATACCATCGACCATATTTTACTCTTACAAAAACTGTCAGATTTTTTGATTTAACGATTCCTTACTCAGGTTTATGAAGTCATATTTGATGGATAGAGCAAACTATGTTACTTAGAATGGCTATAAATCAAGATACGCAATATAGACTACGAGGATTTGCTTGTGAGGCATGAATTAGAATTGCTAGCGGTACAAAGACAAAGGAAGAGCGCATTGCTGGTGGCAAATCTCCTGAATAACCGGATTGACACAGCATCGTTGTTAGCGTGAGTGAATTTACTGGTACCACGCATTGTTGCTAGACACTCCCCATCTTTTGTGTTTTCAACACCAAGGACGAATATATTGTGTAAGACGCCATTGGTGCATTCGTGGAGAAACGCGAATAATTTATTTAACGATGTTTTTATGTTCTTTTGGAATTAATTATCTTACTTATGTATTGTTGTATTGTCACTTAGTCAAAGTTTTATTGTCCTATTTTGGATTAATCTGTTGGGCAAAATAAATCATTATATGTATATAGTAAATTCAATTTGTTGGCGATTTAAGGTCTAGTTTTACTTCAAAATGTATATATTTAAAACAATCCTACATTATATTTTATATTCCTTGAAAAAGGCATCATTTGCCGAACTG
The DNA here is from genome assembly GCA_935421215.2 of Melolontha melolontha. NCBI lineage: Eukaryota > Metazoa > Arthropoda > Insecta > Coleoptera > Scarabaeidae > Melolontha > Melolontha melolontha. Next base: position 149,998,136 of record OW285237.1, on the reverse strand, counting down.
ACATTCGCGAATGCGGCTTTCAAGAATTGGAACATTTACCGTATAGTTCGGACGTGCCCCCCCAGTGATTTTTATTTATTTTCTAATTTAAAGAAAGACCTTCGAGGACGTCGTTTTAAGGACAATAGTAAATTGGACGCAGCTGTAATACAACATTTTGACGGAAACATTTAATTTTTTCAAGAGTATACAATTATTAATTAATCGTTGTAATAAATATATAGTAGTTACGGGAGATTACATTGAAAAATAAAAATTGTTGTATTGTTCCAAGTTTCTTTTTTCTATACGAGACCGAGAATTAATGGCGCCCACCTCGTACATGTGATTGAATTTTGAATGTTATATACGTTTCAGCGTATACATTCGTGTCTTTTATGGCAGTGAACGAATATCAGGTGTTACTTATATACGTGACTTGCAATTAATTGTATAATTTATATTATCAAATTGATTGAAGCATAAACATCACATGTTATAAGAAATTTGTGATTTCATTAATTAAGAAACAAAGCGCGATTTTTACGGTTATAAATTAATGTATACTTCAGGAGAAATTTAACACTGTCGACTCTTGGCATTTCATTATTTTAAATTAGTTTCGAATTGATTAATATAACGTGTAATTTTATATCAGGGAAAGCTTTCTTATTTCGTTTGAATTATAAATCAAAAGCAATTACCTTAAGAGTATCAAACTGGCATAAAAAACATGGGAAACCAACTATTCTTTGTTAGTCAAGGACTACTCATTTTCATCGCGAAATAATGCATCTCCTTCCAACACAAGGGTTATACAAAATTGAACAAAACACAAAGACGAAATTAACACGGTTGATGATTATTAATGAGGCAGCGATAAAGTTTACGTACATTTATTTTCTTTCAGTGAGGTTGCAGAAAAAGAAAAAAACATCGTGCAAACTATAGAGGAAAGGTAAGCACGCACTTTTCTACGCATTTGGAAAGGGCAGTTTATAAACTCAATTAAAACTAGATTCACGACAGGATAAAGTTAATCGGAACTTTATATAGCGCTTTTCGGTATTTAATTTATAACCTTTAGCAGCGAATTCCATTTTTAAAACCATCTCCTTGATGATTTTAAAATGAGGGGGGGGGGGGGCAGAAATTTTATATGTATTATTCATAATTGAATACTAAACCAAAATATTTAATTAATGAAGAGGTTTATTTTTTTTTTGGTTTAGTTATTACTCAATTAGAATTTCTAATTGCACCATAAAAAGCCTCCTAAGTAATACCAAAGATAAAGCTAATTTGTACATGCAATCAGGTATATACGAAATTAATTGCGACGATTGTAATTTTAAATATATAGGTCAAATGAAACGCACAATAATAACCCGCTTTAAAGAACGCAAATCGTATTAGATCTAATAGACAAGAAAAACCTAGTGTAGCTTATTATGCATTAGACACAGATCACAATGTGTCGGTTAAAGGGTTAAAACTTGTCAAAGCCTTCAATAACACCAGAGCTCCCGACGTATACGAAAGCATTCATATCGTTAAAAACAAATGTACTACGTTGAACTCGGGCAACAGTCCGATTTCATACAGTTGTCTTCCTGTTTCTTAGAAAAGAGGTAGAAGAGGTTGAGGATGGTAGAATAGAGAATAAACACATGTTGATGCCGTTTTCTTAAGAGAGGTAAGTTTGTCGTAATTTTTAGTCTGTGGATTTTTATTTTAAAGTCAGTGTATACGTGGACGCCGTGTAAAGTTGTTGCGCGTTTATATGTGTTAACTTTACTGTGCCCCATGTGCGAAACTTTGATTAGTGGTTTGACGTTCTGATGATGACAACTTAGTTGTCGAAATAAGTATTTAGGATGCAGTTATTAATTGTGGCAAGGGGTTTTAGACCATTTTTGGGTTTTTATTTAACCACAGTCTGCAAAGAAAGAAGTCTATATATATATATATATATATATATATATATATATATATATAAATATATATATATATTGTAATAACGCTGATGATGAAAGTATACGCCCCTACGTTGGTCTGACAAATGTAGTTATGCTGTTATGTAATAAATAAAATACTGATAATGATATAGATGATACTAAATAAGATACTTATCTTTTAAATGGCTAGCTCTAAATCTCTTAATCTCCAGGGTTAAAGTCGGTTCAAATCTATCCACTCCAGTTAACTTATATAGCTTAACCAATCAAATTGAACAAGACTTCAAGTAATGAAAAAGCAAATTAAAACAGTAAAAATTAACTTTATTGTTCAAGTAAGGTTAAAATTCAAATTTCGTGGCACAACATTCGATTAAATAGGTGACTAAAATTGGTACTAACATAAATCAATTTCAATATGGTGAATACACATATGATTATGATTATCGATCTATTAAATTATTTTATATGTGCTAAATTAAATCAAGTTTTAAAATTATAAATAGTGCAAATTAATATTAATCAAGTTTTGTAAAGGATTACAGTGTTTGAAGAACAGTTAACCAAAATGTAAGTACTAATATATTGAAAAACAACAAGTTTGCTGTGTGTTCGTGAATGGTCAGAATGGCGTATATGAATTTGTTAAATAACCTGAATATTCGGGATATAATTTCTGGCAATCTCTGAGTATAGGTAGTGGATTGGTTCTCAAAGTAGGAAACAGGAAAAAAAACAGGAAAAATCCCTCTGGATGGCTCAATGTTCGATGTTTTCGAGTCCGAAGACAGCTTATCTTATCGCGGCTTGTGTAGCGTCCAATAAATCGCTCGTGCTCGGTGAAATTTTCAATAATGGCTTCGGCGTGTGTTGTAAGCGTCCAAATTTTTGAAAATTAATAAGTCAGGAACGGAATGGTCTGGTGTATTGAAACTTGGTCAAAAGGTAGTCGGCAGGTAAGAAAATAGTTTGGTTTACTTTATATACTTGAATATTTGGTATTTCCGCAGAAATATTTTAATTTGTCGGAGTAAATTTTGCGTGACCTCTCATTACAACTACTGATGAAAAAAAACGCCGTTTTTTTGTCTTTTGTTTTTGAGTAAATAACTTGTTGTAAATTGCCTTATTTTTACTTATATTATCTCTTAATATAAATATAAATTAAATGTTATTACAATATAAATCGGTTTATAACATTATTTTGATATTTATCAAATATGTGTGGTTGGGAATCATATGTTGATTTGTTTACAAAACTATGTCAAACATATGTTCCTATACCGTTCATTATACCGTTTGAAATGGAGGCGGAGCTTAATTAATACGAATATTTTGAATATAAATACGCTATGTATGTTTTTAAAACGCGTTAATTATTAATTTGAAATTGAAAATGAATTGAAACATAAATAATATAAATAAAAAAAATATAAATAAATTATGTTAAAGCACGATCTGTCGTCATAATAATGTATTTATACTTTGAAGTAATTTTTCCCCTCTTCTGCATGACAAATATATTTTAAACAAGAATATAATTAATTAATAACTTTTTGTTTCTCTTTCAGAGGAGGAGCCTGCTCGTGAAGTGTATCAATATATATATTGTTGTGATACGTACAGCTTGGTTATTCCAGCTAACTGTAACTGAGAAGGTAGAAATTAACATAAGGGAAACATGCTATTGAATAACTGCATTTGGTGGACACAACTTGTAAAATTATTGTCGAAATGTTAATACATTAATATCACGGCATCTTTGTATATTTCAGATTAAATTATATTTATTTCAAAATTTACTTTTTATATTTTTAATTTTCATTTTTGTCATTCAAGTCAATTACGCGAAATTAAAAAAAAGATATTTATTTACATTTGAATTTCGATACTAATATCGATACTAATTGAACACGCCCATTTTTAAAACAGAAAAACCGCGAACAGGTTATATTTATATTCAAACTTGTAACCTAACCTAATATCTAAAAGCAATTCATATATGCATGTGAATTAAAATATTCATTTTATCGTTCCATAAAAATCATTATTACATTTATAATCAAAATAACTGGTTTAAAAAGTATAAATCAAGATAATTTTTGCTTTCTGAAAAGGCTTTGGTAAAAATAAATGAAGGTTGGCGTCGGTTTTAGAAATTGCATAGCGTTGTATCGAAAATATAGTTCTTCGTTTTTAAAATTTATTAAATACAGAAATATTAGTGATATAAATTCAAAAATATATACAAAAGGTGCCCATAGTACTGAAGCAACGTTTGACACAATTTTTACCAGATAAAAATCGGTTACCTGCTAGAAAACTATGATAGCATAATTTAGTGTTGGTCACCGAACATCGAAACTACTGAACGTAATAAGATTTTACGTATCTGCATTATTCCTATTGTACCATATCCAACATCGAGCCTTACACAGAAAATACCTTAACCATTAAAGAATATCTTTTCCTTTCCTGCCTGGCCGAATATCCTGACTTGCCGTAGATATCCACTCACATTGCAGCCTTTTTCTACAAATCACGGGTTCATTTATTATCTTGTGAAAGCATAACAAATAATTTTTTATTATCAATTCAAAATTTACTTACAATATCTTGATTTTGCTTTGAAAGAGTAACTATCTTGATTAATTAACGAAAAGAATATTTTCTAGTGAGATTCCTATAGTACTTACCATTTAAGATTGTTAACTTATGTATATTATAATAGATTTTGCTTATAAAACAATAACTGGTAACAGAACCACAATTATTCCCATATGTTATTCCAAGCATAAACTTATAATACCTTACTTTGCCGTTTAGCTAAGTTGCACATTTAAGTGTAAAGATATCTTGTGTTGAATAAATATTTTATACTTGTTATTTTAAATTTAAGCTTTTTTATTTATCTATGCGTAGCTAAATGAATCTCAATTATATTGTTAATTTATTATTTATCAGCTTTATAAGAGTGTAATTACTTGCGATGATCCAGGGATAAGAGTATAATAAATTCAGTATCTTTCTCATGCTCTAACGACATCTATTTGTAATCGAAGATACTGCGTACTATCAGCTGGTAGACCAACATTTAAAGTTCATATTAAGGCGCCCAATACATACATAATCTATCAGTGGAAGTACTATTATTTACTTATTATTATTTCGTACCTCGGCAGCCTCATTTCAATTGTCAGCCCAACGCGAGGCGGCATATCTCTTCATTTTGTCAACACTTCATGAGGCAGTACCCTTACAATAAATATATATATATATATATATATATATATTGATAAATTGCGCTGAGATAGGCCTCTACGTTGGGCTAGCCAATTGATAAGCCCTTTAAGCCCTGGTGAGATAATGAAATGTTAATGAAATAAAAGTGTAAGATAATTATGTATTTGAAAAGATTAGTTGGGCGCCTTAATTTATAAAATCTCACCTCAGACTGCGCTATCTTTATCTCGAATAGCCAACTAGTCGGAAAGCAAGAAACTATTTTTTTTTTAAAAAAACTTTACTAAATGTGGGTGATCTCAGGTTCGTCGTGAATTTTAGGTTGTTGCTTCCAAAAAAGAGAATAATATTAATGTTGACGCTTAATATAATAACTCCTACAAACAAATATGAACAAATAAAAGATTCATGTAAAATTAAAAATATGATGTTTATTAAATTAAAGGAAACTGTAAAAATATAACGTATTACAAATGAGATATTAACGAAACTGCATATACGCATAAACAACAAGGTGTTACTAATGTGAAAAGAGGTTATGTGTGTTAAACTAATAAATAATATGAATATAAATGTGAATACTCTTATTACAATAATGGTGAGTACCCTTTTATTGCTATCTCTAAGTTATAAATAGATTGTTTAATTAAATATAAAAATCATGACAGGACGTGATAGATTAGGTAAATAATTCGAGAATATAGTTAAATAAAAGTTTAAAGAATTTAATTTTTGGGAAAATAGATAAATATTATCTGAAAACCTGTTATAATAATGATCCGGATGTATGTTTGTAGATCGTATGTGTGAATTGGGAAGATTCTCGGTGATCCGAAAATGTTCGGGTGCAGTACAAAACGATGGCGGTGTAGGTGGCTGCTTACGCCGACGCTATCGAAGATTTTCCTCGGACTTCGTCTTCGGTGCCTAATTATTCCCTGCGCTCGTTTCTGGCTGTAGGATTTCAGGTATCGTTGTAGATGTACGTTAGACTATTTTGTTGATGTTCGGCGATGGATTCTTGAATATTTTTCCTTTGATTTTCTATCGTTTTCGGTGGAACTACGTCTGTGACGCTATGTTGTTTGAAAGTTCGTTATTACCGAAAATTCTTGTAGTAATTCTCTTGTCGATCGAGTTAATTAATATTCAGGATACTTTTAATAACATTTAGATGAATTTATAATTTAGATTTATGTTTTTTAAGAGATTTCTAAGTGTTGGTCTAAAAAGATGCGTCTATTTATTTTTTAAATTCAAGGATCGAATATCTCGACAGCACTTGTCTGAATATTACCAAACACGCTATCTATTGATATCAAAAGTCTCGATGATTTACCCTTTTAACAATTTTATATAAAAAGAATTTGATTAATTTTGATTATCTAATTGATTTTAAAAATTATATAATAAATTACCAAGTTAGGTTAAGATAGATTTGAATGATACAAATCGCATACTGCGCATGATAAATGTAAGCATAGCGAGATGTCAATTTGTAGGCGTGTCTTACTAGTGTCGATATAATACAAAGATGCATATGGATTTGAATATGTTTTTCGCGCTAATATTTGAAAATTTGAATATGATATAATAAAATTAAATAATGAAAGGAAAATAAATATAGAAATTTAAAGAATGAAATGATCGTTATAAAAATACATATGCACTTCGATACTACTAAGACTTAATAATATTATTTATATAACCATTATATTATAACCCTTTTTCACTTTGTATGTCTTATTCTTCCTATTTTAGATGCAGCTCTATATGGATAACTTGCATCACAACAATGTCCCCGTCGAAAAGATGTCGGAATGTACAAATGAGGATATTCTTTTCGCTGAAGATGATATAGGAAATGAAAGATAACAACCTTGTTTTTCTAAACTTATTACGTGTCGTTCGAATAAAACAATTAGAAAGAAAAATAAGTTAACACCTTAATATAAAAACTTTATAAATTGTAAAGACGAAGTGTTTGTTTGTGTCATGAACTTCCTAAACATTATATTAGTATACCAAAGTCTTTTCTTCTTTTTTTTTTTTATTATCAAATATGATTCTATTGTTTCTTTGTAACTTCTCTTTATTTATTCAAGCTGTCCAAATTCAAATTATCTAATCTAAATTAATGTTTCTTGTTTAAGTATATTTATTTGTAATTATATAAAAATAGTTTAGTTATAGTATTCATTTAATTGATGTATTTTGCGAGCTATAACATACCTTTCAATGTAAATAATAATTTTACTGACTGTATTTATTCAATTGTATATTACTGTTCCGTTAAATAATCCTGCAACATCGAAATATGGTATCTACCCTTTATGTACCCGGTTTCTTCTTCCATTAATTCATAGGTATTGTTGCCTAAGATTTTATTAATAATATAAGGTCCTTGATATGGTTTTAGCAGTTTTCCCATTATTTTATTTTTAAGATCAGTTACTCTCAATCTTTTCACTATTACCCTATCATTAAGATTATATGTCTTATATTTCTTATCAACGGTATTCCTCTTTCTTTCCCATTTAATTTTCTTTGTCAATAATTTCTCTCTTACTTCTATAAGTCGTTCGTTATCTATTTTAATCGGATGCTGGTATCCTTTTGCAAACACTACATCATTGTTAATAAGAGTAATATTATTGTATAAAATTGCTATTAAGTCGGGTATGACAGTTGTATCTGGTATCTTAGAGTTCTCTATAAAATTCTTTATATCATCATAATTATTTATTGTTTTCGCCACTTGATTATCCATTCTAACTTCCGCAACATCTCCTCGCTCGTGACTATCCTTCGTTCCTTGCCTAACTACCATTCTCTCCATTCCAATATTTGTATTATTAAATTCTATTATTTTTCCATCTGTTTCATTATTCCCCTCGTAATCTCTTCTATTGCACGGTTCATTATTTAATATAATATTATTTATTTCACTCGTAAGCACTTCCTTCTTATATAGGTTATAACCTTTTAACTCTTCTTCTGATAATTGTTTTTCAAATATAACTTTATTCTCATCTATATTTAGTATACCATTTTCGAAATCTAAGATCATTTTGAGTTTTTTAATACTGTCAATACCTATAATACAGTCGTATTGTAGTTTATCTATTATATAGCAATGTATGATGTATTTTGATTTGTCGACTAATATTTCTGTTGATAATTGTTTTGTTACCGTCCCCATGCGTTTTCCGTTCGCTGCAATGATATCTGTCCCTTTCGTTTTTACAATGTTCTTCTCGTATCCCCGCATATTCGTAGCTTTCTCTGCCTTTAATAAAGTTATTTCCGCTCCTGTATCGATTAAGCAATATAAAAAGATATTTTCGAATTTTAATTTTACAATAGGTAATGTATATATTTGGGTAGTTTGATTGCCTGCATCTTCTACATTGATGAATTCTTCCGGATGTTGATAGAAAGTAATATTTTCAAATTTAAAAGGTATGTTACAGTCGTCATGGGTTTTTAATTTTGTGCTGATGATGGGCCTTGTGTTGGATTGGTGTAGAGGTCCTCGGATAAAATTGGCGTTTTTTTTAATACCTCCTCCATATTTGTTCGTATCGGCGATACAGATCGATGACGTCTGTTAATATTATTTACGAGACCACGTCCACGATTTCGGATATGATTAAATCCTCTTCCTTGTTGATTAGTATTATGGTTTGTATTGTTATTGTTTGTTTGTCGATCCGTAGTGCGATTGTAATTATTGAAATAATTATTGCTGTTGTATCTGGATGGCTGGTAGTTGTAATTAGGTCTATTTGATGGATTGTTTGAATTATTAGTATCACGATCATTGTACATATTATTGTTAGAATTGTTATTATTATTATATGATCTTGTAAAATTTTGATTTCTATTATTGTTGTTGAAATTATTATAACGTTGCGGTGGTGAGTTATTTGGGTTATTGTTCGGATTATTTGAATTTTGTGACGGATGATTGCGAGAGTTGGAATTGCGATATATGTGTTGTGGCTGATGGTTATTCTCCGAATAATCATCTAGACGTCTCATTATGTCTATGAGAGAGTCCATATCCGTAACTCTTTGACATATGATAGCCTGTGTATCGGTGTAGATGAAATGATTTAGGAGCTGCCTGGCAATCATTGATTCTTCCATGTCATTCAGGTGTTTACACTGGTTATAGATACGGGAAGCGTATGTCTCGCGTGATACTTGTCCCAATCGATATTTACCTGTCAACAACCGTATTTTAGCTCTGTTTTGTTGCGTTTCGTCCCAATAATTCTTCTTAAAGAGTGTAACAAATTGGTCAAGAGAATTGCAATGGTCCTCAATTCTTTGAAACCACTCCTGTGCACTGTAACGTAAAGTTACTCGTATGACCTCCATCCTCTGCTTCTCCTCAGGTATATCCTCTAAGTAGCGTAAAAGACAACTAAGATACGTCATAGGATGTACACGTGTGATATCCCCGTCGAAATGATGTAAATTTTCTATCTTTATAGAGCTATTATTAGTGTTAATATAATTAGTTGATGTAAAATAGCCTTTTATTTTATTTTCCAATCGTTTAATGTTAGTCTGTGTAGTCGTATAATTTTCATTATTAGTTATAGTTATAGTATCTAAATTTTGTCTGACAATATTGATTTCCTGTTTATTATGATCTTTGTATTGGTTTAACGTTGATTTTAATTGTTCTGTGTTATCATTATTTATTTTGTTATAATTGGTCAATTTTGTATTAAACAGATTATTATTTTCAGAAATCATTTTGTCTACGTTTTGTTGTATGTCTTGTGTTGTAGTTTTAAGTCTCTGTTCAGTATTATTTTGAATTTCAGTAGTTGCGGTCTCTAATTGCTTAGCCCAATGTAAATTCTGTAGATTAACGGTTTCATCAAGTTTAATTAAGTACTTAAGTTCGTTTTCTTCCATCTTTTTCTGAGCTGTAGAAATTTCTGCTATCTTACCCTCTAAATCTACTTTGAAAGCACTTAATTTGTTATCGATGTTTGCATTATTTATTTCAAATTTTTGATTAATATTGTTCATGTTTATCTCTAATTTAGTTGTTAGATCACTATTCATGTTGCTTATGTCTGTTTTCATATTAGTTAGTTCTTGTTTTAAGTATTTGTTATCTTGTTTTGACTCCTTATTATTTGTATCTAATTTGTTGTTCATATTTATATTGTCTTGTTTTAAATCGGTCATTTGTGTCATTAATATCTGTAACATATTCATCACCTGGCCATTGTCTGGTGGACTTACCCCTTCAGTTGTAGACGCTTGTGCCACGGGAATGTCTCCCTGTTCAACCCTGTCTTCTTCAGTACTGTCCTTTACTGCTTTGGATCTATGTCGAGTATCCATTTTGATATTTATTAAATTTATGAAGTTTACTGAATTTATATAAATATGTATCCTTTATTTTAAAAGTATGATAATAATAAATAGTTAAAAAATACAGAGTTATGTTTAAAATATGAATAATAATACTCGAGACACCGTAATTTTATTAGTGAATCAAAAGTTAAATAAAATAACGTATGCACAAGGTGATATTTTCCCTTTCACTAACCTTTAATATGTCCTAGAATCCTCCAAAGTCTGCTATGTAGTGAAATAAAGGTAACAATCTGCTGTGTAATAGGAAAAACACGTACACACAACGACAATAATAATCTACACCTTTTTGTCTATATAATATATGAAACAATTTGAAAAGTATCAATTATTTGCAATATTTAACTTTGTAGATGAGTTATCAACAAGAAGCAACAGGCCACACGTTGTCGGCGACAATTGATAAATTACGCTGAGATAGGCCTCTACGTTGGGCTAGCCAATTGATAAGCCCTTTAAGCCCTGGTGAGATAATGAAATGTTAATGAAATAAAAGTGTAAGATAATTATGTATTTGAAAAGATTAGTTGGGCGCCTTAATTTATAAAATCTCACCTCAGACTGCGCTATCTTTATCTCGAATAGCCAACTAGTCGGAAAGCAAGAAACTATTTTTTAAAAAAAAAAAACTTTACTAAATGTGGGTGATCTCAGGTTCGTCGTGAATTTTAGGTTGTTGCTTCCAAAAAAGAGAATAATATTAATGTTGACGCTTAATATAATAACTCCTACAAACAAATATGAACAAATAAAAGATTCATGTAAAATTAAAAATATGATGTTTATTAAATTAAAGGAAACTGTAAAAATATAACGTATTACAAATGAGATATTAACGAAACTGCATATACGCATAAACAACAAGGTGTTACTAATGTGAAAAGAGGTTATGTGTGTTAAACTAATAAATAATATGAATATAAATGTGAATACTCTTATTACAATAATGGTGAGTACCCTTTTATTGCTATCTCTAAGTTATAAATAGATTGTTTAATTAAATATAAAAATCATGACAGGACGTGATAGATTAGGTAAATAATTCGAGAATATAGTTAAATAAAAGTTTAAAGAATTTAATTTTTGGGAAAATAGATAAATATTATCTGAAAACCTGTTATAATAATGATCCGGATGTATGTTTGTAGATCGTATGTGTGAATTGGGAAGATTCTCGGTGATCCGAAAATGTTCGGGTGCAGTACAAAACGATGGCGGTGTAGGTGGCTGCTTACGCCGACGCTATCGAAGATTTTCCTCGGACTTCGTCTTCGGTGCCTAATTATTCCCTGCGCTCGTTTCTGGCTGTAGGATTTCAGGTATCGTTGTAGATGTACGTTAGACTATTTTGTTGATGTTCGGCGATGGATTCTTGAATATTTTTCCTTTGATTTTCTATCGTTTTCGGTGGAACTACGTCTGTGACGCTATGTTGTTTGAAAGTTCGTTATTACCGAAAATTCTTGTAGTAATTCTCTTGTCGATCGAGTTAATTAATATTCAGGATACTTTTAATAACATTTAGATGAATTTATAATTTAGATTTATGTTTTTTAAGAGATTTCTAAGTGTTGGTCTAAAAAGATGCGTCTATTTATTTTTTAAATTCAAGGATCGAATATCTCGACAGCACTTGTCTGAATATTACCAAACACGCTATCTATTGATATCAAAAGTCTCGATGATTTACCCTTTTAACAATTTTATATAAAAAGAATTTGATTAATTTTGATTATCTAATTGATTTTAAAAATTATATAATAAATTACCAAGTTAGGTTAAGATAGATTTGAATGATACAAATCGCATACTGCGCATGATAAATGTAAGCATAGCGAGATGTCAATTTGTAGGCGTGTCTTACTAGTGTCGATATAATACAAAGATGCATATGGATTTGAATATGTTTTTCGCGCTAATATTTGAAAATTTGAATATGATATAATAAAATTAAATAATGAAAGGAAAATAAATATAGAAATTTAAAGAATGAAATGATCGTTATAAAAATACATATGCACTTCGATACTACTAAGACTTAATAATATTATTTATATAACCATTATATTATAACCCTTTTTCACTTTGTATGTCTTATTCTTCCTATTTTAGATGCAGCTCTATATGGATAACTTGCATCACAACAATATATATATATATATATTTATATATATATATATATATATTTATATATATATATATATATATATATATATATATATATATATACATATAAGGTAAACTTAATAAGTCGGCGTTTAAAGGTCTGTTTCATTACTTCAAAGTATATATATTTAAAACAACCCTTCATGTTTCGGCAATGATGCCTTTGTCAAGGGAATAAAAAATATAAATTACAGAATATATTTATTCCCTTGACAAAGGCACCATTGCCGAAACATGCAGGGTTGTTTTAAATATATATACTTTGAAGTAATGAACCAGACCTTTAATCGCCGACTTATTAAGTTTACCTTATCATACCAAGGTCACGAAAATATTATATTTATATATATATATATATGTATATATATATATATATATATATATATATTTTTGTTCTGAAAAGGTTGACGTTGAACAAACATATGTTAGATTAATGTTTTAATGTAGAGAATTGATTTTAATATGTTTAGTGGCGTCTTTGCGAAATTTTAATTCTGTAATTGAACTCCTGATGAAGTAACGAATGGTTAGGAAATATAGAGTGATAAATATGATTTTTTTATTTTGAAAGACCGCTTACCCGTTTAATTAATTTTTTATTAATGTATAAATACATATATATATATATATATATATATATATATATATATATATATATTGTTATGATACAAGACGTACCCTTAGAGCAGCAACTGAAATGGGAAAAATAGGTTACTCAACATCACGAATATTTATGTAAACAAGATTATGAAACGGAATTAGCAAGTTTTAGTAGTGTCGAAATGTATACGAATTTATATAACGATAATATTACAATTTTAAATTAGTATATTTCTTTTTCTTTCATTAATTTCATTTATATTATTTTCAATTCAATATTCAAATCTTAGCGCGAAAGTAACAATATTTAAATTCATATACATCTATACATTATATCGACGCTACTAAGACACGCCCACTAATCGACATCTTCCGAAATGTAAATATTTATCGTGCGCAATTTACGCAAAGTAATATTAAGATTGACATAAAAATTAGGTTAGAATTTTTTAAATAATTTTTAAATCTAGATAATATATAATGTATAGTTAAAATATGTCTTAGAAATTAGTTTTAAAGGAAAAACTTCGAGACTATTTAGAGATTAAATAAACAGGCTTTGATTATAAAACAGTCGCTATCGGCATCATCTTATGTAAAATTCATAAACGCATAAGACGTATTTTTCGATTCTCAATTAGAAAATTCTAAATTTAATCAATTTTAAAATATACAAACAGTGCTAAAGTGAAATTAGATAACCTGAGAAAGACTGGTAGTAAATTACAAGCGAGATTTTGGCAAATAACCGAATTTCTGCGAATAAACGCCAAATAAAGCGTTACACGATTAATTTCGTTATCAAGTACACGAAAATATCCAAAATATATATCTAAGAAGGACTACAGGCCATTTACTACTTGGAGGAGTGTTAGATCAAGCAAATACCTCAAGTCCAACAGCAATACCAGGTCATAGAGAGATTCTAGCAGACTTATTTCTAGTCCGAGGAAAACTTCGAGAGCGTCATCAAAACTTCCCGCACAGGCCGCCAACATCGGAGAGCGTTCGGGGTAACTTACATCAGCAATACTCGACAACATAGCCGCTTAGAACCTACAAGCAGAACCACAGGTTAACTATATCTACGGTACTAATAAATATCGTCTTTAATTTATTTCTTTAAAAATTGAATCACATAAATAAATAAAGATTCTCGAATTTTTTTACCTATTACCAGATATCATTTCAAAAATATGACTTTCCTAAATAATATATTTATTTTACTCTGTACACATAATTAAAAGGTACTTACCTAGGAATTAGAGATTGTTCATATAATTTTAGTACACATTTATTATAAAATAACAACACACATAACCTTGTCAATTGTACACCTTGTTATAATACGCATATATCGTTCACATTTAACTTAAACTTTTATATTTGTACATGTTATTACAGTTTTCTTCTTTTAATACTATAAATATATTTTGTTTATATTGATATAAGTCTTTTATTGATATAGATACAGTTGTAGAAGTTATTTCTTTTGATTATCGTTTATTTAAATTACTAATAAGGAAGCAACTACTTTTAGTCACGACGAGCCTGAGATATACCATTTATTTAAACATTTATATACAGATTTCATGCACCCTGAGTCTAGTTGGCAAGCAAAAACAGAGATTGCGTACATTGAGAAGTGTATCACATTTAATAAGGCGCCCAATTATTATTTTTAAAATTTATTTAATTTATCACTTCTCGCTCAACATAAATACTATTCTTTTTATTAATTATCATACCACCTCTCTCTTTTATCATTTGCCAGCCCAACGTGAGGCTGAGTCTTTTAACAATATATATATAATGTAATGCTGCAAGGCATACACATTGAGCTGCATCTGAAATGGGAAAAATAAGATATACAAAGTAAGAAAAGGGTAATAAAAGGTTATGTAAGTGATATTATCAAGTATTAGTAGAGTCGAAGTGCATACGAATTTTAATAACGATAATATTATTTTCTTAAATTTCTATATTTATATTTCTTTCATTAATTTCTTTTTTATTATTTCTTATTCAAATTTCAAATATTAGCGCGAAAAACACATATTCAAATTCATATGCATTTTTAATTTATATCGACGCTAGTAAGCCACGCCTACAAATTGACATCTGGCAAATGTAAATATTTATCGTGCGCAGTACTCAATTTGTAACATTAAGTTTTACATTAACCTAACTTGTTAATTTATTAAATAATTTTTAAAATCTGTAAGAATAGTAATATGAGTCAAATTCCATCTATGTAAAAATGTTAATAAGGTAAAACATCGAGACTTTTTGGCATCATTAGATAGCTAAGTTTGGTAAAACAGACAAGCGCTATCGGCATCATCATCTTTTGAAATTTATAAAATAGTAGACGCATTTTTTTGACCGATCCTTAGAAATTCTTATATATCATTAATTAAAATCGTTAATATAGTAAAAAGTAATTAAAAGTATCCTGCCTTTGAATAAACACGATCGACAAGAGAAATTCTTCAAGAAATTGCGATTTTTAACGTATTTACGTACAACAAAGCGTCATAGACGTAATTTCACGATAATCGCAGGAAATTCTAAAGAAATATTGTCAAGAAGCAGTCACCGACCATCTACGGAATTGATTATCGTTCATCTACATCGATACCTGTAATCCAACAGCTAGATAAGAACGCAGGGAGAAATTAGGCATCAGAGACCAAGACCGAAGAAAATCTTCGAAAGCGTCATCGCAAACAGCCACCCACGCCGTCAACAATTCGAACAGCAATCGGACTTTTTTCGATCGCCGAGAATCATCCCATTTGATGCGTACGTTCTACAAAATAAACATCAGGATTATTATAATCACAGGTTACAGATAAAACGTATTTATTTTTCAAAATTTTTAATTCTTTAAACTTATAAACGAATAAAATTCTCGATTTTGTTTACCTAACCTAAACGTCCTATACCTGTATTAAAATTTAATAAACAACCAATTTAAACGTAGAAATAGTAATTAAAGGTACTCACCATTATCGTTAAAAGATTATTTATATTGTTATCCACATTTTTATTAGTTAAAACACACATAACCACCTTATTTTCTTAAGTAACACCTTGTTGTCTGTCTTATATGTAGTTTCGGTAATTTCACCCTTTGCTATACATGTTATTTTATTACAGTTTTCTTTTATAGCAATAAACTTAATATTTTTATTATCATATCAATCTTTTATTTGTCTATATTTACTTGTAGGAGTTATTTCTTTAAGCCTTAACATTAATAGTTTACTTTTATGGAAGCAACAACTTATTCCTAACGAAGAGCCTGAGATTTCACATTTAATTAAGCTTATTAATTTAGTTTCATGCGATCCGACTAGTTGGCAATTTAGAACACAGATAGAGCAGTTTGAGGAGTTATATAAAGGCGCCCATCTTTTAATTTCAAAATCAATATTTTTTTTTTGAACTCGTTCATTATATTTATTATCACCCCCTCAGCTATTCATCATTTGTCACTTTAAATTAGAGCCCTCAGCGTATTATATATCATTTGACGCAACAACGTGGAGGCCAGTTGCTTCTTTTAAATAACTCGACTACAACATAAATTAGGACAAATAATTGCTTCATTCAAAATTATTTTACATATATAATTTAGACGAAAGGTGTATGTTATTACTGTAGCTGTGTGTAGAATTGTGTACCTATTTTTCCTATAGTGCAGCTGATTTGTACCTACAATTCTTCACATCCCAGACTTTGAAGGAGTTACGGATATAGTAAAGGTTAGTGAAGGGGAAATATCACCTTGTATGTACGTTGTTTTATTTAACTTTTGTCTACTTATATTATTACTGTGTCTCGAATATTGTTTATACACATTTATATCATAAATTTCTACTTATCAAATATTCATTATTATAATTCTATTAACAATTAAAGAAAAATATCAATATAAACTCTTTGCATAATATTAATTCAATCAATATTAATATGGACACCAGACACAGGACAAAAGCAGTAAAGGACACTACAGAAGAAGACAGGGCAGAACAGGGAGACATTCCGGTTGCACAAACTTCCACAGCTGAAGAGGTAAGTTCACCAGATAATAGTCAGGTGATGATGAACATGCTACAGACAATAATGACACAAATGAATGATTTAAAACAAGATAACAAGGACTTAAAACAA
Source organism: Melolontha melolontha (assembly GCA_935421215.2). Classification (NCBI taxonomy): domain Eukaryota; kingdom Metazoa; phylum Arthropoda; class Insecta; order Coleoptera; family Scarabaeidae; genus Melolontha; species Melolontha melolontha. The sequence goes on along the minus strand of OW285237.1, from coordinate 149,980,605 downwards.
GAACTAACTAATAGTAATAATAAATTAGATAATACTAATAATAAAATAGATACAAATAACGATAACTTAAAACAAGACATAACTAATCTGAGTACTGACTTATCGGCAAAATTAGAGGCTAACACGAAAAAAATTAATGAAAGATTTGAACTCAATAATGCTCATATAGACAACAAATTAAGTGCTTTCAAGGTAGATTTAGAGGGTAAAATAGCTGAGATTTCTACAGCTCAGAAAAAGATGGAGGAGAACGAGCTGAAATATATAATAAAACTAGATGAAACCGTTAACTTACAGAACTTACATTGGGCAAAACAGTTAGAGGCTACAACAAACGAAATACATAATGATGCCGAACAGAGACTAATAACTAGAACTAAAAATATACAACAAAATGTAGACAAATTAATTTCAGAGAATAACACTATATTTAATACAAAATTGACTAATTTTAACAAAATAAATGTAGACAATACTGAACAATTAAAAATAACGTTAAACCAAGATATTAATACTCAAATAAGTCAATGCAAAGATCATAATAACCAAGAAATAAACACAGTTAGACAAAATTTAGATGCTATAATCACTACCAATAATGATAATTACACTAACACGCAAGCTAACATTAAACAATTAGAAAATAAAATTAGAAATTATTTTACATCAACAAATTACAATAATACTAACAATAACTCTATTAAGATAGAAAATCTACATCATTTCGACGGGGACATTACAAAAGTACACCCCATGACGTACCTTAGCTGTTTATTACGTTATTTAGAGGATGTTTCTGAGGAGAAACATAAAATGGAGGTTATTCGTGTAACTTTACGTTATAGTGCACAAGAGTGGTTTCAAAGAATTGAGGACCATTGCAATTCTCTTGACCAGTTCGTTACACTCTTCACAAAAAATTACTGGGATGAAACGCAGCAAAATCGAGCAAAAATACAGTTATTGACAGGTAAATATAGATTAGGACAAGTTTCTCGTGAAACATACGCCTCTCGCATATACAATCAGTGTAAGCACTTGAATGATATAGACGAATCAATGATTGCCAGGCAACTCCTGAATCATTTTATCTACACTGATACTCAAGCGATAATATGTCAAAGGGTGACTAATATGGATTCACTTATAGATATATTAAGAAGGTTAGATGATTTTACGGAAAATAACCATCAGCCACAACACATTTATCGCAATCCCAATAATCGCAATTATCCGTCTCAAAATTTAAATAACAATAACAACCATCAAATGAATTCACCACCTCAAAGATACAATAATTCTAACTATAATAACAGAAATCAAAATATTTCAAGACCGTACAACAATTATAACAATTATAATAATAATTACAGCCCTAATGTAAATAATGACCGCAATCAACTAAATAACCCACCGAATAGACAAAATTTTAACTTCCAGCCGACAAGATACAATAACAATAATAATTATTTTAATCACAATAATCGCTCAACGGATCACCAACAAAATAATAATAATTCGAATAATTATTCTAATCAACAAGGACGAGGATATAACCATATACGAAATCGTGGTCGTGGTCAAATAAATCATATTAGTAGACGTCACCGATCTGTGTCGCCTATACGTACAAACATGGAGGAGGTATTAAAAAAAACGTCAATTTCACAAGTGGACCTCTATACCGACCCAATACCAGGTCCGTCAACACGCCAGAATTGAGAACACCAAACGACTATAGCATACCATTTAAGATAGATACTATTACTTTTTATCAAAATCCGGAAGAATTCATTAATGTAGAAGATGCAGGCAACCAAACTATCCAAACATATACATTACCCATTGTAAAATTAAAATTTGAAAATATCTTTTTATATTGCTTAATTGATACAGGAGCAGAAATCACTTTATTGAAAGCAGAGAAAGCTAAAAACATACGGGGATACGAGAAGAACATTATAAAAACCAAAGGGACAGACATCATTGCTGCGAACGGAAAACGTATGGGGACGGTAACAAAACAATTATCTACGGAAATATTCATTAACAAATCAAAATACATCATACATTGCTATATAATTGACAAACTACAATACGACTGTATAATAGGTATTGACAGCATTAAAAGTCTCAGAATGATCTTAGATTTTGAAAATGGTATACTTAATATAGATGATCATAAAGTAATACTTGAGAAACAATTGTCAGACGAAGAATTAAAAGGTTATAACCTATATAAGAAGGAAGTGCTTATGAGAGAAATTAATAATATTATGTTAAATAAAGAACCGTGCTATAGAAGAGATTAAGAGGGGAATAATGTTACAGAAGGAAAAATAATTGAATTTGATAATACTAATATTGGAATAGAGAGAATGGAAGTTATGCAAGGAACGAAGAATAGTCACGAGGGAGGAGATGTAGTCGAGATTAGAATGGATAACCAAATAAATAATACAATAAATAATTTTGAAGATATAAAGAATTTTATAGAGAACTCAAATATACCATATACAACAGTCATAGCAGACTTAATAGCAATCTTACATAACAATATCACATTAATTAATAATGATGTAGTGTTCGCAAAAGGATATCAGCATCCGATAAATATAGATAACGAAGATCCATTAATAAGCAAAAATTACCCCATCCCGTATCATTATCAACAAAAAGTGAGTCAGGAACTGGAAAGATTAGAACAGACTGGCATAATAGAGAAGTCTAATACCTACTTTATTAATCCTATAGTGATAGTCCAAAAGAAAGACTTATCTCTACGGATTTGTTTAGATGCAAGAGCTTTGAATCGAAGAATCAAACCCGAATTCGAAATGCCGCAAAATATAGATGTATGGTTAACAAAATGTGGTAATAAGCCCATTTACAGCAAATTAGATCTCAAGAATGCATTTTGACTTATCAACTTAGAACCTGAATCGAGAAAATATTGTGGTTTTCTTGTGAATGGTATTGTTTATCAATTTAGAGTGTGCCCATTTGGCTTAAAAACATCGCCAGCCGCCCTTATTAGATTTCTACATAAAATATTGGATAAATACAACGAATTCGCATTACACTATCTTGATGATATAATAATATTTTCCGAGAGTGTAGAACAGCATTTACAGCACCTGAATATAATTCTTAACACTTTAACAACGGAAGGTATGAAATTAAACCTATTAAAATGTCAATTTTTCCGTCAAGAAATAAATTACCTTGGCTATGTGATAAATAAAGAAAACATCTTACTAGATCCAACACGCCTTGATGAAATTAAGAATTACACCAGACCAAAGAACCTAAAAACACTACGAGGATTCTTAGGTGTATTGAACTACTATCGCAAATTCATTTCCCACTATAGTGAAAGAACTATACCTTTATTGGAGCTTTTGAAGAAAGGAAAGAAATGGACATGGACTTCAGAATATGAAAATTGCTTCATTCAGTTAAAAGAAAGTTTTGTCGAGAATTTAAAACTTCACCACCCAGATTTTACATTGCCATTTGTGGTCAGAACCGATGCATCACATCAAACCATCGCCGCAGAACTAGTACAAATTAAAGACAACATCGAAACGCCTATCTATTTCATTTCTAGAACACTTAAAGCCTGTGAAACTAGATATACAATATCAGAAAAGGAAATGTTAGCTATAGTATTTGCTTTAACAAAGTTAAGATATTATCTAATTGGTAAAAGTTTTACACTTGAAACAGACCATAAAGCTTTAGTTAATATTATGAGTTGTAAACTAAATAATTGCCGCATATATAGGTGGACACTGCTCATACAACAGTATGAATTCAATATTGTTTACAAACCAGGGAAAGAAATGATTACAGCGGATGCTCTAACCAGACAAGACGGGGATGTAAAACGACAAAATATCTGTATAAATTTGGTACAACTTCAAAAACAGGGAATATTTTCTAACAACAAACTATTATCAATACAATCAGGTCCAGAATTCATGGAGATACTTCAACACTTGAGGAAAACAGGAACTTACAAAGGCATGTCACTAAGAGATAATTTTATTGTAAAGCAAATAGGTAAGAACATTGTTTATGTCACAAATGAGAAACATACGAGGGAAATAACTGACTATTTACATTATACCTACACACATATAGGAGCTCGAAAATGCTGGCTACTGTTCTATTGTATTAACGACGAGAGAATCATTAAAAGCGTTATCAAGCACTGCCGAACATGTGAACTTGCGAAGGATAAGAATTATACCAACACAAATATCAGCCACAACATTGTAACGTACGATAATTTAGAACTTATATCTATAGATTTTCTTACCAATTTAATACCAAGTACGAAAGGCTATAAAAATATACTTGTGATTTGCGATATCTTTTCCAAATTTATTAAATTAATTCCCACACAGAAATGCAACACTAATACTGTACTACAAGCATTAACAGACTATTTCTTACAATATGGCAAACCGTTAGCAATTTTATCCGATCACGCGACGTATTTTACTAGTGACAGATACAAGGACTTTTTACACTCACACAATATACGTACTTATTATACATCAATACGTTATCCACAGGGCAATCCGACAGAACGATATATACGAGAAACTTTGAAATATCTAAGAATTCTCTTAAATGATAATCACAATAAATGGGCCAAATATTTACAACAAATAGAATTCACCTTAAACAATACACCCAGTACGGTTCATAACTATTGTCCCATAACTATTTTTACTGGACAACCACCGCAAAGACCATGGACAGATCCAGAAGCCATCAACTTCAACGAACGACTAATGGAAGTGAGAGAGAAATTGTTGACTAAGAAAATTAAATGGGAAAGGAAAAGGAACACCGTTGATAAAAAATATAAGACATATAATCTAGATGATAGAGTTATAGTTAAAAGTTTAAGAGTTTCTAATCTTAAAAATAAAATAATGGGAAAACTGCTCAAACCTTATCAAGGACCATATATTATTAACAGAATCCTAGGCAATAACACTTACGAATTGAAGGAAGAAGAAACCGGATATATAAAGGGTAGATATCATATCACGATGTTGCAAGATTACGCATCAGAACAATAGATTACAATTGAATATGAATATAGTCTTAAAAATTATTAATATTATTGAAAGGTATGTTATAGCTCGTAAATTAAAAGATTATAATAACAATAACTAATAAATTATACAAAAACTATAAATATAAACAAAGACAACATTACTATTAAGATAAATAACAATTAAATAAACTAAAACTTATACTAAAAAAGGAACAAGAAACTAAAGATTTAAAAGATCATATGTACAATTAAAAAAAAAAAAAGAGGAATTTAATAGTGCAATTAAACATTTCTTGAATATTAGTTATATAAAATAGAAGAAGTTATTCCTGTTAATAGATTAATACATTTTTTTATAATCTTTACTCATTATTCTTAAATTCGTTGACACATATAATAAGATTAGTATAGCAAGGTCGTTATTTTCCATTTCATGTATCTAGTTAGGGAAAAGAATATCCTCATTTGTACATTCAGACATTTTTTCCACGGGGATAATGTAATGATGCAAGGCATACACATTGAGCTGCATCTGAAATGGGAAAAATAAGATATACAAAGTAAGAAAAGGGTAATAAAAGGTTATGTAAGTGATATTATCAAGTATTAGTAGAGTCGAAGTGCATACGAATTTTAATAACGATAATATTATTTTCTTAAATTTCTATATTTATATTTCTTTCATTAATTTCTTTTTTATTATTTCTTATTCAAATTTCAAATATTAGCGCGAAAAACACATATTCAAATTCATATGCATTTTTAATTTATATCGACGCTAGTAAGCCACGCCTACAAATTGACATCTGGCAAATGTAAATATTTATCGTGCGCAGTACTCAATTTGTAACATTAAGTTTTACATTAACCTAACTTGTTAATTTATTAAATAATTTTTAAAATCTGTAAGAATAGTAATATGAGTCAAATTCCATCTATGTAAAAATGTTAATAAGGTAAAACATCGAGACTTTTTGGCATCATTAGATAGCTAAGTTTGGTAAAACAGACAAGCGCTATCGGCATCATCATCTTTTGAAATTTATAAAATAGTAGACGCATTTTTTTGACCGATCCTTAGAAATTCTTATATATCATTAATTAAAATCGTTAATATAGTAAAAAGTAATTAAAAGTATCCTGCCTTTGAATAAACACGATCGACAAGAGAAATTCTTCAAGAAATTGCGATTTTTAACGTATTTACGTACAACAAAGCGTCATAGACGTAATTTCACGATAATCGCAGGAAATTCTAAAGAAATATTGTCAAGAAGCAGTCACCGAACATCTACGGAATTGATTATCGTTCATCTACATCGATACCTGTAATCCAACAGCTAGATAAGAACGCAGGGAGAAATTAGGCATCAGAGACCAAGACCGAAGAAAATCTTCGAAAGCGTCATCGCAAACAGCCACCCACGCCGTCAACAATTCGAACAGCAATCGGACTTTTTTCGATCGCCGAGAATCATCCCATTTGATGCGTACGTTCTACAAAATAAACATCAGGATTATTATAATCACAGGTTACAGATAAAACGTATTTATTTTTCAAAATTTTTAATTCTTTAATTTTGTTTACCTAACCTAAACGTCCTATACCTGTATTAAAATTTAATAAACAACCAATTTAAACGTAGAAATAGTAATTAAAGGTACTCACCATTATCGTTAAAAGATTATTTATATTGTTATCCACATTTTTATTAGTTAAAACACACATAACCACCTTATTTTCTTAAGTAACACCTTGTTGTCTGTCTTATATGTAGTTTCGGTAATTTCACCCTTTGCTATACATGTTATTTTATTACAGTTTTCTTTTATAGCAATAAACTTAATATTTTTATTATCATATCAATCTTTTATTTGTCTATATTTACTTGTAGGAGTTATTTCTTTAAGCCTTAACATTAATAGTTTACTTTTATGGAAGCAACAACTTATTCCTAACGAAGAGCCTGAGATTTCACATTTAATTAAGCTTATTAATTTAGTTTCATGCGATCCGACTAGTTGGCAATTTAGAACACAGATAGAGCAGTTTGAGGAGTTATATAAAGGCGCCCATCTTTTAATTTCAAAATCAATATTTTTTTTTTGAACTCGTTCATTATATTTATTATCACCCCCTCAGCTATTCATCATTTGTCACTTTAAATTAGAGCCCTCAGCGTATTATATATCAATATATATATATATATATATAAATATATATAAGTAGACAAAGAGTCTTTGCCGTTAAAACAAGTATGTAAAATAAAAATTGTTGGGGAATCCGGCAATAAAAACCTTTAGTTAGTCAATTAGAGTCCTTTATTTTATACCTTATATTTCGCTCTGTAGATTTAGAGCTTCATCAGAGGTCACTTTAATCATAAGAAAATACAACATTAGCTAATTTAGTCTACTAATTATAAGATCAATACTTTACAAAAGCGAAACTATTTTTTGTGAGAGATATAACATTTTAAAAAAAACAAAACCTGTAGAGAAACAAGAAGTCCACGTAATACAAATAAAACTTTATATTAATTAAAAATTGTTACTTTAAAAGCTTATTGTTATTACATATTAAAACCATTTAAAAAATTATTATTTTTTCAACAAACACATCTAAAAAGAAACACACACGTAGTAAAGAACTACTTGTCTTGATGTAAATTACATTTTAACAATTCAAGTGTCGACAAGGTAGTGTATTAAATTTTCGAAACCAATGTCATACTCGTATATGCAAAACCTATGATAAAAGTACAGTAGGTGAAAAACAAGCAATGTCAAGGTTAACGATATATATACAGATGTTCAAAAGTTGCGTGCTTAATTTCAATAATGTGCAGGCTACAAACAGGTTAAACTTAATTAAAAAGAAATTGCAAAATTAAAATTAAGCTTTTAAAGTAACAATTTTTAATTAATATAAAGTTTTATTTGTATTACGTGGACTTCTTGTTTCTCCACAGGTTTTGTTTTTTTAAAAATGTTATATCTCTCACAAAAAATAGTTTCGCTTTTGTAAGTATTGATCTTATAATTAGTAGACTAAATTAGCTAATGTTGTATTTTCTTTTGATTAAAGTGACCTCTGATGAAGCTCTAAATCTACAGAGCGAAATATAAGGTATAAAATAAAGGACTCTAATTGACTAACTAAAGGTTTTTATTGCCGGATTCCCCAACAATTTTTATTTTATATATATATATATATATATATATATATATATATATATATATTAAAAATAATAGACTTTTTATTGGTTTAGCGACCTTTTATTGAATTATTTTTCTATTCATTTACACAGATGTAATCACTTTAATTGTCCTTACTCATTATTAATCTAATTTTAAATTTTAACTCTAATTGTTAATCTAATTGGTAATTCAGTCTTTAATCTAATTTTAATTTTAATTGTTAATTTAATTGTTAATTCAATCTCACAAAAGCAAGCACAATTCTCATATTCTCATTGTATTAATTCTTGTTTCTAGATACTTGAAAAAGACTGAAAAATAGTAAAAGTCGAAACGTCGTAGAATAAAACATCATAATTCAATAAAAGGTCGCTAAACCAATAAAAAGTCTATTATTTTTAATATTAAGACACGGCCAATAAAATAAATAAGAAAAATAAAATTCTTATAAACACTAAATATATATATATATATTTATATAAATATTTGCATTCTAAAATACAAATTGATCGTTATACGGCAAAATCATATCTCGATTACAAATTGTCTGTAATAAAAGAGCATATTTTGCCGTAAAGACTAATTCACCGAAACAATGTCGGGGATGTTAAATTATGGACGGAGAGGTCGAGGGTCCTCGGAATGTTCTTACACAGCGGAAATAACAAAGGCATTCTCCGGAATGGCTCGGTACCCTGTCGAAAGTGCGAGCAAATATGTTAACACGCCAGTTACGTCTGTTACGCTGGAACATCTAAAACGGAATTTATTAAAACAATTTCTTCGCCAATATTAGCGAAAGATTGCATTGCTTAAAGTCTAGTACGCAGGTAGCTTGCTCGTAATCCTCTGTGGACGAGAGAGGTTGATGGAGTTATTTGTTTCAATATCGGGCTTGTCAGAGCCAAGAATGTGATTACATTTGAGATGATATAATGTTAAACAAGATTTATTTAATTTTTTTTTAAATAACACATTTTTTAATTTAATTTCGTGATACTTATTTTTGCCTATTCAACACAATAGGAAACTAGAGAAAGAAACTAGGAAAAGATAAAGTATATAACTGCATAATTATATCAATTGTAGACTTATAAAATGCAATTTTAATTATTTGAAGATTAACATCGTAATTCTAATAGATTACACTCAATTTTTTTTTAAATATATAGGATCGAATTACGAACTTTTGCTGATTCTATACATACATAAGCAATGCAATATTGCATTTACCAACAAGTCGATTGTAGAAGCATCACTTAATGAACAGAAAAAAACATAAAAACCCAATTTATCTATTCAACGAAGTCATTTTAATGTAGTAATGATCCTTTTATTAGAGCTACTTCGCTTAGGTGATCAATAAATTATTTTCAAGGCAGTATTACTTGCTCAAAATTTTACAAAATAACCAATAGGCAGTGCTATACAATAACTTCTTAAAAATAAACAAAGTGACCAATAGGTGACCAAATTCAAGCAGCACGAATAATTTCCATTTTTTTGTATAATAGATTTTGATATCACAACTTGTTAACAGTTTGCTCAGTATCCCAAAACACGAAAATACTTAATCTTATTCCCTAAATATTTTTCTTAGTATAATTTACTATCCTACAGCATTGTTGAATCGTGGAATGGTGGTGAGGTGCAAAAAGTTTGGATAATAGTGGTATGATCCATGAACCATAGTGGCATAAGGCTCATGAATTAGCTTCTTGCGAAGGCTTCCCGTATTTTGCTACAATGATTATTTGTGAGCATTTCTACTGAGTAGAGCAACGAGAGATGCTTTTAATAACATCCCTTGAGAGGTGTTTCAGAATGTTAGAAATACGAGGGATAAGCTGAATTTATTGAGAATAAGAAAGTCTAGTAGACCATGAAAACCAATCATACAGTGTTTATTCAGAGCAACACTTTATCTGTCATTTGACGTTTTGTTGATGAAGTTACATTTGTTATAATCCAGCTACTTATTTTATGAAAGTAAAAGAAAATTTAATTAACCAGAGACCACTTTCGAATCATAATTTATTATGATTTTAAAAGAGATTAAAGCGCTTATGAGTGCAAAAAGAATTTAGATTCAGTTTTTAGTAAACAAGCACCTTCCTTGGCTACAATTTACCGATGGTATAAGGAATTTGAACGCGAAAGGAATTCAGTTAAGCATACAAAAAAGCGTCCTCCTACGGCTGTTACCGACAAAACCATTGCTGCTGTTAAAAAAATAATTGAAGAGGACAATAAAGTGACTTATGCGGTAAGTTGATGCATAAGACATTCAGTGCACGCCGCCTGAAATTTTGAAAATGTCGTTAGAGATGTCTTTTGAAATTCTACAACAAAAACTAGTCAAAAAATACAATACACAGTATGACATATTCATGGAGTGGTGCAATAAATACGGAATTAAAAAGTTCAGTGAAAACGTTTTACTGGCGTATTTTTCCGATTTATCGAAAGAGCATTTTCCTTCTTCGGTGTGGTCCTATTATTTCATGGTGAAAGCAACTCTTTTAGCAAAAAATGACGTTGATATTAGTAAATATAAAAAACTTACGGCTTTTTTAAAACAAAAAGGAAGCAATCATATTCCACAAAAGTCCAAAACTCTTTCACAAGAAGAAATACTTACATTTTTAATAAATACACCGGATGAAATCTACTTGATAATGAAGGTAATTCATGCAAACCTTTCAAAACCAATATGTTATGAATGTAGTAATTATTTCAGATTTTCGTTGCATTTGGCATTGCTGGGGCTTTACGTAATGAAGAACTTCTGAATTTAAAAGTAAGTGATAGAGCATAAAGAAACAATTTTTGTTGCTCGGATAACTAAAACAAAGACCAATAGGCCTTGGTTGTTTGTGATCACTACAGAGTTTGAAGGAAACGTAAAATCCGTAGAATTATTTAACAAATATTTAGCTTTGCGTTCTAAGCAGACGCCCCACGACCGACTTTTCTTAACATATAGAAATGGAAAATGCACAGTCCAGTTAATTGGAATCCATACTCTTGGAAGTGTACCAAGAAAAATTGCCAACTATCTACATTTTCCTGACCCATCACTTTATACCGGACATTGTTTTCGTAGAACATCCGCCACTCTCTTTGCCAACGCAGGCAGCAGTAAGGAAAATTTAAAACGCCATGGAGGATGAAAAAGCGACACGATTGCAGAGTCCTATGTTGAGAAATAAAAAGAAAATTGCAAAGACGATTTTAGGTGAAAGTCAAACTAACAGCGTAGCTACCAATGATAATTCTACTAATGGTTTACTAGCTATTAACATAGATAATAATCCTCAAGCATGTTCAATTGAAACTTCTTCCACTGCAGGAATTATTTTTTATAATGCGTCAGGTTGTTCTTTTAATATATCAAGTAATAAGTAAATTTGTATATTATTCGCTGTTATTTTTCTGTGCTTAATTTGTCATAATAAAATGTGATAAGTTATAACATGTCCATTTTTTTTAATATAAATTTTTACTCGCTTCGCTCGCTCCGCTCATAATCTCAGACCCGTTCAATAAAGTATCACTTTACTGACTTGTACATAAATAACTATTACCCCTTGAGAAGAAGACGTCCAAATAAATTAGAAACGTAGTAGTTTAATTGCCCATGAGCCATAGCAGCCTATGGCTTATGAAGTGAGCTATCATGAATATTTGTAGTGATTATTTATATTGTATAGAGAAATGCCAGAGCTATGAGATCATATACTACTACAGGCGTGATAGATCTTAGAGATAATGCATCGATGTTTACATTACCAGGTTGAAGTGAGGTAAAGACGTAAATAAGATGTTCATTAAAGAAATCTGCTTTTCATTCAAGATGAGTGAATAAAAAGGAAAATATTTGGGAAACGGTTTATATAGATAGCCATGTTAATAACTAAGTTTCTGATTTACTTTCCTACAATATACTATCCTAAAAATTTCACATTTTTTGTATAAAGATGTTTAAAATTGGTTTGTGAAAGAACTCGCAGTAATTACTAGAATGGACCAATTCGGAGCGAAAGCAGAAGCGTGACTTTCAAACTTACTTAAAATACACTCATTTCTTGCGTCTTCTATCGAACATAGTTGATTAAATATACAGAATACACTTTCCTGCTGCTATTATACGTGTACACACGACGACCGTGAACAACATACTAAGTAATCGTGAACCAATTCGGTAGTCACGCCTCTGCTTTCGCTCCGGATTGGTTCACTCTAGTAATTACTTATGGCATGAGGCATGTATATACCTATTTTACAATAAATGTTAGTACTTATTAATGCGCAATGGCCTTAATTAAAACTTATCCCACAAGTAGCACATGCTTAATTATAATGAAATAATTGCAAAGGAGTTTTACAACAACGCAAACAAAAACAATTCTTAAGAAATGAAATACGCTCGTATAAATTATGTCATAATTCAACTAGAAAATTTAATCTCATGATCATGATAACAATGCGGGAAAGAACTTTAAGGATCAAACTTCTGGCACCACACAAACGCTCACATATTAACAAAATATATACGCTCATTAGCTAGGCGGCGTCTTAAATATTAAAGCCTCGCATCAGATAACAAAAGTGAAAGCTTTTCATGTTTGAATCTGTCCCGGCATACTTAGGCGCAACATAACTATCGCGCAGAGATTACAATGATAAAGTCGTTAGCTTATGGCCAGGATTTTAATGGGAATGTAGCTCGAAATAGGGCGTCGTCGGCATGGTGTTATTAGTATATAACAGTGATGGTTGCATGTCATGACGGAAAAAGATAGATTTAAGACAGACAGAAAGGGATGGATTTTTGAAATGAGATAGGGGAGAACGCATAAAAATGTAATTTAGGTGCGGTTGAAATGGAGCGTTCGAAAAGCGGGTGAGGATTTCGCTGCCGAATGACTCCATTTTAACCATTCGAACGTCACCTTTTGTCACGCGTGATTGTTGATCGCGTGAGCGAAATTTACAAAAGCCCAAATCGAAAAACTTTCCGTTCAGTCATTCAGTTTATTACCTATCGTGCAATAAAAATTGCATTCGTTGACGGTCGTCTGCAATTTGGTAGCAGATTATTAAAATCGTCCCGCGTTGATCCTTTAGTAGCCTGTGAATGCATTTCTCACATAATATTGTTATATTTTGCATGGTATGCGTTAGATACCGGCGCTTTGTAAAACTGTGACTATTAGAACGCTAAAATATAAAAAAGGACTTGACAGAAGTGAGTCTGACGGTATATTTTTAGTACATTGATTTAATTTCAAGCGGAGATGTAGTGCTACTCTGCAAAAATTGAACTCTGTTGATCCATTGATTACTATTAGGGGCAGGACACGATAGGCCCACAGGCGTACTATTGACAACTTGTATTTTTAAAGGGTTTTAATTTTATTTATATAATTGGAAAACAAACGGGTGATGACTTATAAAATACGAAATACATTTTCATTTGTTCATTTTGTAGTTCAAGTTGAGTAAAGGAGTGTTAATATTAACTAGCAGTACTTTCTTAAAGTTCTCATCTGTAAAATTTGTTCTCTTTGAATGAAATATATCCTTGTATATAAAAAAACGTCCTTTCTACATCGCAACTGGTTATAGGTGCATACTGGAAATATTCCTTTATTTCAGCATATTTAGCAGTTAGATTTTGAGGCATTGGCCCCATACATAATTGCCGCAATGCTATTAAATCTGGATTTCTATTAAAAACTGTGTCTATCTCTTGCCGAAGGCCACATCCGAAGTCACTTGGAATATTTTACAAATTATTAATCTAATTAATTACGTAATATGATTAATCCATCCATCATTTAATTTGAGATTTTGATTTTCAAAATAAATGATTTCGAAAGCGTTCCTGGAGAAAGTACAGTTGATCTTTTAAATTTGGAATTTGTATTAGTTTCTTGCACTCAGAAATAGTTCCAGCATCGTTATTTACACATGTAACGAAATTTTGTAAACTATCGAAATTATCTGCATAAAAACTAGTAGCTTCCAACTATCTAGTTATTACTGGAGAAGAAGGCAGTGACAAAGATCGAAGTTTTTCCCTGTAAAGAGCTGCTCTCAAAGGTGCTTTTCTGAAAACTTTTTTAAAATCGGATACAAGTCTATCAACTTCCAGAATGGTGTCTCTGATATATTCACAGATTCTGTGGAGAGCATGTGTTACACAAGTAATATGCTGCATATCAGGATATGTTTCCTTTAATAGTCTGTCTGTTTTTAACATATATGCAGCACTGTCACTGACAAATAAAAGTATTTTTTCATTGTACCTGTCCGAATGAAGCATATGGTGCATACTCTCGTAAATGGTTTCCGCGTCAACTGTATTTATAACGTTTGTTGCTATTACATATGCGTTAGATGGAATAGTTGGATGTAGAACACTAGCTACAACATTTACCACACAGCGTCCTAATATATCGACAGTTTCGTCGGCACTTATCAGATCAGAATAAGTGACGTTTTACGTGTGATCTCTTGGAATTTTTTAACGACATTTTACAGACTTTGCAATAAATATGGGAATCATTGGTAATGGACATACAATCAGTTTGACCCTTAATCCAACTCGCCATTGTTTCACGACGTTATTCAACGTTGTTCCATATAATATCTGAAAAAGTAACCTAGATCTAAATACGTCAAAATAATTGGGAAGTAGATTCGATGAAACGACATTAAACAGGATCTATTACAAAAATTATGAAGTATGTAATTATGTAATTGACAGTTAAAACAATGAAAAAAGAAACTAACTCAGCGTACTTTATTTATCTAATCCAAATATAAGCTAATAAGTAAAATAAATTATAAAAACTCCTCACGTTTCTACGCCCATGGAGAAAGAAATTTAGCTGTAAAATTGAAGTAATTGTGTCACAATTCAACGACAAAAAACAGATGTGTGGTTAACCGAATAAATAGTGCTATTCAATAACTGCGTGTTGTACTTAGCGATGTTATAGACTATTTATATGGTCCATCGTAATTTCGGCCTCTCGTTTCCGGTCCCTAATTATTATGTTAGTGGCATTAAGTCTATAGTGTGATAAAACAATTGCAGCTTTATTTTTAACTGAAAATAGGACACACAAAATAAATATATGATAAAAGTTGTACAGGAACAGAGATGTTCACACTTACAGTTTAAGAGACTCTAGGACACTAGGACACTGTACATACATAGGCGTTAGCAAAAACGTGGAAGAATATCCTATTGTGTACGTACACGTGGTTTTGCAAGACAAAAATTTCAACAAAACTTCTGACGCTTTAGTTTCATTCCTCACATTATGAATGCCAGTGCGCATGAGAAAAGTATTGTTTGCTGTCGGGTTTTCTGTTTTTATTATTACTTGGTATTTTTCTTTACTTAAAAGCATAGTTTATATTAGTTATCTTCAGTGGTTGTGTTTGTAAATTGTTTTCGTTGTGTAAGATGCCGCATATGTACAGTAATAATGAATTAGTAGACATGCTGCTAATCTATGGAGAAGTTTATCAAACTGCTGTTGCAGCTATCCATTTATACGCGGAATACTTTCCAAATAGAATATCGCCTGCCCCAAGTAGGTTCGTAACACTAGTGCAACGTGCTCGAGATACCGGTAACACATGTGGTTTTTGTATGATGGTGCTCCACCTCATAATTGTTGCAAAGAGCGTGAGCATTTAAATAATACGTTTGGTGACCGATGGATAGGTAGAGGTGGGCCTATTGCATGGCCACCTATAGAGCGTTTCACGCCCACGATGAAGTATGGGCTCTTATGGAGCATTCCCTTCTTTTATTTTCTTTAAGAAATTGCATCGCGCTATCCTTTTCCACCGCTCGCTATGTCGAAAATTTATATTAATTTTTATTGGGGATTTTTAATAGCGAGCGGTGGAAAAGGATAGCGCGATGCAATTTCTTAAAGAAAATAAAAGAGCGGGAATGCTCCATAAGAACCCATACTTCATCGTGGGCGTGAAACGCTCTATAGATCACTCGACTTGAACTTGATGGAATTTTATATATGGGTACATATGAAAAATTCGATGTACAATAACAATAATCAAATTGAAAACATTCAATTATTGACCATACGCCTTCAAGATGCTGCAGGCACAATAAGCAGGCAAGATATCCCAGCGTGGATACTGCGAACACAAGCTGGTATTATTGCCGCCTCTTGCTGGTCAAAAGGCGGTAATTTCGTACATTTGCTCTAGAAGGTGTTCCTGTGTTGCTCACATAAATGTGAATATCTCTGTTACTTTACAACTTTTATCACTAAAGTTCGGATTTCTATGCACAAGAAATGTTTTAAATATGCGCATAAATATGTCACGTTCTTCCTAAAAATATGTCAAATATATGATTAATTTTTACCATTTATACATTTTTTATGCACTTTATTTTTTATCTATTTCGCTTACTAGAAATCAAGGAAAGAGTTGTAAAACAACAAAAAGTAGTCTAAATTACATTATACATAAAAATAATTATTATTACATAATATATTGTGATGACTCATCCAACAATATGTCACGTATAATACCTCTCGCGCG
The DNA here is from genome assembly GCA_935421215.2 of Melolontha melolontha. Lineage (NCBI taxonomy): Eukaryota > Metazoa > Arthropoda > Insecta > Coleoptera > Scarabaeidae > Melolontha > Melolontha melolontha. The sequence goes on along the minus strand of OW285237.1, from coordinate 149,963,729 downwards.
TTCTCGGCAGAAACGGAAAGACCGAGATTAAGAAAAATCGAGAGACTCGGCGGCCCATATGTATAAGCCGTCGAAGAAGAGATGGGGATTCATCCATACCAAATATCGCCGAGCGAACTTACATAAATATAAATACATAAATGTGCTTATTGTTAATAATTAGTTTTTATATTGTTATTCGTTTTTATTATTAATATAGTGGGTGTCTAAAGTTACCGTTAGTTTTATTAAGAACCCCAAAAGACAAACTTTACAATATGATAAGAACATTGCACAATGTTATGGTAAAAGATTACAATTAATAGCTATATACATATAATTCTATGCACATAGAATTTATGTATAGTTTTTATTAATAACAATTAATAACGAGACTGGTACTGTAGTACAAAAATGAAACATTTATTTAGAAAACTATCCTTCAAAGTACTCTCCATTCTGTGTAATACACTTGTCTCGTCATTTTGTCCACTTGCCGTAAACATCTGAGAAACCATTTTTGAGAGTCTATTTAGTATACCCATGGCCGCGTTAGTAAGCTCTAAATTCGAATCAAATTTTTGAACTCAATTCTTTTTTGACTTCAGGAAACAAATGGAAGTCACATGGAGTAGAGTCAGGTGAGTAGGAAGGGTGAAGCCTAATTTACACCCCCAATTCTTCAGGTGATCTATGGGTCGGAGCATTAAAAACTGTGGATCATGTTGCAGTTGCCTTTTCGACTGCCGACAAATTGTCACTCGATTGACAATTGAGAGACGGGGGTTTCGTGTTCTATTCTTCGAGTTATAAAATTCTACACTCATGGACAAAATTATGGGGAATATGTTTTGTAATTTTTATTATTCAAATATAATTTTAAATTATCGCCGTAAAGTTATACCGTATGTGTTAAATACATACAATGTATACGTACATGAGAAAGCCAGTTCAATGCCCGCGAAGACCGCGACGACTGACGATTGTCTCCGATACCGATTGACTGGAAATTTTGCATTCAGTCTAGCTGCGGCCGTTACAGTTCGAAAGCGTACAATAAAATTAATGTATAATGAATGACTCTTTATATACCCACTGGAAAGCTTCAGTTAGTAAAATGGTTTTATGCTGGCAAGTCTGCAATGGAGTGCATGCATTTGTTTGCGCTGACTTTTGCAGACCGTTCTGTACCTTGCAGACAAACAATTTATAATATTATCAATAAATTTGAAACTTGTTTCTGTCTCAATAACTGTACGAAATGCAAACCAAGAGAGGTATCACCACAAAAAATTGAGGAAAGAGAATGGCGGGATGTATTAATTTGTAGTATTGTGGAAATTGGTAACACGAGATCTACTACAAGTGCTGACGAGGAATTGGGTACAAGTAACACAACTATTTCACGTATTTGGAAACGTAATGGTTTAAAATGTTTCAAATATTCGAAAACTCAAGAAATATTTCCCGAGGACAATTTACGGAGAATGGAGTTTTGTCAAGACGTTATGGAAAAGATACATCGAGATGAAAATTTCGTTAAAAATATTCTCTTCACCGATGAATCAACTTTTCCATTTCACGGAAAGCACAATCCCTCTGTTCTTCGATATTGGGCTTCGGAAAATCAACACCAGCATTTTGCAAATCGCACTCAGTATCCTCAAAAACTAAACGTTTGGGCAGGTATTTTAAGTGACCATTCTATAGGCCCTTATTTTATTGATGGTATATTAAATTCCGACAAGTATCTCGAATTATTGAAAAATCAAATACTTCCCGCCATTCAAAACACTGGAATGAATCAGGAAATCGTTTGGTTTCAACATGATGGCTATCCAGCACATAATGCAGTGAGGCTAAAGGAATTTCTAGGAAATACTTTTCCTGGCCGCCTTATTACTGGAACAGGAAACATTAAATGGCCCCTGCGATCTCCTGATCGATCTCCAAATGATTTCTTTTTGTGGAGATATCTAAAAAATGTTGTTTATACTCATGAAGCTGGTAGAGCAGAAAATCTAGTTGCCTTGAGAGAAAAAATAACTGAGGCTGCGAATTCATTAACTGCCGACATGTTAGCAAATGTAAGAGCTAATTTCTACGACCGCCTAGGACAATGTCTTGCTGTGCAAGGAGGAATTTTTGAACCTCCTGTATAATTTATTATAATTTTTAGAGTCCTTTTTTATTTATTTTATTAGAATTATTCTTTAATTTTATTAGAATTACGCTTTTGTTTATGCGACGCACCGCAGCTTAAAAATTTCCTGCATCTACTGAAAGAAATAAGAAAAGCAAAACCCTTGCAATTTGTAAATGTTATTTTAGAACGCATTACAAGAACCTATGTCGATGGTCAAATGAAACAATCGGAGACAATCGTTGCCGGCCGTCGCGGTCTTCGCCGGCATTGGATCGGCTTTTCCATAAACACATACATCGTATGTACTCATACGTATTCCCTATGCCTAATGATATTTGACACATGCGGTATAACTTTACGGCTGTGCTGATGTTATTGACCTGGTAGGCGAATAATATTCAAGAACTTTAAAATATTTTGACGTTTAATTCATTTTAATGACTTTAATGGAGTATATTGTCTATCGCGTGTTGTGTCATTTAAAAATTCGTCACATAATTTAAGAATTAACGTGAATTAACTTATTTGTGGTGAAATTAAGTAAGTGTTAGTGATTTTCGTTTGTTGCTCCCTCATAAAAACAAGCTTTATGCTACCAGTTAGCTACTGCAGTTAAGCAGAAGCGGCAGACATTGTAACTCTGTATGACGAAGGATATAGACAAAAAGATATCGCACGACGTCTCAGGAGAGGTCAATCTACTGTATCGGATATTTTAAAAAGGTATCAAGAGACTGGAAATTTCGCACGAAGACCCGGCCAAGGGCGCGAAAGTGCACAACCGCCATTGATGATCGATTCTTGAAACTAAATTCTACGCTAAATCACACATTGACATCCATATATCTCAAAAATGAATTACTAAATGTAGGACATGTTAATATTAATTCGAGAACGGTTAGACGAAGACTAAAAGAAGTAGGTTTAAAGCCAAGACGGCCCGCCAAAGTTTCACGTCATTTCCAAAATCACAAAATTCGTCGACTACAATTTGCCAGAACACATGCTCAGTGGAATATCGAGAATTGGAAAAATATTCTATTCACTGATGAGACTAGAATCCAAAGCCAGATGGGTGAAATCTATAGAAGTCTATAGAAGAGCTGAGGAACGGTACAGCGGCTGCAATCTCATACAAACTGTTAGGTTTGGAGAGGAATAAGTTGGGATATACGCACCGAACTTGTGGAAGCCAATGGAAGTATAACTAGTGACCGGTATATCGAAAACATCCTCCAAGATCATGTTTTGCCATATGTGAGCCACATTGGATACAACAGATTCGTACTTATGCACGATAACGCGCGAGCACACGCAGTTGGCATAGTGACTAATTACCTTGATACAGCTCAGATTCAAAGATTAGATTGGCCACCGTACAGCTCAGATCTGAATCCTATTGAACACGTATGGGATCAGCTAAAACGCCGCTTATGACAAAGGAATACTATTCCAAATACAATAAAAGAACTTCGATTTGCAACACAATATGAATGGAACGCAATTCCTCAAGAATATATTCGAACTCTTATTGGTAGGACGTTGAGAAGGATGGAAGCAGTAATTACAGCTCTAGGTGTGACTAAAAAACTATACTCTTATTTCAATCAAAAAAGTTTACTTAATTAATATTAATTTTTAATTAGCAGAAAATCAAAATTACTGAAAATTTAGGATAATTATTTTAAACTTCAAATGCAACTCGGTATTTGCTTAACCGAGTTGCATTTGAAGTTTAAAATAATTATCCTAAATTTTCAATAATTTTGATTTTCTGCTAATTAAAAATTTATATTAATTAAGTAAACTATTTTTTTGTATAATGTTTTTCTTTCATTAAAATTTATATATACAAAAAAAAATCGAAAATTTAAAATATTCGATAATTTTGTTGTAGATGTGTTTTGAGCGTAGATGTGAAAGAAGTTGTAGCACCAGTCGCGTTATATTTTGATATGCTCTCGTATAAAGCACCCGTTCGTTTGAAATGCCCACTGTCACTGCTATTTTTAACGCTTTCAATTGTCTATCACTTAGCACCAAATCATGGTCTTTATCCACCATTTTTTGACTTGTAATCGATTTTGGCCGTCCACTGCGGAGGTCATCTTCTAAGTTACTCCTACCACGCTTAAATTCATTTCCCTATTTTCTGACGGTTGTATACGAAAGACAACCCTCAGTGTATCTCGCATATCATCATGGATTTCGGTAAAGGACATGCCGTTCTTTAAAAGACACTTAATCGCTGCATGATAAAAATGATCAATTTACACTTAATTAGTAGGAGGGTAAAATTTAAAACATTGCCTATGAAACACGTTTTGTCACAAATTTATCACACACTTACTGTAAGCTGACAAGGTATCGGTTATCAAAATGTGATGTGTATTTTTTTTATTCCACGGCCAACTTCATCGATCGCGATCGCGCGAATAATTCAACCCACCCTCGTATGTAAAAAAAATGGATTCTATTTTTGTTTTTATCTCAGTGACATTGAAAGATAAGTATTTTAACCATTTTCAAAATACATGTATGGAAACATAATAATAAAATTTTAATAAATTCATGGATATAAAATATGGAAGCAAGGACAGACGAAAAATATAATTTAAGCGATGATATAGCGGAAATTTTCATTTATATCACAGTAAAATCTACCCGTTCCTAATTTCTTTTATTTCAAAATTTCATTATGTTTCATATTAACATATTATATTCATGCTGTCCGTAAATAAAACCATTTCAGAATTTTAATTTAATTCTTGAAAAACCAGCCGAGCTCTAAATTATTATTTGGACGTTAATTGTTGTCCCTCTACCAATAAGCTTTTTATAATCGTGTTTAACGCGGTTTATGCGACTTTAATCCAATTGTAATAAAATACGGCAAAAATTTAGAACGCACTTGAATGCTAACAAAATATAAAAAAGGGACCATTATAAAAGTACAAACTTTTAATCGCATTAAATTACAGAGAGGGAAATATTTAAATGCTGTCGAAACTTTTTTCGAAAGTAAATAATGCGTATCGCTCAAAAAAAGAACACGGCATGAAAATCCATTTTAGGGTAATTATAAGTAGTATTAGTGGGTACATACAGTCCTTGATTTATGGGAGTCCTTGCTCTGATTTCGAAAAGTTTTTTAACATTTTTAATATATATAATCAGTTCCCTTCTACCGTTATGGTGTAGGGTACAACATTAACATTTTTAATATTTACTTATTCTCATGGCGATTCTTGAATAAATTAGGGGCAAGTGCACGCTGTTAGGCAACAGATTCGTTAAGGGATTTGATAACGTTGTTAGTTTTAAGCTACATAAAAAAAAAACATTTGGATTTTTTCGCTCGTTATTTGGAATTTTAACGCGACACTTTGGTATATTTAAAATTTGTATTTAAAAAGATATGTTGATGTTTTAGATAAACTAATGAGTAGAGCAATGAACCTTATGATTAGATTCCTATTTTATTTTAAAGTATTCTCCGAATCAACATGGAAATGATGACTGTTTTGTCTTTAAGCGAAGGATTTTTCGCGAACGCATTAAATGTGAAGTGTATAGTTTAAGCATGATAGTAGATTTTTCAATAGGGTCATAACAATTTTGTATTTAATTAAAACAGAATAATTGAGAATATCGGGCTGAAATTTATTCCAGGTGTAGCACACATGTTTGCAGTCATCGATTCATTGGAGCCAATTTTCCACAACTCTTCCATACATATCGATCAGAACGTTGACAATTTCGCGTTCGATATTATTTCTAAGCTCCTCTAGCGTTGTTGGCTTGTTGGCATATACCAACCAGTTAATGTGACCCACATAAGAAGAAATCCAACGACGTTAAATCGCATGAGCGAGGTAGCCATTCGACCGGACCGTTTATCGAGATTACACGAACTTCCCCTTCAATATATCAATTGTTTGACCAGTTGTGTGGCATCTGGCACTATCTTATTGGAACCGCATATTACCGCATGTTACGGCCATCCAATTCTGGTCAAAAATAGTCTTTCAACATGGCAATCATTTTCATCGACAAAAAGCACGGTCCAATCACACCACACGGTCAATTTTTGTGGATTCAATGGAGTCTCTTGAAGCACATGTGTAACGTATATTTTGCTTATTGACTTGCTTAGACTTTTGCTTAGCCAAAAATTAGCTTCATCGCTGAAGATTAATTTTTGATGAAATTCAGGATTTTCTTCAAACTTTTGCAGAGCCCAATCGGAGAAGTTTCGACACTTTAAATAATCAAGAGGCTTCAATTCTTGAGTTAATTTGATCCTATAAGGGTGTAATCTTTACGCAACCCAAAATTCGCTATAATGTGGACTAAGAGATTCCTAACTTCAGTGAACGGTGTGAAATCGACTGATTTAGCTCATTTTGAACTGAACGACTTACGGCTGCGATATTTTCGGTACTTCGACCGGTGCGTTGTCTCACTGGCACAGGAACATTCAATAGTGAATATGTTGACACGAATCTATCCACTAAAACACGCAAAGCCTGTCTGGTGGGACGATTATTACAACCGAAAATTGGAGTGAGCGCTCTTAAAGTTGCGACCACCGACTCGGTAGTAATTTTTAATAATTTACAAACGTTGCTCGTTCGTGAACTTCACCATGAGAAAAATGTAAATCTTGAATGTCAAGACAGATCATAAAAAAGTTAAGTTTTTATTTAAATACAAAATTGTTATGTCCCCATTGAAAAACCCAATATTTATAACTTTAACAAAACACATTCGATTTAGGGATTAATTTAGCAATTTAGTAGTTTAATCCACTAGTTTTATATTAAGAAGGTAATTTGCCGGGAGAGTGATTTTTAAATGAAATATGTATTTAAGGATAAAAAATACATTTCATTTTTTAATACAATTCCTACCCAATCCTATACACTTAGGCACGCGACTGTCTAATTGAATCGGTGAGTTGGAAAAGGGAACATGTCCGAAATAGTAAATTTTCCAGCGAGACAAAAACGGTTTTCTCAAAAACACGTATAGCTGTCTGGTATTTTTTATACACTTTTGTGTAGGTACTGATTATGTCTGTTGAAATGATTACAATTGTATTATTTAAAGTACTCATGTAGTTACAATACATGAAAAAAACTTTGGATTTGTTCCATTTTCGAAATAAATCGACTCTTATATAAAAATATCGTCAGTAAGTGTATTTATTACACACAAAATAAATTCAACACTATTTTGGTTTACATTAAACAGAAAATAGCAAATGAAAACTAATGCATTAAAAATCTTATTATTAAGTACTAAGTATTACTACTAAAGAAAATATTAAATGAAAAATAACAGATTAAAAATCTCTTTCAGCTGCCTCTTTACTTGCAGTAGTGGGCCACTGATGTACCTCTTCATAGAAATCCATTTTATTTTTAGGTACATATTGTATTAGACTTTTATAAGATTCATTTCTTTATTGAAAGAAATTTTCTCAGAATAAGCTTTAAAATTCTCTGTTGTTGGTAAATTCGGGCGAGAACCTGCAGGTCTGACTAAACGTATAATCTTACTAATCCATCAATATAGCGACGAACTACTAGAATTACAGGATTTTGGGAATTGTATACAAATTCGTTATATTTATAAATTTGGAAGAGAATATTGGCCTTTCCTTTCTCGTAACTACCATGAACTTTAGTTTGTTTTTTTTATATAATGGCGGCCACCTTTTCTTGAAGTCGATAATTTGCGAGATTTCTACTTTTTCAACAGAAAACTTATTAGAGTTTGAAGAGTTCAGAATGAGTGTTACATAATCGTCATGAGTATAAATCCTGTTTTCTTTCCATATTTTACGATTAACAGTGCCTTAAATCGCAATCGTTAAACGAATGCCCCCGGATAGGAAAGGAGTTATTTTTTTAAATCTATTAGTTGATGCCAAAGCTAGTAAAAATCGCACAATAGAGTGATTTTTGTTTTGGCCGGGACAGCCATCAGAAAAAATATTTAGCTCATCGGCTATCTTCGGCACATATTTGTCGATATAGTTTTAAGAACGTTGCAACTTCATTTGCTCCTTTATTAGCCAGGTCTTCCTGACACGATTAAAACATAGCCTTTCTTGTTTTTATATTGTGAACACAGAATACATATATCCAAAATTGCCGATAATAGAGAACCTCTTGAACTGGTATCTCCGATAACCGCAAATTCTGCATATAATCTATTGTTGTGCCTAGGACATTGTTAGAATTTTTACCAAGTTCAGTTATTTGCTCTACTTTAGTATGAAATTTCTAGGCTCTTATGAATGCCTAATTCCGCTACTGCAGCTCGCTTGGCATTCTCATTTAGATGTGGGTCTCGAATTTTTTGTGTCAGTGCCTCATACTGCGAGCAGACATCAATTTGGCGTCTACCAAAGCTTAAGTCAAAATTTTGTTTCAGATACTGATTTAAAAATTCGCAATTTTGTCTTCTAATTCTCATAGTTTCTTAATTAACTTTTCATACATTGTTTTGACGGTTAAAGATGCATATAAATACTTTTTCTTGATATTATTGGAGTAGTGTATTTCCTTAACAGGAGAAGGTTCCATGAATTCTATGATTTGTAAACAGACATAGCCAGAAATAACATTATGTCGTCAACCAACCGATTTACCTCTGCTTTTGGAGTACTTCCACTAGTTTATAACTTCACACCATACCCTTTTCTTTGTAATACCATGCAAACCGACAAAGGTGTTCTTACAAACAACCTTTCGGACGCTTTTAATGTTAACAAAACATTTAAACGTAAACATTTTTGTTCTTTTTGAGATCACGCTCCGTTTACGCAAGTCTTTTACTTGACAAACATCAATAAGGGTTTGGATGAAAGTATATGATCAAAGCTATTAACATTTTCTATAAGATATTTCTTATCTTCGTCTGATAAGTTACTGAAACATTTCATTGTAGGTACAGCTGAAAGGAAGAAACACCCATTTGTATATACTAACTGTTATAATAATAATTTTAGTATTTTATCCAAAACAAACTAACAAACAATACCTGCATGGTGCCCCTGTTGTTCGTCTAGTGATGAATTTTCCGGAATAATTTGTATAAGGTAATCTTCTGAATTTGGCTTTTTTAATGAGGTTTATAACTTTCAGAATTAATGACTCCTTTTTTTCTTTTTCTTACTTGACAACTATCACTTTCGTCAGAGGAAGAACTATTCTCTTGCATTTTCTTGTTTTGTTTTAAAGTAACACAAATATTACCAACAATTACGCTATTAACTACAACTAACGAACTAACCCGTACACAAAAGTGAGATGTAACATGACACTCTTATTTGACATTAAATCCGACATTGGTGTTGTAGTCTAAATCACCTATGTCGGATTCTTATACTCTTATTACGTTCGAAAAAGGAACATGTCCATGATATGTTTCCTTTATGCACTATATGAAATTTTTGAAGTGCATTATCTCATTTAATAGATGTACAATTGTTCCCTTTTCGCGCTAAATGACGTATCTACTTATAAACAGCGCAAAAAAGTCAATATCACATAAATTCAGGCATGTTCCATTTTGCAACCCACCGATTCAATTGTTGTAAGCCATCCAAAAAGTAATCTTTGAAAAACGCGTCTCGCCAAAATTGACATTCATTGCGGTTATTACTAGAGAAGTTTATTCGAGTAACATCGCACCGGCGACTCGTCCTCGGGCGTACATATATTTTGTCAGTCGGTGCCGGACAACGTTGAACGCACTTGACTCGTTTAGAGTAGTAAATTATTACTGTTAAAACACGAAGCGCAACAAAATCTAAATAAATAAATAATAAGGTATAAATTTATAAAAAGTGGTGGAACACTTATAGTTTTAAAGTCTTCAGTGAAGTCACAAACTGGGCAAAGTCGCTTAAATATATGCAAAATCAGATTTGTTTCCACAGTAATTACCGCAAACCGAGTGCGTTGCTAAGTAAAAATATGCTTATGCGCAGAAAACGAGCGTCCTATATCTACTAATGTTATACTTTAATAACTAAAATAATCTTTAATACAACTTAACTTTCAACTTTCAAGACTTTCTAGAACACAAACATCCTTTGCTTCTTCTACTGATCATAGCTCTGTCACTATTTGCAGACATTCCACTAACGACACCGAAGGATTTTCTAATTTTTCTATTGCCTCCACTAGTCTAGCTTAATTCTTCTGAATAGTTTTTAAATCTGTATTAACCTGACTAATCTTGAAACTTCGACTGGCTTTCCTTGATAGCTGCAGCTTCTTTGGGATCGAAAAACCACGTTCTTAATATTAACAAAATATTTATGATAGTAAAACGCTGCCTGTAACCATGTTCCCGAATATGTAAGAATTTGTGAAATTCTGTGTGAAATTGGCGTACACGTTTGGGGATTTGAGAAACACAGGCTTTGTACTTGCAATTAATGCATCCACATCTGGATAACATCTACTACTATTACTACTAGTTTCTGCCACAAGATGTAGAGCATGGATTTTATATGTAAAATGGAAAAAGTTAGCACAATGTTTTTAGAGACCGACGTATAGAGAACATGCTTGCGACACCATCACTCACAAACATTAACACTTGGTTTGTTGAAAGTACAAACTTTTCAAATGTATTTAACACTAACTCTTAAGTTATTTCGGCAGTACATTATTGTACTCTTCTGCAAGCCGGTAACGATTGATGTGTTTCCACGGTACGTACCATAACATTAACAACCGATTTTTTTATAATGGAATGTTACTCGAATGAACTTCTATAGTTATCCTCTTATTTGGGCGGAATCTATTTCAGCTAAGTTATTTCCTACGGTGAAAATAACGTTACGACAATTCTCAAAACAAACAAAAAATCGGGCGACGTGGATTGTCCCACCTACACCCGCTCCTGCCAACGTCTAGCGGCCCACCCGGCTACTACGAAGCCTCCGTTCCGGGGTGGAAAGACCCAAAGGTAACAAAAAAAGGTAAGGTGGAATAGGGCGCCATAGAATTGGGTACCGCTAGACGCCGCAAGCCCGGAAAACACGATAACTGAAATATGCGCAACCAAGTCATCCGAAACAATAGAACAAAGAAAAGACAAAAGTTTGGACCAGGCTAAATACGACCAATCTGTATTTTACTGGTATATTAAATACAATCAATTAACACACAGAATTGATTCAGAAAAACGAAAAGCGATAATTAAAAAAAGTAATGTTAATAAAATGACAAAAAAGTGATGTTTAAAATTCAACCGTCAAAAATAATGAAAATCAATAAATTGACTTAATAAGTTAGTGTTCAAAATTCAACAGGCAAAAAAAAAGAATGAAACTAAGTAAATTATTATAATCAGTCCGGTTTGTGCACAGCTACTCCCCCCCGCCCCCCATCAAAATAAGTATTTATCTGGTTCACAAATAGTGTGCATGAGCTTAAATACAAAATTACGAGCCGGAACTCTTGAGCAGACCTTGTATACGTGGGCAGACTTACTTATATTTTAAATAAACTAAAGTTAAAATTTACAAATTCGAATATTGGCATTAATTGAACAAACGTTTGAGGTTCTATAATATGTTAAAAAGGGATGAATGAATATTTAATCAAAACAATAAAAATTGAAGAAATTATAATATCTTTAAAATGAATTAATTATTTGATTTAAACAACGAATAAAAGAGAAAATGTATAACTAAATTTAAAGTCGCAAACTTGAGATAAAAAAAAACAAACTAGATTTTATTTTACTTTTAGGTCAAAGAAACACATGTCCTTGTTAACGTCTAAGATTTTGCACATACAGAAAAAAAAACTGTTAAGAACACGTTAGATTTTGACCCGCAAAGGTCATTTTCTTTTAAATCACAAAAAACTACACATGAATAAAAATTTACGTTGAAATTTTAACAGTGCAATTATTTTACATTTGGAAATATAACCACAGAAAAAAAGAAAAGAGAGAAGTAATGTTGCCTCCAATTATTTAAACTAATATTATAGATAAATTACGTAGTTTAAAAAAAAAAGAAAGTTGATTATGAATAGAGAATGATTAAATATACATATTTCTATAACAAAAAAAAAAATAGATTAGACCGTAATTATTGACTGAAATTATGAAATTGATCCCGTAAATCGTGTTCGTAGCGTTTATAAAAATGGACAAATTTTGAACAGTAGTAATAAAAGATTTAGATACATCAAAGAAAGAAACAAAAAAAAAACATTAAGAAAATAGAAAATCTTAGCTCTGTGTCCGTACATCTGAAATGGGATGGTCCTAATTGTAGCGGATTAATGGTTTGATGGCGTCCGAATCGATGTAATAGATCTTCGGCAAGCCGTACAAAACAATGGGAACGTCAGTTGCCCATAGAAAAAAAACATCTCTTTAAGGGCGCAAATAAACTAATAAAAATTAAAACCACCCGGTCCAACACAAGGCAGCGGCTTTTCACAGCATGATACATAGACTTATTAATATCCCGATGTCCAATGAAGACTATAATAAAGAATATAATATTATAAAACAAATCGCTCACAACAATGGATATTACCCAAATCTAATAGATAAATTAATTTTTTAAAAATCTGTCAATAAATTATTAAGGGAGGTGTACCCTATCATTAAAGTGGAGTCAGACAAGCAGTTTAAATCATTTACTTACATAGGTCAACAGCAACTTAAATTATCAAAATTCCTTAAAAAAGAAAACATTAATATCGCTTATAAAACTAATAATAATCTAGCCAAATATATTAAAAATAATAAAGAAAAAACTACCAAAGACAATAAATCAGGAGTCTAAGTTATCATGCGGATCATGTACCAAAACATATATTGGACAGACAGGTAGAACGTTTAAAAAACGAATCCAAGACCACTACCATTCTTATATCAATAAGAAAACTGACTCAACCTACTCTAATCATTTAATAGAGAATGAACATGAATTCAATTTACAATTCGATATTATACATGTAGAAAATAAAAGTAGAAAACTAAATTGTTTAGAGTCTTTAGAAATTACTAAACTCAAAAACTCAGAAATGTTACTAAACGATAAATTAGACTTGAATTCATCCCCACTTTTAAATCTGTTCACCCATTGAAATATTGTTTCTTAGTTGCTTATGTTATATTATTAAACTTAAACCTCACACAAGTAGGACATAGTATAGTTTTCAAAAAGCAATAAATATAAATGTAATAGTTCCTAGAATTTTAACTTGGGTCAACTACCTGATTTAACTCTGTATATTGTATGTATCTTTAGTCTTAAGTTGAATTTGAAGAAGGTACTGTGTTAGCGAAACAGCTGTCATTATCTTATTAATAAAGTGTAAATCTAAAACATCTTATGTGTGTTTTATTTATTTGAAAAATTAAAAGAAATAAATTAATTCAAGACACTAAACTTCTATGTCAGTAATTAGAGACAAAGCCCTCTCGTCACCGTAAATCCCTTAATATACGAACAGCTTGATTAAATTCCTATGTACAGGAAGGCATGGCACAATACCGATACACTTAACATGGCGATAATTAAAGCCCTAATTATTCAAGCAGCCACGTGGTGACCGAGAGACAATCATTGCCAGATCTCAGCCGGTGTGTCTTCCAACTCAGCGACCAAATATTCACCACGAACGCTAATCATATTAGGGAAAGCAACAAAGAAAGCTAGTACGCAATGAAACCTACAGGTACATGAACCTAAGCATATGAACCTACAGGTAGGATCAAAATTAATAGAACAAAATTCTAAAGAATTTGCGACAAATAATTAAGTCTCTACGAACACGTAACAAATTTGATCAAGTTCTTTCGAGGCGTGTTCTGGACTGAGATCGCATTCATTTCTACAAATTTAATTTAATTATATGTGCATACTAAGAATACATAATTATGGGTAATTTCGTACAAATAAGAAATAACATTGGGTATTTCCATCAATAAATATACATAATAAATAGTCATCGACAGGTAAATTTCTCTGAAGTTAGGTCGTAAAAATTTGGGTTTGTTGGGTCGTTTCATAAGGGTGGCCGTAAATAACGGGTTTTCGTTTATGGGAATTTCCTTATAGTCGATTCGAGGAACTTTGTTATCTCAAGTGCCCGCTTTAGACAAGTGGCCGTTAGCACAGGATTTACTGTATTTAAAATAAATAAGGAAAAATACAAAATTAAGCTAAAGATATTTCAAAATAATGTAATGTATTAAATATTCAAATAATAGTTCCCAACTGTATTCATATCAGGGATGTAATGCTATTACAGGTGCCAATAATAATTTGTCGTGTTATTCTCATTTCTTATTTAGGTAACCCCACAAGAAAAAGTCTAGCGGAGTCAAATCTGGATTCACCTTTTCAAAATATTTCGTAATGTTTAAGAAAAAATACCAATTTCTTCATATAATTGACGGGATGAACACGTTTTTTTTTCAACTACACTACATACGTAAAGATCTCGGCGCTCCCCTCCTTCATTCCTACAATTTACAACAGGTTGTCGGACGTTTGAGTATTTGCATTTTCTACAGTTGTTATGTATCCTGTAGTTTAAAATTTAAGTACGATTTTTAGTATGTTTGATGTATTTTTTAATGTAAAAATAAAATGATTGACAAACCCAATCCACTAGCGTAGTTCCATTTAATGATTTATACTTTCTCTTCCTTAGTGTACCAAAACATATTAAAAACAATCAAATGGAAACTGTTTCTAAAGTTAAAAAAGAAATATTTTTAAATAAAAGAAAAATAACAAGAAAGCCAAATTAAATTCATAATGAATGGAAAAAAAATATATTTTATAGCAAATTTTAAGACCGACCCTCCCTAACTAGCAATAGGGTTATTACTCAGTCCCATCTGCGCACGTGTATTGCACAACTTCCACTTTTATGTATATCACTGTTATAGCGGGACAATACTCCAACAGTGCATATGTATTTTAATGGGCACTTTCCTACAATATTTTCTAGTCCAATCTATGCGTGTGTAAAATAAATTCACGAGTTGAAGTTTATGTACTCATTGCTGTCGAATAATCGCGCCGCTCTAGCGTAATATACCGTTACATAACGTCGAGAGCGATTTGTAAAGCACCTGGTAGTGACACACGCCTATCAGCCTTGCGTATAATAAGCTTGCTCCTTCAAAGCTCATTGTACTGTACTTGCATTATTGCGGTGGCAATTCTGTCAATTAGTTACAATCAAGTATTACAGACAATATCTTATTCCATAATTTCGGAAGCAGTTTATTATAAGAAGTAATCTTAGACATATTTTTTGCAATAAAATTAATGGGGAGGTCTCATTAAAACATCACTCCTAGTATAACTTTTACAATGAATTAGATAATCTGGAATATTTCATATTTTAGCAAGTTAAATTTGCAACTGTAGCATAAATGAAGTCTCATGTGTGTATATGACTCAGAATACGTAATAACAGATTAGAATATGCGGTTTCCTACGGATATATGTGTTCCCTATATCTAGACGGGTACTTAACGTTCGCCTAGTAGTTAAGTTGAAACCAAGAACTTTAGCATTTCATAACATTGTTAGGAGTATATTATAATCGCCTTCGGCTTCTGGTAATCTAAAATCGTAATGTTTACACAATCTGCTCACTTAATATGAAATATCCTTTCACTAGTAGTACCCTAAATAACAAATTAGAATTTGAAACTGATTCTTTCAAATTCATTAAAAAGAAATAATATATAAAAAAAAAATCTACCTTTATTAGTAGAGAACGCACGCAATTTCCATAAACCGCAATCGGCAATTGGAATTGTGTATAACGTCGCTCAGTACATCCCGGCGAAATTCAATGAAGTATTTGTTTGACTTACTCGGACACCTGGTCTCGCCGCGATAACAATGGACAAGTCAGCTATTGTATTCGAAGAATATAGTGTTTTTTAAAGTGTTTTCATGAGAATCATGAGCGTAGATAGAAGCGGGGTTTTTATAATGTATTTTATTTATTAGTTTATATTTCGTAAGATAAATAAAGTGCTGTGAGTTAGTTTCTTGTTTTCGTACTTCTAACTGTTATTTACATCGTAATTTTTGTGATAGATCCTGTTTAATATCGTTTGATTGAATCTATTTCTACCAATTATTTCGACGTTTGCATTGAATTTCGTTCAGCTTCAATAACTTACGCACACATTTTTAGTTTTCATTTATTTAGATCTAGAGCATTGTTTAAGTTACTTTTTCAGATATTATATGGAAGAACGTCGAGAACGGGATCGTAAAACAATGGCGGGTTGGATTGACGGTCATAATGATTGTACGTCCATTGTCAGTGATTCCGAAATTTATTACAAAATCCGTAAAATATCGTCAAAAATTCGTCACTTAGGATCGCAAACACATCTGAACTCTGTAAAACTTTTATGGCGGCTAATATTCCATTAAATAAACTTACAAATCCCACTTTAAAAATATTTCTTCAAAAATATACTGGTCGAAATGTTCCTGATGAATCAACTTTACGCAAATATTATGTTTCTAGGTGCTATACGAGAACAGTAGAACGCATTAGAAGCCATCTTTTAAATAATACATATGGATAAGCGCCGACGAAACGGTGGATATGTTAGGACGCTGTGTGGTAAATGTTGTAGCTGGTGTACTACATCCAACTATTCTATAACTCATATGTAATAGCAACAAGTGTTATAAATAGAGTTGATGCGGAAACAGTTGCTGAAACCATTAAGGAGAATAAGCAAAAAATGCTTCATTCGGACGCCACGTACAAAGAAAAAATACTTTTATTTGTCAGTGATAGTGCTGCGTATATGTTAAAAACATATACGCAGATATATGAAGAAAACATATCCCTAATATGCTGCATATTACTTGTGTAGCACATGCTCTCCACAGAATCTGTGAATATATCAGAGACACTTTTCCGGAAGTTGATAGACTTGTATCAGCTTTTAAAAAAGTTTTCAGAAAAGCACCATTGAGAGTAGATCTTTTCAGGGAAAAATTTCCATCTCTGTCACTGCCTCCCACTCCAGTAATAACTAGATGGGGAACATGGCTGGAAGCTACTAGTTATTATGCTGAGAATTTCGATAGTCTAAAACATTTCGTAACACTGCTAAAGGAGCATGCTAGAAGTATTGGTGAGTGCAAGGAGCTCACACAAATCCCAAATTTAAAAAATCAGTTGTACTTTCTTCACGAACACTTTGGAAAATTGCCAAAACTAATCACTTATTTTGAAAATCGAAATCTCAAATTAAATGACGGATTAACCACATTAGATGTGGCTGTTAATAATTTGAAAAGTATTCCAAGTGACTTCGGATGTGGCCTTCGGCAAAAATTTGAAGCAATACTTAATAGAAATCCGGATTTATTACATTGCAGCAATTATGTATGGAGACAATTCCACAAAATCTAACGGCTAAATATGAAGAAATAAAAGAATATTTCCAGTATGTATTTCGTAATTTTATAGATCACCACCCGTTCGTTTTCCAATTATATAAATAAAATTAAATATTTTAGAAATACAGCCTTTCGCCAGTACTGCACTGAGTGGTAAGCGTGTCCGTTCTCTATTTATTAGGCAATTTTTATACATAAATTAACTGTTTGGTGCTTAGACTTTTTAATATAAGCACCACTCAAATCAATTTTAGCATATATACTACTTAAATAAACATTTAAGTAATAGAAATTAAAATATTATGATGTGCGTCATGCGACGACCTAAGTGATGACGTCATCATGATTTAAGAATATAAGATTTAAATTTACTAGAAATGTGTTTAAACCAAAACTATTGTCAATTTCAACATGAATTTTATAAACAAACAGAGGGACTAGCTATGGGAAATCCCCTAAGTTCGCTACTCTCTGACATATTCTTAAATCATTTTGAAAACATAATAAGCCAACACCCGTTGTTCAAACATTGTATTTACTGGATAAGATATGTGGATGACATATTAGTTTCTTTTAACGGTACAGACAGACAATTAAAATCTTTACATAATTACATTAACACTATTCACCCAAACATCAAATTTACCATTGAAATAGAAGAAAATAAATCCATAAACTTTCTAGACCTCACTATAACACACACAACTAAAAAACATGAATTTTCTATCTACCACAAGCCTACACATACAGACACAACTATACACGCACATTCGTTTCACCCCATTACACACAAATTATCTGCTTATCAATCAATGCTTCACAGACTAATTAACGTCCCGTTGAGTAAAGAAAACTTCGATATAGAATTAAATAGAATACACGTTATAGCGCTAAATAACGGTTTCACCATAAATTTAATTAATAATATTCTTAAAAAAACTACAGAAATCTAAAACGATATCTTCAATTTACCCCACAGTAAAAAACAATAAAACATTTAGTTATAATTCTATCACATACATCGGTACAATTTCAAACAAAGTAGGAAACTTAATAAAAACAGGTAAAGAAGAGACCATTTCATTCAAAACCAACAATTCCTTACAAAACGCTATAAAAAACAACAAAGATAAAACGGACAATAGATTAAACTCAGGGGTTTACAAGTTGACATGCGAAGATTGTAAAAAAGTGTATGTCGGACAAACAGGACGGACATTTGATATTAGAATGAAAGAACATGAAAGAAGCCACAGAGACAAGAAGACAGACTCAACTTTTGCCAATCATTGCCTAGAACATAATCACAAATTCAACACTAATTTTAAAACTTTGCATGTTCTAGATAAAAGTAAAAAACTTAATATGTTAGAAAGTTTAGAAATTAACAAATATAATAAATTAGGTATAATTTTAAATGACCAACTAGACATAAATAACTCCCCCCTACTAAACTTAAAACTCATACATGTCCACCCCCTCTTAGAATAAGATTAGTTCTGTACTTTGTATTGATATATATATAAGATCTAATTGATATTTTGAATTAGTATATTCATCCACCTGATGAAGCCACAGTGTGGTGAAACATATGTAGTGTGTTAACATTATATATATTATTTTAAAACTATACAACTGTGTTTTATTATATCTTTAAACAATTTTTTCTACTCCTATTTAGTAATGCCCTCATTAACATAGCAATAATATTACGTTATTCTCAATATTGAATAATACTTATTACTCGACACTTTAAATCCAATCACAGTTCTGAGTATTCATTACTCAACACTTTAGAACCAATCACAGATCTGAATTTCTCATTATCCAACACTTCGATCATGTTACCGCGCGCTCTAAAAGTGTTGTGGAACCGTGAAGCACACTTGTCATATTTATTAAAAATTGTTGTTCCCGTCGTTTGCAATTATTATTTTGCTATAATTTTTATAATCATAAGTGAAAAGTATGGACTCTGACGGAGAAGCAAATGAAATTTGCACTCCTCCTGAGATAGTAGAGGCAGCCCAAGTACATTATTTGAATTTGTTGCCCGAAAAATCTAGAAACAAATACGAGCGAATACAGAAAAATGTAAACTCTTTTTCGGAGAATGTTCCCATTGCGTATTTTGGAAAACTTTCTGATAAATACAAGTCGTCGTCATTATGGTCGGCTTATTCTCTGTTGAGAAGTACGCTCACGATTAATAATGACATAAACATAGAAACTTACTCCAAACTAGGAGCACTTTTGAAACGGAAATCGGAAAGGTATCAGGCAAAAAAATTTTTTTTAATGTCGAATTGTCGAGATATGCAACTCAACACACTTTTGTGCAATTTTGTTTCATGATTTTATTTCACTCTCGCACTACTGCGTTACACTTTCCGGTTTACAGTAGGCCTGCTAGGTTATCAGGAGTAAAATATGTCATTGACTATGAGCTGACAATCTCAAAATTATTTCTGGAATAAAATTCTAAGTAATATATCGATATTGTTTAAAGGTTGGTCTGATAATGGGAATAATGGGAGCTTATAGGTCGAATGAATTACACAATATGAAAATTCAAGACTGGAAGATTTAGGAACGGCTTTAGTTCTAAATACCAAAACAAAAATTTCTCGTAAATTTACAGTGCCCTTTTATCATTTGTAATTTGTAAGACTCATTTCTTCTAAATTATCAAAAATGAAAAATATGAGCTAAAAAAATTTGAATTAATAAATTTTCACTGATGGGTAAACAGATCGACACATTTTTGAAAATGCCAGACCCAGAAACCTACACTGGCTACTCGTTTAGAAGAACATCGACCACCATGCTCGTTGATGCTGGAGGAGATATAACTGCTCTCAAGCGGCATGGTGGTTGGCGGTCTACAATGGTGGCCGAGAGATACATTGACGATTCGATTAAAAATAAAATGAATACCGCAGAGAAAATTATAAATTCAGTTACGGAAGATGATCCTCGGAATTTTATAAAATGTGTTAGCATACCATGATCTTCATTCACTCATACCAATGAAATTAATTTTAAAAAGAATTCTAACTCCATTCCTTCCATAAATTTAACAAATTGTTCAAATGTCACTAATAATAAATGAAGTATGTAATGTTTAAACAAGTTGTTAATATTAGTGTTTTCATTTAATAAAGATATAACATAAAATTTACAAAATGTCATTCCAAGGTCGTAGAAAAAGTATAGTATTCTATTCGCAAGTAATGGCTATTACTCACTCAAATGATTTACAACACTCGCCTTCGGCTCGTGTTGCATACTTCATTATCGTGAGTAATAGCCTTCATTACTTGCTCATTAAATAATATACTATTATTAATTAAAAACAGGTGACGGTCAACATGCGGTATCATCGATTTGATAACCTATTCTGCGACTTTGTTTTTGAATTTTAACCAATGATATTAATCAAAAATGTACATGTGAATTATATTCTCACAGAAATATGAACTTGCATTATGTTCTCCAAGCCCGATTCTTAATAAAATTTGTATATTATTAAAAATATTTTTGTTTTATACAAATTATTTAGTATTTTTGTCTTATCACAGTGCTTTTCGCAGCCGGTAGGGAAAAATACTTTCGGAAAAATGCCTAGCATGATTTCTGAATCTCTTAAATTATAGGGAGGAGAGAGATAGAGGATGAGAAGGAGATAAGAAGAAATGGGGGGAAGACAAATATAGAGAGCGACGGGGGAGACGACTAGAGAAGGGAGGAAACGAGATTATACATTGCTTCTGACATGATAATCGCAAAAGAAACGAAAAACATGATCCATCTGAAAGGTCAAAAAAGCATATACATAGTTATAAATAAAAAGGAAGTGTTATTGAAGAAAATACAAAAATAAAGGCTCAAGGCAAATCGAAGAGATAAAGATAAGAAATGAGACGTTCAAGAATAAACTAAATGTCAAACCAATCAAAACAAAATAGTTGAAGTCATCTAAGGTGATTAGGTTTGTGGCATGAAGGTAATTTGTGAATCAAAAGCACAGGAGAAGAATATAAAAGACCAAGAAAAACGTGAAAATGGAAGACAAAAAAGAAGTAGAGGAAAGAGGCATAAGATGGGAAACTGCAAAATAAATGACGACGGAAGGACACAAGGGGAAAGGGATATACAAGAAAATAATAATACTGAACGCGGAAAAGTGAAATAAAAAAAGAAATAGAGAAAAAATGCACAAGATTGAAAACTAAAAGAACTGGCGAAAGGTAATCACAAATGGAAATAAATATGTAAGAAAAATGAACGTGGAAACGTGGAAATAAAAAAAGCCGTAGAGAAGAAAGGCATAAGATGGAAAATGCAAAAGGAATGACGAAAGATAATCACAAATGGAAATAAATATGTAAGAAGACTGAACATGGAAACGTGGAAAGGGAAAATAAAGAAAGCCGTAGAGAAGAAAGGCATAAGCATAAGATGGAAAACTGTAAAAGAAATGACAAAAGATAGACACAAATGGAAAGGTACATGTAAGAAGATAATAATACTAAACGTGGAAACGCGGAAAGGGCAAATAAGAAAACTAGAGAAAAAACATAAGATGGAAAACTGTAAAAGAAATTACGAAAGACGGACGCAAATGGAAAGGAATATATAAAAACATAATACTGAACTTCATTAGTTTTATACTTAGAGGTAGAAAGGCTATTGAAGTAAAATTATTATGACTGGTATTTGAAATACTAAGATTCCGAACGGTTAATTGTTACGGTTTAACTATTGTTTAAATTAAATTATTTAAATAAAATTTAAATCATTCTAGTTCAACATATTTCTTTAAACAATGGAAAATCAAATAAGTTTTAAATAATGGAAAAAAATATAAAACTGTTATTTTTCTATATTTATTAGTTACTATATTAAGTTCTAAAATTAACAATTAACAATTTCTATAAACATGAACCATAAAATTCACCACTGATTTCTTTAAAATCCATCTATTAGTATTCACTATAACCTATGGAAATGAATCAATTTGTATTGTTCCAATTTCCATTTTCACATAAAAACTAATCCACAATATACTCTGTATCAACACAAAAGCAAATATTCCCTATAGTTTCGATCAACTCCGCCTTTGTGTTGCAATTCATCAGTTAACTTGATACATATTACCGGTAGGAACTCCGAAATAAAGTTATTTAATTGATTGTAGACCTACCTATTGGAACAGGTTACGCTTAATACCCTTACCCCTAACATTATAGTACACAAATTTAATTACACAAACAATAGCATACAAACGTGGAAATAATCAAGAATAGAATAGTTTCCGAATGTACGTATAAGTAATTAACATACAAGTGTATCAAGAAATAACTGGGTTAAATTTTAGCTAAATAGAATATAGGTACAAGATTTTTCGGGTTTCAGTATTTTTATTTACCTACTCAGTGATTTTTTATAGTAGCTTAAATGTTCTGTAGTTACAAGCTCCTTATTAAAGAAGTCTTTGTTATTATTATAATCATACACAAAAGGAGACATCACCAAATAAAAAAACTTTACTATAGAATATACTGAAACTAAGTTCTATTAATTAGATACTGTAATTTAATGCATTCATCTGGGTGTAGAACTTTAAATTTTAAAATAATTTAGAATGGAAAAAAGAAACTCTAAAATCAAAATAAATAAATTAAAAGAATTTCTGGTACAACAGAAATGAATAACTATCTCATACATTAATATAATTAATGTATGACATTAATATACTGTCATTTATATTTTAAATTCTTTGAGAAAGGCATCACTTGGCGAAACATGTAAGATTGTTTTAAATATATGAATTTTTAAGTAAAACCAAACCTTAAATCGCCAACTAATTAAATCTATAATAACATACAAAGGTCATGAAATAATTATCTTTGTATATATATATATATATATATATATATATATAAAGATACGTAGATACGTACGGCAGATACGTAAACTTTTATTCAAACCAACCCCTATCCCACAAAAAAAATGTAGTAACAGCGTTAGTAGACAGGGCTTTAAATCTCACCAATCCAGTTTTCAGACCAACAGTACTGAATAAAGTAAAAACAATTTTAACAGAAAACAATTATCCACCACAATTTATACAAAAAAATTATAAAACAGTGACTTAATAAAATATATAACAAAACTAAGTGCCACAACAAAAATAAAACAACCAATGAATTAACATATATCCCTACACCCTATATAACTGGATTATCCGAAAAACTAAACAATATATTTAAACCATTTAATTTTAAAATAGCACATCAAAGCGGAAAAAAACGTAAAATTCCTACACACCAAACTAAAAGAATCAACACCTACACTAAAACAATCACATACAATATATAACATACCCTGCAAAGACTGTGACGTATACATAGGCGAAACAAAACAGTTACTACAGGAAAGATTAAAAGGTCACAAATACGCAAAAAATCAGACTGCTTTAAAAAAACACCAGATGACACTAAAACATAATTTTGATTTTGAAAATACCAAAATAATAACCAAGCAAAAAAATACAAAGGTCTTAGAAATGATCCATATTTTCAAAAACAGCAGAACAATCAACGACCGAAACGAGATTGATGGACTTTCTAAACTCTATTATCCACTCATTAAACAATAGAAGACAACCAACCCCACCCACACACACCAAAAAAAAAAAATTTTTTTTATTGTTTCCCATTGCAAATACATATACTATGTTTCCCTAACACATGGCCTGACCATGCTAATTCTAAAACGAAATAGTAAATTTCATTTCTCCAACAAAGACATTTAGTCACACAAAATATTCTGAGTAACGCGGTCGACCCTGGAAAGGTCTCGGGCATGTCCGACCACACATGTACACAAATATGTGTTTTGAAACGGAATAAATCGGTGAGTTTTATATCATTTAATTTTCCTTACTTTATTATTATTTTTATTTTTATTTTTAATTCATTCATACAAATGTAACCATTTAATTTTCCTTACTTTATTATTATTTTAATTTTAATTTTTAATTCATTCATACAAATGTAAACATATTTTCTTACCTTTCGTTGTATTAATTTTTTGTTTGTAGTCACTTGAAAAAGACTTAATAATCAAAAGAGTCGAAACGTCGTAGAGAAAAACATTGAAATTCATTAAAGGTCGCTAAACCAATAAAAAAGTCTATTATTTTAATATATATATATATATATAAATACATACATATATTGTGATTAGACGTACCTCTTCTAATGTGAGGTTCAACAGCAACTTTCCAACTTTTAGTGGAAGGTTGTTCAAATAAAAAAAAAATGAATATCTTTCAACAGTAATGCTCTCCTTTAAACTTGTTTTTTGGGGCTTTACTTTTAAATGGGATAGCTCAGGGTAATCTTTATCTGAAATGCAATGGGCTCTTTAGTCTCAGGATTCTGTTTTTAATATATCTTTTTGAATCGCTCAAATTGCTCTTTTGACTTGTACATGCAATAAGTCCCCTATTCTTGTTTTCTTCTCAAACACTTGGTATGAGGTACGTAAATTAAAGAAAACAACTACCTTATAACAATAAAACTTATCTAATATTCAATAACCTTTGTAACATAAATAATACTTCGTGTGACAATTTGAAATTATCCCCCCCCCCCCTTACAATCTTAAGTGCATACGAACTCAGTGTATGCTGTCTTGTAACAATTTATTTTGAAATGTGTAATAAGCTTTTCAGTTTATAATATAATAAATTGCGATCAAGGTAAGTGGTTATACAATATATGCTTGATGCTACTTTTGTCAATTTTAATGCCCTTTTCGGTGGTTTGTTAGGATTTATATCTGTAATCAAATGTAAATCGAACTGGATTTAACCTCAAAATTAAATCTGTTCTCTATGACAATAATATATCGAACTATTTGGGAAAATAAGGTGTGTTTGTCTTAATTATCGACCAATACGTTTATGAAAAATGCTTGCCATGTTAATCTATACTTTAATGCTCGAATAGGTGATATTTTGCACAGTGAAGCTGCTCTATCTACGATTTATAATAATACACAAATATTTCTTTAATGATAGGGTAAATTCTACCTTGTTTTCGAGCGCTAATTTACTTGTATCTGTAGGTACTCTGGTTCTAGGAAAACGTTCCTTCGGGCAGGTCTCAGACTAGATTACAGGATTTATTCTACCCGGAATTGACAAGATATTGGTTTGACAGCAATAATTAATTTGGTAGCTTTCATATAACGCTTGTTTTCTAGCGCTAATTTACTTGTATCTGTAGGTACTCTGGCTCTAGGAAAAAGTTCCTTCGGGCAGGTCTCAGGCTGGATTACAGGATTTATTCTACCCGGAATTGACAGGATATTGGTTTGACAGCAATAATTAATTGGATAGCTTTCATATAACGTCGCTCGTTATGGATATACAAATATCTTGAAAATGCACTTTGCTAATAGGTAACTTTTTCCTCTAACGTTGTATGAATATTTTAATTATATTATTCTTTATATTTCAGCTTATAGCTTTAAAATACGCTTTATAACTTTAAAATCGCCTTTAGCCTCTTGACATGATGCTATCGTAGCAAAAGGCAACGCTTGTCATTTTTTCTACGTCATGTTATTTATTTTTCTCGAACAACGACGTTCCATTTTTTCGAACGCGTTCTCTACATGAAATATTACCGCAGACAAGAAAAGAGGCGTGGCCAATTTGAAATATTGGTTTGTACATCCAGCCAAAAGTAAAATTAAAGTATTCTGAAGGTATTAAAAATCCTTAACAATTAAATCAATTTGTTAGATAATGAATAAAATTGGCATTTTAATTGCAAATGGATACATAATTACATAACCCCACTTGTGCTGCTCGCATATAGATGGCGCGATCTGTTATTTTCTTTGAATTATTTAATATTTATTTAAATTGAATCTTGTAATTATTCGTTAAATTGTTAATAATAATGTAAATTGTTTTGTGATGGTGTACTAGCTTAATAT
The DNA here is from genome assembly GCA_935421215.2 of Melolontha melolontha. Taxonomy (NCBI): domain Eukaryota; kingdom Metazoa; phylum Arthropoda; class Insecta; order Coleoptera; family Scarabaeidae; genus Melolontha; species Melolontha melolontha. The sequence goes on along the minus strand of OW285237.1, from coordinate 149,937,126 downwards.
ATATCCATTTACAAAAATGTGATGAAGCAATGGTAAGGTAAGTATTAAAAAAAGTATAAAATTTGGAGTAAGTACCGGCTTTAATTTATATTTACAACGTTATTTCTATTCATTTCAAATAGCACTATAGATGGCTTCTGTAAACATGGTCGTAACACGCATTTTGGAATAATATAACGCCTAGAAATTATATTTTACCGATGCCGTTTCCCGATGTACTATCTACAGAAAATATTTTTATAGTAACGTGTGTTCATTTGAAAAGTCAATCTAGGTTACTTTGAAATTTTGATAGAATAAGACGCATATATATTAGTATGTGTTTGTTGTTCCGTAAACGTAAATCCAAATGACATTTGATAATGTCAATCACAAATATCAGTTAGTGCATAAAATAATCGTGCGTCGATTCTGGTTTAAATAATTAATAATTTTGAACGGAGGATTTTAAAGTGCATTGATCTTGAAGGACAACATTTTCAACATTTTTTATAGTTTTCAATAAATACCTATTATTTGTATGTATGAAACTGTCAAAATATACGACTTCGTAGGTTAAGTAGTAAATTTTAATTTACGACATACTTCAAAATGTTCTCAGTAAATCACATGCTACTAGATTGACTTTTCAAATGAACACTTGTTATTTAAATAATTGATCCAGTTACAGTGAAACACACTAAATGCAGAAACAATTTGAGTTTACTTCACACAACAAATTAATAATTGTTATGATGATCTAATATTTACGTATAACGAAGAAACGTAAGATTGTTATATTTTTAAATTATATGTATATGTTATAATACGATTATTCTTTTTTATTCTAATGTGTTTTAATAAACCGTTAAATTCTTTTATCTTTATTTTTATTCCTACTACAAAAACAATTCAAAATAAGTAAAGGAAATTTGTCAAAAATGTGCGTAGTGTAAACACAAATTTCCATGATTAAAATGTACCGAATTCTACCGAAAATTATCGAGTGTTGTTACCGAATTCTCAACATATCTGGTTGGCAGCTCTGATCGCTTCTCTATGTCTGCCGTTGAGTTAGCTCAAAGTTGTCTAGGGTGTACCAACGAGGAGGTAATTCACACTTGCACCCAGTCGCAGAATTAACACAGTTCAAAAAGAAGAAGAAAAGCTTGTAACAAAATTATCACATTGACATTTAATTATAAAATTAAACCTTTTCGTCAAAGAAGAGGAGAAAAAACCGTAACTAGCAAACTAATAAATTAATATACCTAGCTTATCCAACTCAGAACGATAAATCAAGAAAAAATAATGACTACAATAAGAATAGTTAATTTAAAACTCTAAAGTGTCGACAGCTATCTCTAAAATGGAATATTCTTACCAAAATTCGGCAAAAAAAAAACAAATCCATACTTAGTCCGGAACATAACCAACAGCTAGTCCAAGTTCCATTAATAAAAAACACAACAAAATCATACAAAATTATAAATGGGTATTTAAAACGCGGAGCACATTTGAGATGTCATACATGCAAACAGTGTAGATACAGTAACTTGTTTTGTTACTGTATATACGCTTTTCTGAATAAGTTCCCTTCGTGACGTAGGTATTGGAATCAGTATTTGCACTACCAAGAGGACTACTTTCAATGTAATAGAGGTGAATTACATCCAGGCATTCTGCAATTTTATTTATTGCTACATTTGGGGAACTTTTGGGTTACCACCTCCTAGTATAATAACCTGTAGTTTCAGATAAAAAATTATGGATTTTACGCTCGCGTTGCATCCATATTCAATTGGCAATTTGTTTCTAGCAAATAAATCTCAAAGCACTTATTAGATTTTTCGATTATTCACAACAACGCACATATTAAACACATTAAATTGTTACGTTCGTACAAGCGCATATGAAAAATATTATGAAGGCCGTATTGGAGCAAATGTATGCCTGCCTGGTTAATTCCCGGTTGTGTAATTCCATTTGCAAATAATAAATTCATGAAGCAACAGTTGAACTGAAATTTATTGCTTGATTCGAAAAAAGAAAACCTTATGTAAATGAAATGAGGTTCTCGCATAATAATTACAAACAAACAAACAAAATTTGTATTTTAATTTGAAATTTATGTAATTATCGTCCTTTTTGCAAAATTAAATACTTGATAAAAGATTATTTTAAAAATGTGCTTGCTTAGTAAAATTTTTATCACGTCCGCATTCAAAAAAAAAGAAAGGACATCGTTAAAAATTAAACGCACACAATCAACGTGCTTTTATTATTAGATATCCGAGTGAATACAATGGCGTCAACATATTTTGGGACAAAGCGCACTTATTAAAATTCTTACCTTCTTAAGATCTTTGTTCGGTTCCCCGTCGTCCGCTTTCCTCTTTTCTGTACCCGCCAGTTTTCCCTTGTCCTTTTCATTTCCGCATATCTGAAATCAAGAGAGCAATTAGTGATGCTTAATTACGCAATGCGCTCATTGTTTTCTTGCGTGCGCACCACTGCACTTATAGTAATAATAAAGGGCGGACTGTGTGAAACGTCTTTTGATGAATGAAATAATCATCGTTCAGTAAATTTATCTAACAGTCGTGACAAAGAATTAATTAAAAGAGAAATGTTTTAAAAACACTTACTCAAATTAAAATTTGGTTGTTACGAAATGCAAACAATCGTGACAAACAAGACGTGCCTAAATAATACTTACGACAAAATTGAAATTATTTATAAAACTGATGTTTCGTTGTCTTTTCTTCTATTATTTAAACTGCCAAAATTTAGGTTTCGCAGTATACTCATTAATTACTTGAGTGTTGCATTTTTTTAAATATTTTAGTTACGAAAAATCTAGCAAGGTGATGCAGCAATAAGTCTCGTAGCAAAGATAGAACTGTACGGTCAATTGGTAATAGGTACGGGATGAGATATAATAAGTTATGAATGATATAATCCACCAAAACGTATGAAAGTATGAGGGAGCGTCTTTAAGTTCGCGGAATGAAGGAAAAGGAGAGAAAATAAAAATACGAAATTGTTGTTTTTCAATATATTCACCTACAAGCCTAATACATTTTAGATTTTTCAATTAGCTTCTTTCCACGCATTTCCTTTTTTCATTTGCGGGAATAGGTAAAAATCACTCGAAGCGTGGTGTAAGTGATTTGAAATATCAAAACCCAGTTTATGAAAGGCAACCAGCACAACACGACTCTTGTGGACGAAAGCGTTATCGTACATGAGCAGGGCACATTTCGTCAATTTTATTCTCTTTTTTTTCTTTATTGACTTCTTTTAATCGCTCCAGAATTAACGTGTAGTATTCTCCAATTATGGAAACACCTTCATCTTTGTAATCTATTAACAAAATTCATTATAAGTTCCCCAAAGAAAAAGTTTCCAAAAGTTTTACAGCTGACTGTGGCACCTTAAACTTCTTGGGTGGTGGAGTGCGTTTTTATGCCACTGCATGTAGTCTTGTTGGATTCAGGTCCATAATGATGAACTCAAGTTCCATCCCCTGTATCCATTTGATTCAATACACTATCCCCGTCTTCATTACAGAGGTCCAAAAACGCACTGGAATATTCCACGCGCTGTCTGGTCTTAATCATGGCAAAATGATCATGAAAAATTGTTAAAATTGTTGTATCGGCTACTCCAATAATTCCTGCGAGTTGTGTCTTCTTTAGCCGATCACCTTCCATTATTAATTTTTCGACAAGTTTTGCAGTGATTACTTTAATAAGTCGCTCCGGCCCTGAACCGTGCTTAAAGAGACTGTGCCACTTATAAACCGTTACGACATGAAAGAGCTCTCCAACCCCCCACCTCCTCTTCCTATAAATTCCTATAAATTATTACGTATTTCTTTAACAGAAAAATGCGAATATTTAAGCAATATATTTGGTGTTTTCCAAACTAAAAACCGCTGTTGTTAATATTACATTTCCTAGTTATTGCATTGACAAGCGTCAACAAGTTGATATCGTTTACACTGATTTTGGCTTATGACCAAGATGACATCATTGGGCGTTTCTTCAGAAGTAGTCGCCTTGATTGCTTGTTATTTGAACAATCGAATTTGCTGTGTCATAGGGCTCAAATATCGGATTTCTTTTATTCAATATTTTTATGAATGGTTTACAATCTATGATACATTGCGATGTTTTAGCTAAATTGCATCTACTTTGGACTCTTTGAACTCTTCCTCTACGTTATGACATTCGTTCATTGGCTTCTCAATTTTTTTCTGGATCGCTGTTTTCCCTTGTCTCTTTTAGTGTATCAACTCATAATACGCGTCCAGCAGACACTTTTCTTATTGATTGTGCTCCAACCAATGTATACTACAAGACACCACTTAGTCACATGGCAAGACATGCCCTCAAAATGAATATAGATCTATATCATCACTGATGATTAGAATGGACCAATTCGGAGCGAAAACAGAGGCGTGACTAACGAATTGGTTCCCGCATGCGAAACATTATTAATATCTAGAGATATACTATCACGAACGGTGCTGTTATTATGTTAGATACAAAAAAAATGTAAGACGGTTTTTCTAGATTATGAAACGTTCTCGATGATACGTATAAAAAATAAAATATAAAATGTATGTAATTAGATGATTAAAACTTACCGTCTTATGCGTTTCCGTGACTTGAAAATCTGGAGAAGCGCGATGAAATATTGTTAACATAAGGTGCGTCTCCAAAGTTATTTCTCATCATTGTACACAAATCAAATAAGAACACTTCGTATTTTGTATCGGCACCAGTGTCTCTATCTTTATGTCTTGCGCTATGCACGTGGCGTTGCAAATTTGATTTTGTTAAATGGTTTATATATATATATATATTGCACACTAAACATTTTACATTTACCCCATTGTAAGATAAACTAGGATGGTTCTCAATAAACCTATTGACTAACTTTGATGATAGCGGTTTTTTACTGTACGCTACTTCAACATTATTAAATACACAGAATACACTTTCCTGTTGCTATTATACGTGTACACACGATGACCGTGAACAACATACTAAGTAATCGTATGTGCGATGGGGCACGCGGGAGCTAATTCGTTAGTCACGCCTCTGCTTTCGCTCCGAATTGGTCCACTCTACTGATGATTTGTATATATGTAGTTGCGTATTTCTATGTAATTTTGTAAATTTGGTCCTTGCATTTCTTTTGTGTTTGCATTAGAATTTTTTTTTAAATTCTGTCTTACATTATGTACAGAATTATTGGCTGAAAAGGAACGACTTAAGGTCCAAACCAGACGTAAATCGCTAGGTGTGCGGTCTGGGCTGAATAGAGAATGGTCAACATCATCCAATCATCAAGGTTTTGACGGAATTGTTTTGCGAAGTTTGCACATCGCTTACTATGTATTGCACGACGCAGTCTTCTAAGTGTTGTTCAGTTAACGGTATTCCTTCGGAGTATCAAATCCACTAGCAAACTGTTGTGCCTGTCCCAAAACACTTTGCATATGGTTTTTCGAAAGGTTAATGACGGTTTGGCTTTGATCTTTGTGTGCCTCCTCTTCAAAGATTATTGATTTGATTCAGGAGTTTCATGGGAAATAGAAGTCTCATTACTAGTGACTATATGAATTATAACATTATCACTTTCGCAATGCTGATTGAAAAAAATAAAATGCACTGGTCCGACATTTCATTTTGTGCTGCTTTATAATTGTTTTTGGTGCGCAATAAACATAAAGTTTTTGAAAGTTTATCATACACAACTTCATCATCAGAAACGAAAACGGCCGTCCAGTCCGTTTTTCGTTTACGTCCTCACATTTGAATTTGACGATGCATTTTAATAAGTTTTACGTTTCTCTTATTTAGAAAGCGAATAAGGGCATGCGACCAGATTTTATTTTATTCTTAACAATGTACACTCACTCAAAGCGAACACAATACTCAATCGATTCAAATTGATGTAAATCCATCCGAAATAAATCGGAACTCGACACTATTCGTCGAAATTGCGACGCTATTCCAATTTAAACGCAAAATTTTCAGGATTCAAAGTATGATTAAGGATTTGTTAGGACGTATCTTACTTTCCTTGTAATTTTTTTTTGTAACAAGCTTTTGCTACTTTACGGATTTTGATCTCATAGCCCTCAAACGTAATGCATCGTTCTCATTGTAATGTTTACTTATTTTCATTCTTTTAGTAAAGAACCAGTTTCGGCAAATTTTTAGAATATGTCTTTATAACGTAATAATATGAATACCAGGATATTTTTTATTCAATTTATCAGTCACCGTTTGGTGTGTAATTCCGTGAATTCCATAATATTTTTTGAAATAAATTCGTTGCTATAACATGAGCATCATTTTAATTAAAGGCACTAATTACTGACAAGTACTTAAGTATCAGAATAATTGAAACATACATGAGTAGGTAAACCCCACCAGTTTTGTATATTACAAAGGTATTTTTAATAATATAAAATATTATTAAAAACCTGGTGTGAAGAACACAAATACAGGTTCACTATTATAGTACTTAGGTAATAAATTTAAGTAATCACTTTGACAATTCCAAGAAATACGAAAATTCCTAATCTAATTTTAACTTAAACACAGATTTTTGATAGTTGACGGGAATGTATTCTAAATTTAAAGCCATAAATGAGGCAGTTTGTAAATTTTTTTAACATTTTAAGGTTAGATTTCAATGCTAACAAAAACTTTTATAAATAATACATTTTTTCCTAAGACGTAAAATAAAAAAATATTTTCCTATTTTGCAGAAAATCCCTATATAGATAAACTGAAAACTTATAAAAAAATATATAAAATATTGTTCGCATGAAACCCTACTTGACATCTTACATAACAAGTGCGAACAACAAGGTGTAAGATGTAAGATGCCAGCCAATTGTTTGGTAAGAATTTTTTCAACTGATTTCTGTCTCTGTACATCCCACGGGCTTCCTTTATTTTAATAGTAGTGTTCGCTAGTACTTTGAGTGTTTTCTTTCAATGTTCTTACTGGTCTACCTCTTGATTAATTTCTTCGTCCCCTGACTTCTCACATCCCTTTACAGGCTTCTCGTCGTCCATTCTCCTGAGGTGCTCGAACCATCTCTACTTTAATAGCACTAACTAATAACTATGGCTTTTGAGATATGTTCTGTATATATGGTTACTTCTAATTATGTTGCATCATAGGACGCCCGCAGCTTTATTTCTTAATAATATAACATCTTCAGTGACGTACACTGTTTATTATTATTATTATTATTATTATTATTATTATTGATAGTACCCAGGTCCTGAATTATAAGTTAAAATTGAAAAATTCCTTAATTCATAAATAACCATTTTCGTCTTATTCGAAATGTCTCTATCTCGGATCTTTGTTGCCCTTCCCCATTTATAACACCCTCTAGTTACTTGAAATTTTAGACTCGCTCTTATCTTTTTATTTATTTTAATATTTCGTTGTCTCGTCAATTTATTAAACACCATCAGTATGTAAAAATTTAAAATTACAAATACATTTAGACAAAAGCAATTAATTTTGGAAAGAAAGAAATAATAGTCGAATATATTAAATATTTCCTTAAAATATTAATTGCTCGCTTATATAAAAGAAAAATAATTAGTTTTGGGAGGAAGACATAAGAATTTGAAAGAGTTATATAATTAATTACCTTGACTTTGTAAACACTAATATTACGAAAACGTCGTATGTATTTTATTAATACCGTTCAAGAGGATTATTTTGCAAGATAAGAAAATTGACATGTCTCTGCAGATACTGGAGTAATGGAAAAGAAATTCGGTAATAAAACGTTCTTACAGATAAGATATTGAGAGTTTTTATGACAGCATTAAGTATACACACATATATGTAGTACAGAGAACTTGGAAACATACGAAATAAACAGTACTTTTCCTATGTTGCAGATATATTTTTGTGGGAATATCAAATGAAATAAGTAAACGGACAATATATATCCACGACATAAATGTACGACATATAACATCATTCAGCCGTTTGTTCTATTTGGTGGACAGTAACGCTTTATAATTTACTTGTGTTATTATGCCCTATGACCAATCATGGGACTATCTTCAAGAGAGTATTTTAATCCAGATATGCCTAAAAACATTCGTGGGAAACTTCCGCTATAATTCTGAAAAAATCATATGTTTCATGAGATAAAAAACGGTAAATTTATAACTCCATATACTTTATTTATGTGAATGTACAAAATTTGTACTGTACTGTATATGGTATATGAGGCACCTACACAACTGTCAATACCAAATTATGTAATTGTGTGATATTGCGAAAAACTTTTTGTATGTAATCCTATATTCTACTTAGAACATCGGATCGTTGTTCTCCCGTGGCAATTGTTTTACCTGAGGGATCACCCGATCATAGCAGAAATCAGTGCTTTGAAATGAGTGTCGCCCTTTTTGATATGGAGATTTTTTCTTATTTTGAACTAGCAGAGAGGTAGCAATCCTTCGTCTAAGAGCAAACCGATCTAACTATCCACTATTTTGTTTATGTACCTGAACAGACATGTCAATGTAATGTGTAATAAGTGGAAAAGTCCCACTGTTTCGTAGTGATATGTGATACAACTCAATATTTTGATCGGATCTGTCAGTTCCTCCCATATTCCTATTATACAAGTTGACTAGATGAGGTTGTATTTATAAAAAATAAAAACAGAATTGTGAGAAATTACTGTATATTATCTTCACAAATTACCTGAATTTTTCTGTGTTCTTTTCATGGATACTTTTTTACCGAATGTTGAGCATATTTGTTGCTTTCAGTGACAATCACTTCGATCAAATCTTTATCGAAAAAGTTTGAACAAATTTGCAGTGGGCTCTCTTACGTTCCAAATACCTCATAATCCACGAAATAATCCGTTACAGGCTGTAAATCCTCTCTAATAAATTGATAAATTTTCCTCATTTTTTTATTTGACAGAACTTGGCTTGATTTCTGTTTTCTGTTTCTGAACTTCTGATCAAAGTAAATCATCTTCAGGGGAAAAGTCCTCGCCAATATCGATTTCAGATACTATTTCAGTTGGATCCTTTAGCTGTGATCCGGGTAAATTATTTATGCTCATAAAATCTTCATCGTCTGAATCTTCACGTGTTAACCTGTAGTTGCATTATTAAAAGGAAAAATTGTAAGTTCTTGGAGTTCGGTTTCATCATCTTCTAACATAATAAGCGCATCTTCAAGTGCAAAACCTCTATAGTAAAGAAAACGTTCATAGATTTAGAATTGCCTGATGCACTATATATAGTATATCTTACAAAAGCACAAAAGATAACTAACTGCCTAAAGCTTAAAATTTTTGGTCTTTGTTTATAGATAGTGGATCATGCATTTAGATAGAAATATGTTTTAATATTACTTCTCACGCAAGACATTTTACATAAATTCTAGATACTTACCTTTCAAATCGGATTCCATAAGCAGCCATTTTTCAAAATGTATTATTTTTAACACACTAATATAACTTACTTTTATAGAACAATACACACTACGTTTGTTCGTATGCATACTGAATACAACGTATCTTATTATATAATGATGTCTGTTGGCCGTTTCCATATTAAAACTTAGAAATGTTTAGTACGTTAGGCATATCTGGGTTAAAATGGCGTTCAGAATTAAAAAAATACACTTTATGGAATTCGTTTGCTAAAGAAGTATTTTACACCGTATCTTTAAAATTAAGAGCTAAAATAAGGCAACTAAAACGCGGTCTTTCGTTTGGTAACAAACCAGAGTTTTTGTAGCTGCAGCTTTTGTTTCCTCATGCTTCTTTGAGACGTGCTATATATGCATATTTCTCTATCCTCATCGTTTATTAGATTTGAATCTCATTATACAAGTATATTTCAAGTATACCTTGAATACAAAATTCTTATTCGAGCCCTCAACTACTGACGGAAAACAATATTATTGATTATACTGAAAACGTAAACGACCATATATATATATATATATATATATATATATATATATATATATATATATATACAGGGTGTTTGATCACTTGTTTTCCTAATTTGGAGGAGTTCCCAAATTTTATAATGTCTTACGAAAAAATCGCGTAAAAAAATTTTTCAAAGAGCTGAAAAAAAAAGAAGAAAATATAGGAAAAGTTTTCAAGACTGTATATATATATATATAGTGTATGTGTATGTGTACCTTCTATGTAAGTTTTATGGCATCGACTGTTATTTAAAGTGAAAATGCTGACCAGTGAACAATAGACCACCCACTTGTCGAACACAAGGCGCTATTGTGCTTACAGTGTCTGAAACTTCGCTGAAACTTTAATGCTCGTATTTGCGATTAGGCCAGCTCGCCATCAACATCGATTTTCTTTAAATGTATGGATCGGTATGATAAATAATTACATTGTTGGGTCATTTTTCTTACCGCCGCGTTTGAACGGACAAGTTTATTTGGATCTTTACATAATATTCTGCCGGGATTACTAGAAGATATTCCTTTGAATATTCGCGTGTCGATGTGATATCAGTATGAGGGATAACCTGTGCATTTTGTTCGCGTGGTGCGTGAATATTTGAATGTGTTTGGAGATCGCTGGATAGGCCGCGGTGGATCAGTGCATTGGCCACCACGGTCGCCTGACCCAAATCCGATTGATTTTTTTCTGTGGGGATATTGAAATGAGTGAGTTTATGGGACAGAAGTCAACGGTATTGCCAAGTTGCGTGAACGTATTATTGCGGAAACAGATCATGTACGTGAACGCAATTTGTTTCAAGATATTCTTGGATCACTTATACGTCGCGCAAGATTATGTATTCAAGATTATGGCGAGAATTTTGAGCAATTGTTGTAATCGTGCATTTCAAACGAACTAGAAAACGTTGAGTTGCTTTCAAAAGAAGAAGAATTTAATTAAATGTATTATAATTGGATATCTTAAGAAGTAGGTTAATAGGTTTTTCATGCATCATAGACGAATGTATTTACATAAAGCGAATATGCATCGACCTTTAAACCAATTGTTTGCTTTTGTAAATCTGTTGGCATGTAAATAGAAACAATTTTATGAATGACCAGTCTTATAATAAAAAGCAAACTAAGGCATATTTAGTTACCACGTTTTCTTTTCTGTACAGGTTACGGGACTGTCCTACTTTATTACTTTACCTACCTCAACACAAGGTGTACTGTCTAACATAAAAACGTTGACATTTTCTTAAAAATCGCAATTAAAAAAAATTCCTTCTGCGGATACTGAAATGCTTGACGAATATATACATACTCTTTATATTATATCAACGAATGACCAAACACCCTGTATATGTACATATATATATATATATATACAAGGCGATTCAAATTAAGTGCGCACTATTGCTATCTCTGTTATTATTGATTCTAGAAAGTAGGTTAAATTAGCAAAGTATTAGTGTTTTTAACATTGATTAGCATGCAGTTCATGAAAAAAAATTGAATAACGCATTTCGAGAAATTCTGAAATTTATAATTTTTTTAAATGGAACAGCCAGTATATATTTTTTTTTTAATTCCGAATGCTAATGTTCTTTGTAATATAAAAGTTTCAATACATTATTGTCCTAAAACGAATAATAAAGTAGTTATAGCAGTTTCTATTTCCTTCTAAATGTTGTCATTGCTCCGTTAACTTTTGACAAAACAGATACATATTTTGTGTTTAATATTTATTTTGACATATTACAGCTTACAAAATTAATTAAAAAGAAGAAAGTACATGTATAATTTATAAATACTGCTCAAAGGTGTCACCTTTCTGCTCAATACATTTTCGTGCCCGCTTCAGTACACTCTGGGTGGCTTGTCTTGCAATTCGCGCACGTTGTCGTATCGCGTTTTGTACACCTCATTTTTTAAGTACTCCCAAAGAAAAAAGTCTAAAGGTGAGAGGTCAGGGGAGCCTGCTGGCCATTGAATTGGACCATTTGTACCAATCCGCTTTTCGGCAAAGATGGTGTCGAGGTAGGTTTGCACTAGGTGATAGTTGTGTGCAGGAGCACCGTCCTGCTGAAAGTATAAATTTTGGCGCATCAGGTAATTGGCGTTATCAAGTAAATCCTCTAGAACGTTACGAATAAATTCCAGATATCTGTTTCCTGTCAACGTGCCATTGTAGAACAGTGGACCAACGACTATCGAACCAATTAATCCGCACTAAACGTTAAAACTAAATCGAACTTGTGCAGCATGTGGACGAACTATTAATAAGTTTTCTTGAGACCAGTAGTGACTATTTTTCTTATTAAACATGCTCTATTTGAAAAATTTGTTTCGTCACTCCATAAAATACGCTGTGCTCCATTCAAATTTTCATCATAAAAACTAACAAACCAATGACAGAAAGCTAATCTCCTGGCGGAATCCCCTTGCTGTAATGTTTGAGAGATTCTGAACTTAAAGGGGATATACTTATGCTTTTTCAAAATTCTTTGAACTGATGAATAACTTAATGCCAATTCCTTAGTAGCATCTCTAATGGAAAATTCGCGATGGGCTTCAAAATATGCTAACACTGTAATTTCTACTTCTTCGTTGACGACGATATTTTTCTTTGTTCTTTTCGTTCTAAATAAGCAATCATGCAGTCTAAACTGATTGTAAAGTTTTCAAAAGTAACGTCGATCTGGCTGCTGTCGTAAAGGATAGTGTTCACCATAATTTTCGCTAGTCCTTATTGAATTTTTACGACATAAAATGTATGCTTCCAATATATGGCATTTCTCCAAATGAGGAAATACCATAGTGAAATATTGCCAAACACTAAGCAACGAAAGTAAAACCAAAATGTTTAGAAAAATAAATAGAGAACTAATGAACACAACACAAAATAAAAAAAAAATTTTAATAACTAAACGTGCGAAAGATTTGATATTCAGTACGTTATTGACATTTACAAAGGGCATACTATTTGTTCTGTTTAAAGTGAAAGAAGCCTACTACTGATTTTACAGAATGAAAGAGTATCTTTGACATCAACTAAATTCCACCGTAAATACTTTATTATTCGTTTTAGGACAATAGTGTATTGAAACTTTTATATTACAAAGAACATTATCATTCAGAATTTTAAAAAAATATACAGGCTGTTCCATTTAAAAAAAATATAAATTTCAAAATTTCTCGAAAATGCGTTATTCAATTTTTTTTTCATGAACTGCATGCTAATTAATGTTAAAAACACTAATACTTTGCTAATTTAACCTACTTTCTAGAATCGATAATAACAGAGATAGCAATGGTGCGTACTTAATTTCAATCAGCCTGTATATATATATAGTAAATTCAATTAGTTGGCGATTTAAGGTCTGGTTTTACTTCAAAATGTATATAAAATATTTATATATTTTATATTCCTTGAAAAAGGCATCATTTGCCGAAACATGTAGGACTGTTATAAATATATGTGACCTTCTCCGAGAAAATGGACCTAGTGTGTCAAAAAACGGGTTTGGACTTAGGAGTGGATTCTGGTACCTAAACGGGTGTAGAATAAGATGAAATAAGTTAGATTTCTGATAAAAATTTATTTATTCAGATAACGTTTATTCAGGTAACGTCATATCGATCTCATCATCGCCATAAACCGAGTCTAGTCTTTTTAAATCATCATCAAAACTGTCAGAAATATCCATTTTTATAAAAATTACTTCAAATTAACATCAGCTTACTAACAAAATTACAAAAGAATCAAAATTGCGAAACAACTTTTGAGATATTGATAACACTCGTTATACAGTTGGCATAAGACTGAAGCGTCACTTTATTCTTTTCCTTTGTTATAGTTTTTTTTATAATGTTCTTCGTATTAGTATACGCACATCAACCCTTTGCTGAGAGCGAACAGAGAGCGGCGTTGTTGCGTCGGTCACTGGTTGCGGCTTAAGAATCAAGTATCGAGATCATAACAAACAGAGCAGCAACAATAGCAAAGGTATTATCACACTAAAAGCTAAAAAAAATACGTCACTACATAGGCATGACGTCACCAAAGTCGGCACCCAATCATAACTAACCATACCAAATCGCATCTCCCAACTGAAGGTGTGTTCACAGTGATAATACGTTATGAAACTTTAAATGCGTTTTTCTCAAAACTTCATTTTCACACACTAGGTCCCTTTTCTCGGAGAAGGTCACATATACATTTTGAAGTAAAACCAGACCTTAAATCGCCAACTAATTGAATTTACCATAACATACAAAGGTAATGAAATATGTAATTATCTATCTATATATCTATCTATATATATATATATATATATATATATATATATATATATATATATATATATATATATATATATATATATATATATATATCGGTATGCGCCAAAATAAACAACACTGAAATGAGAAGATCGTCTCCTTTTTTAGGAATATGCAGCAACCTGTGTTCTCGAATATGTTTGACAATCTGCGTAACCGTTATGAGCAGTGCCTACAACGCCATAACGCACACTTTGAACATGTATTCTATAGACATAATAATGTATAAGTAATAATTAATATACTTCACTAATTTCAGTGTTGTTTATTTTGGCGCATACCATATATATATATATATATATATATATATATATATATATATATATATATATATATATATATATATATAACATTTGATAAATTATTGGAGTTCTTCGGCTTTTTATATATGAAATATTTACAAATATTAAATTAGAATGTATGTAATTGCAGAGTAAGTGGGGATATATATATATATATATATATATATATATATATATATAATTTTACTGTTAATAAATACAGAATTTGTTTCAATGTATCAAATAAAACGATTTATTGTGGCTAACGTTTCGAAACTATATTTGTTTCTTCATCAGACCTGATAAATTAATAACATATTACCCATACACAATAGAATATGCAAATGTACTTACACTAGCAATTTCTAAACGATTTTATATTTGAAAGAAGGAAGATATCAATTAAAATTCATATCTAGTTATATTTTAGATATGAGAGTATAAAACATGCTAACTAGGAATAACAAAAATATAATTGAAAAACAATTATATTTTTGGTAAGCTAAGCGAGTCTAAGACAAATTAAAATTAGTTCACTATTTTCTTGTTTTTTGTACCAACGAAATTAAAAATATGTTTAACATCGTATCAGCGAACACGTGTTATATGTGTTCTTGCATATATTTGTTTAGGAAAGCTTAACTTGTTTTCGATTCTTCACAACTACGTTTTAATATTTCACAGTAGGTTATGCATTAAAGCGTAATACCTCTGCAGAAATAAACATAAACAAAAAATATATATGATGATAATAACCTTGAAATTCGTAGTATCAAGTGTAGCACAGATAAGATGAGGTCAAGCTCAAAACATTCATAAGAATTTATGTATCTATATGTTTATGTAATAAAATTATAAACGCATTTCTATTTATTTGGCTCTAATATGACACTATAAAAACAAGGTTGGATAAACAGAAATGGGTGTTATGCTTGTTTTATTGATAGAAAAATTTGAAAACTCTAATCATTTAAATAAAAATAACAAAATTTTCATTTTCTTTACAATTAGTTTTTGATTTACCAAACAATTAATTTTTTGTAGTTAGCCATAAGAATCAATGTGTCAAGTGTAAGATTCCTACAATTTCCTCTCATATAAGGTAGATTGGCATAATTTATCGAGGAGATTGTAATAACCAAAGACTCCTATACGAGAGTTATTTGACAGGAGCATGACTTTTCAAATAAGTACTTTTTCTGGGGAGGGATAAAAAATATATATTATCCAAGACTATTGTATAAAGTATTCATAATCCAAGTATTTCCTCAAGCATTATGATATCCATTAGTCACTAGTGAATCATGAGATCATAATTCACTGCTCTGTCAAACTTCAATGTGACAACCACAATGGAAATTTCTTCCGACTAGCAGCTTCTATCCATTTTGTTTGTCAGCCACTGCTGTCATCTAAAAATCAAATTAATTGCACAAATTAAAACGTCGAATTTTGAATATTATATTTTTAAATATTTTCATAAATACCTAACAGTCGTGGAGAAAGTAAAGTATTCTACTCGCATATAATGACTACTATTCACACGGGTGATTTGCGCCACTCGCTTCGCTCGTGACGTTAATTTCACTTTAGCGAATAAATAGCCATCATAGCCATCTAATTTTATACGCTTAGTCATACTCTAATTTTTCAAGTCGTCTAAAGAGTAATCTTTAGAAAGTCCATTAAAATAAGCATTTTTTGCAGCTAACACCTAGAAAAAATTACTAAAAGCTATAACCAGTCAATACGATCCATGAGTTATCAATTTGTATCCTAGCAAATTTAACAGTTGCCACAGTGGATGAATTTTCTGAATAAATGCTTTTTTCTTCAATTCGACATCTAAACGTGTAAGTGCATCAGCATAATATTACCCAGTTATTAGACTGCCCTTCTGCAAGTAATCAATAATGATTACGCCTTTGGTACCCAAAAAATCGTGGCGATAATCTTAAACGCAAATAATTGTTTTGACTGTTTTAGTATCTGAAGTATAGTCACGTATCCAGGTTTCATGTACAGGGACATATCGACGAAAAAAATACGTTTGAACTTAGCTATCAAGTCATTTGAATTTGTAACATGAGTTCGCATTTGCTCAACAGCAAGCAAATACGGCATCTATCTTGCGGTTAGCTGTTTAATATTTAAATGTTGTTGCAAAATACTGTAATACTGTATATCTGTTCGGTTGAGATGTTTTCGGCATTAGCTATCGCACACATTTTTAGTCACTATTACCTTTACACTGGTATTGACTTTATTAATTATTTCTGGAGAAATTACTGCAAATAAATTACTCGAATGACATGAATGACTCGATTACAAATTATCTTGATCGCTAGTTATAAAAAATTGCAAAAACTTATTCGAAATTTTTGCAATAGGCTTCTAAAACATTTCTGAAGCCAGCAATATGCATCATCGAACAATGAATTGAAAAACTGCCCCTTATAACGACAATGGGTGTCTTTACCTAAAAGTTGACCTAAACATTCTTAACGAAGAACTACGGCAAATTGTACAAAAACGTGAATATAAATAAAACCAAATATATATATATATATATATATATATATATATATATATATATATATATATAGATAATTATCTCGTGACCTTAGTATGTTATGGTAAATTCAATTTGTAGGTGATTTAAGGTCTGGTTTTACTGCAAAAAATATATATTTAAAACAATCCTACATGTACATGTTTCGGCTAATGATGCCTTTCTCAAGGAATACAAAATATAAAATATTAATTTTTTTTTTATTTTTTATTTTTTATATTTTGTATTCCTTGAGAAAGGCATCATTAGCCGAAACATGTACATGTAGGATTGTTTTAAATATATAGTTTTTGAAGTAAAACCAGACCTTAAATCGCCTACAAATTGAATTTACTATATATATATATGGTAAATTCAATTTGTTGGCGATTTAAGGTCTGGTCTTACTTCAAAATATATATATTTAAAACAACCCTTCATGTTTCGGCAAATGATGCCTTTATCAAGGAATATAAAATATATTATATGACAGTATATTAATGTCATACATGTGAGTTGCTATGCATAAAATTATTCAAAGATACATTCCAATTGAATAATAATAAATCATGCCTTAGTATTCTAAAATATATAAACAACAAAAACAGGGAAACGCAAGACATGAGTTATTATTATGTATGCGCCCGTGGAGCGTCTTAAGATGTAAAGCTGTCGGCATTCGCCTTAAACGAGAAGGAAAATCACGAAAACCTACTCGGACAACCAGACAGGAATCAAAACACGGAACTGTCAGCATGATAAGCAAATGTATAGATATTTAAATAACTTAAGATATATAATTATATAACAGCAACATATATTATGATGGTAAATTGCAGATCGTTACATAATTAAGTTATAGTATATACTGCTTAAATTTTTTATATCACTTCTGTTGTTAATTGAATTTTTTTCCTGTTTAATACTAATCATTTCTTTAATTTCCCTTTTCATTGTGTGTTGTTCCTTTATCAATTATCTGTGTGTTTTCAAAATCGAAATGGTGATCGCGTTGTAGTTTGTGTGTAGATAAAGCAGTTTTGTCTGTTTTAGAGTATTTGTGGGCTTGTATTCTTTCGTATAAATATTGTTTAGTTTGGCCTATGCAATCGCAATCGCCTACGCAATCGCAACATGGTATTTTATAGATGACATGTGAAGAAACGAAAAAACAATATTAATGTGAATGGATAAACAGTTCTCAATTCTTAGGAACAGCAACTGGAGAAAATTGACAACTTAACAGGGAAATAAATGAAAGAATTGCTAAAGTAAGAAAAATATTCAGTTCAGGGAATATATTATTTTAGAAAAACGTGAGATTTAAAAGAAAATAAAAACGGAATTTGTAAAGAAGGCATTTAGATCCGTATTGTTATATGCCAGTAAATCGTGTGCGTTATGAGAAAAACGAAAGTCAAAAGTAAACGTAATAAAAATAGCGTTTTTAAAGGCAAGACAAAGAAAGAAGAAATAAAAACTGCAGGAAACAATTAAATATTGAATCAACAGCAAGCCTGAGAACATGTTTGACGCATGAAGGAGAAAAGACTTAATTTATGAATCAAAAGGACAAAAAAAGCATACAAACGGAAGATCAAGAAGAACGTGAAATATGAAAATAAGAAAAGAACTAGAGAAAAGAGGCGGAAAATAGAAAAGAAATATGTAAGATGACAATATAACTCAACTTTACTGGTGTTAACTTAGGTAAAAAGACTTATTACCAAGAAGTACATCCAGCACTTAATTTTAGGTCATCGATAAATCATTCGGACTAATTTGATTCCTTGATTCTTTTATAATATAATGCATGTATCCATTGAAAACTATTAATATTTAAAAAACAAAATTAGGGTTGTGTCATATATACTTTGAAAGGATTATTCCACTTTCTACATAAAATTGAGAATTGAAACTTTATACATATTTAGTGTTTGTTGATAAAACTTTAATCAAAATCTCAGAATTAAAAAATATTTGCGCTAAACACGATGCTAATTTATAATTGTAGTAAAAATGTTGTATAAGTAAAATAAAATTCAAGTCGTCAACACAACTTTAAGTCTGCATTTTATCTGCGGAATACTTTTTGAGATTTCACATTTTATTTGTTTATTACTTGCAGTTTTATTGCTTGTATCTCTGAAGAACTTCAAAACATTTCTTCAGTTGTTTATATCTTGGAGAAACTGATAGAATAAATAAAGAATAGACAAGAATTAGAACGAGCAAAAGTCGATGCCTGGAGCAAATTTTACTGTTAATAACTTCAATTATGAAATCTTATAAAAGTTTTATATCATACGTTTGGTTAATATCACATGTACAAAACAACACGTTTCAAGAATTATATTGGTAGAAATTAAACGAAATTTTTTTATAATTTATTAAAACAGAAAGTATAACATTTTTGTCAACACTGTTTCAAGAATGAATGTATATTGTCAACAATGATTATTCTCAGAGAAATAATATTCATATCAAAAAATATATTAATTATCATTAACGCAAACATATATATATATATTGATATGTTTACACTTATTATGTATTATTGCTCAACGTCCAAAGAATTCCAGAAATAGACAAACAGTGCATATTAAAAGGCGGCTCATAGTGTTAAACTATCAGTTCTTGATGTTAATATTGATTCTTTGCACATTTTATTCTAGTATTTACACAAAATACATATTTAAAAATATTTAAATTACACAGTAGTGATATTTAAATTGTCTCGTAGAGAAACGGAAATATATTGCGCAGTATGGCAGTTATTGTTCTGTTATCAATATTGGGAATTGTAGGTAAGTTATTTGTATATTATAATGTTGCCAAAAATGTAAGCCAAATTATCCATATATTCTCAAAGGTTAACACGAAGTTTATTATTGTTGTTTAATATGCTGTTCACTATTCTACGTCAAATAATTATTAGTGTTTTTTTTTTCGGTCAGTCGTAAAATTTGATCATAAATTAGAATAATAAAAATAGTTAAATAATAGTATATTAACAAGTTTCATAAGGCACCATTTTGCTGAACGAGATCAGTTTAGAAAACGAGACGCGATAGCAGCGAGTTTTCTAAAAAGCGAGTATAAAGTATGCATTTGGTCACATTGATACTTGAGATTTTCAAATTTAAATCTTGCTATCTGCGAAGTATCTTATATTATTTATTAATTTTCGTTAACATTACATGATATTTTATTTAAATATATAAACAAGAGTGACATAGACACTAATATATCCTGTTGTCAATTGTATACAATTTACGTTTTGTACAATACACGTTTATGTAGAGTACGTACATATATCATATCTGTCAAATGTGTTCGAACAATGCCAACATTGAAAAATGAAAAAAGCGTATCGAAATGAAGCTCATTTCGATAATGTTTTGGGTGTCATAACACTTATACATACACTTATGTAATTCTAAGTAAGAAATTGATAAAAGAAATTTAAAAAAAATTAAAAGATTTTATTTAAATAATAGAAAACTGATATTACGAATTCAAAGTGAACAATTAGAAAAAAAATAAAGGAATTGGCTTTAGAGGTACGGTTAGAAAAGCATTTAGCAAATAATACTTAATCGGAATCTATTTGCGTTATGCATACTAACCACTAGAATATTGAACAGTACGAAGAAAATGATAGAGAAGATACTGAACACGTATTGATGGTAACAACAAGAAATGTATTTGTGATGTATGTGATTTCGTAAGAGCGTTATACCTATTTGTAAAAAAATCGATCGAACTAATAGTTGTCACTGTTGTCAACAAAAAATCGGCCAATGAAAATACATATAAGAGTGTACTGAAAATTAAGGAAATAAGAGCTTAAATCGCATTTCCAGAAGACGAAGGCAATTTCACAAATGAGGTTTTTCAAATCTCACCATTGACAGAACATAATGCATTAAATGTAATTCAGCATTATCTTAGTCCAAAAGTATTTTTAATAATATAAAATATTATTAAAAATGGGGTGTGAAGAACACAATAAAGTTATATATTTGTGAATGTATCTCCTCTCCAGAGACGCAGATACGTATTTCACCTTTCTACAGGATCGTCGGTACGCCCCTGCTGGAGAAGAGATACATTCAACCAAACATAACTACCTTGCTATCAACCAGAAACTATTAAGACAGAGCGTGAAAGGATATTCAGCGCTGTCTACATAATAACTGCCGAACTAAGCAAAGTGTTTCTATAGACGGTAACAACCATATCTATAAAAACTGTATTATCGTGTCTTCACTACTTGTCGGGCGAACCGAATGCGTATATAACAAAATAATTTGAAACATACAAAAATTATACAAATTGGTGTGGTTTCACCCACACATGTATGTTTCAAATTATTTTGTTATATACGCATTCGGTTCGCCTGACAAGTAGTGAAGACACGATAATACAGTTTTTATAGATATGGTTGTTACCGTCTATAGAAACACTTTGCTTAGTTCGGCAGTTATTATGTAAACAGCGCTGAATATCCTTTCACGCTCTGTCTTAATAATTTCTGGTTGATAGCAAGGTAGTTGTGTTTGGTTGAATGTATCTCTTCTCCAGTAGGGGCGTACCGACGATCCTGTAGAAAGGTGAAATACGTATCTGCGTCTCTGGAGAGGAGATATATTCACAAATATATAACTTGTATTGTGTTCTTCACACCCCATTTTTAATAATATTTTATATTATTAAAAATACTTTTGTATTATACAAATTGGTGTGGTTTCACCCACTCATGTATGTTTCAAATTATTTTGTTATATACGCATTCGGTTCGCCCGACAAGTAGTGAAGACACGATAATACAGTTTTTATAGATATGGTTGTTACTGTCTATAGAAACACTTTGCTTAGTTCGGCAGTTATTATGTAGACAGCGCTGAATATCCTTTCACGCTCTGTCTTAATAATTTCTGGTTGATAGCAAGGTAGTTATGTTTGGTTGAATGTATCTCTTCTCCAGCAGGGGCGTACCGACGATCCTGTAGAAAGGTGAAATACGTATCTGCGTCTATGGAGAGGAGATACATTCACAAATATATAACTTGTATTGGGTTCTTCACACCCCATTTTTAATAATATTTTATATTATTAAAAATAATTTTGTATTATACAAATTGGTGTGGTTTCACCCACTCATGTATGTTTCAAATTATTTTGTTATTATCTTAGTTCATTGTTAAACAACACATACTTTATATTTTGAACATGTGTTGTAGATCTTTTATATTTTATTTATTTTTATTACACAATGCTTGGTTTCTGTTTCTGTACTAATGAAATATAAATATATCTAGATTTTTTTTATCCAAGTTATTTAGAGTTATCTATAGTTACTGAGATGTTTAAATAAATGTCAATCACACATTCGCCTATGTTATATAAATAGTTGTGCCTTAGAAAATAATTAAAACCTTTCGAAAGAGGTTACTAAGACACCAACTATTATATAACAAATCATTTCGTTGAAATTCAAAACTTTCGCTTCCACCCACAGTGTTGATAGTGTATGCCACTTTGTACTTTTGCTTCAGAATCGTATATAAATACCCATTATTTGTCGCATGTTATCACTCTGTGCATGAGGTTGGGCGCGGTTGTCAAGCGATCTAACTAACAGTTTTTGGCTAACGAATAATTTATGTTCTTGGGCACTAGCTTTGCACAAATTTTCTCATGTCTAATTCCTGTGTCAAAATTCGATGAACAGTATCCTTATTCAAGCTTACCTCATGTACAATCATCCTGACTGTTAACTGTCTGTCTGGTGCTAACACAGAACTCATCTTTGACACGCTTTCATGGGTATTTGATATGGACGGCCGTACGGAGCGATATTCACCTTCGATGTTTTCGCAGCACTCTTTAAAAGCTTTGTGCCATTGCTGAAGAAACAGCAGCATCTCCATATGCTACTCTTAACATTTGAAGTGTCTCTGAAGCAGTTCTTTCCAGATTAAGGCAAAATTTAATTTCGTATCGCTGCTCTATATTTACCTGCATTTTTCGTGTGACGCGGTATTGGAACATAACTGTGAATAACTAACGATCCCAACCCTAACACTTGAGTTTCTGATTTCATACCTACCCCTTCCACTCACATGTAGTCGTCTCTAGCCTGATGCAGTATTGCCACACTAAGCATAGAAAAATAATTCTCGTTACTTCTGAGACATTCCTCGTACATTCGTACTTATTAAAAGTAAAATAATTTAGTTAGTATATGAACAATATTTATATTTTAAGAATATATAATCTTTTAAGGTGCATCTTGTCCAAATATAATCAGCAGAGAGCAATGGGGCGCAAAAGATAGCAGCACTTCGAATTCCGAGGTCGCCGCAAGGCCAGCAACGCATATTATTATACACCACACTAAAACGCCGAAGTGCACGAACCAGCAAGATTGTGAAGTCATGGTCAAATCAATTCAAAATATACAAATGACCTACAAAGGCCACAATGATATTGCTTATAATTTCTTAGTAAGTAATATTACTTAACTCTACGTTGATTTGAATTTGTAATCAATGATAACATATCATTTCAATTAAAAATATGACTTTGACATAAATAAATAAAATTATAATTTTTTGGGTAACAAGTAAAAAGAATCCATAATTGAATAATTTGCATTTCAGTACAAAACAAAATAAACCCTAAAACGTCGAAAATAATAACACTGTATTTATTTTGTAAGTTACTCAAATATATCCTAAAATGATGTTACTTTTGTCGAAGATAAACTGTTGAAAATATATATCACATCTATACGGTCAGTTTACAATAGTGAAGTGTAGGCTTAAATGGCCGTTGCTTAATGTAGGTTAATTTATCGGGTGTTGCCGTGGTTTCCAAAAATTAAAGATTCAACAATACTTCTGTGTACATGAGCGTCTAATAATGTGCATCGCGACCTTTGTATAGACTAGTAGCAATGTTAACATTTCGGCAAAATATTCAGAAATATATAGAGTAACCAACAGGAACATCTCTTTTTACTAACGTGCAAATGCTAAACTTTTAATTAGATCTACTCACTATTATCCACGAATAATGGGAAACACGAAAAGTAATAAAAGATCCCAAGAACCTATAAGATGGAAACAAAGTGAGTAACACTTCCAAGTTGATGCTATTGGAAGAAAAGCACCAAAAAACGACGAAGTCACACCACTATGAGGGATTCAAAAGAGCAGATGATCAGTTTTTAGAACTTTCTGAAAAAGCTGACTGTGTGATCAGCGATACTTTAGAAGAAAATATGTAGAAGACCACAATAATGTCTGGGAAACTTATCTAATACAATCAGCTAACAAGTAAAAACATTATAATAAAATAAAAAGTATACTGGAGAATCTATTGGTATTACTATTGGTTTCCTTTATTAAAGAGCTAAGAAGAAGAAGAAGAAACTTTGGAATCTTTATTTACGTTTATCAATCATGTTAACTTCGGAAATTATAAAATATTTTTCCAAATTTAAGAGCATAGAGACCAACTTGATTCTATAGATTGGTAGTAGTAACAAAATGTATGTATACATGGTACCAACAAAAAATAAAGTATTTTGTGAATAAACATGAAGGCATAATTAGACACTCGCTATTTTTTGTTTAATTACACGTATTTTATTAGCAGTACAATTGTTGTTCACGGGTAGGAATGAGTTTTCTTTATGATTCATTAAAAATTTTATAAAATGGCCTCATATAAACTTTTTTCTAAAATTAAAACATTCTCGACATCGAGATCCGGTATTAAACGATTTATTTGCGTAAAGGAGAGATATTTCAAGAGATGGAAAGCTACAAGGTTAACTTATTACTAGGAGTTCAAAAAGCGAGACAATAAATAGGTGTATGATGCTTATTTGCGTAGGATTGAAAATGGAATCGTGGAGAAGCCTAAAAGTTTTTGGACATTCCTCAGTAGCAAACGAGCTTACAGCAGAATACCTAATCATATGTGTATTGGTGATGAGGAATTCTTTTAACCTCACGCAATTATTAGTGCCTTCGTTAGTGGATTCTCTAAATCATTCACTTCAAGCAGCATTGCGCCTTCGCCTTTCTTTGCATATTACTCATCCTTTAATATGGGTAGCATCTCCGAAGAAGAAATATTGACTAGTGCTCTTTGTTTAAAGGCTGATATGGCGGTTGGTGCGAATGTTATAACAAGTTTTCTAGTAAGAAGTTGTGGCAGCTCTCTACTATACACTTTGTGCTTGTTGATTAATTTTATTATAAGGACTTCTATCTTCCTTGATATCTGGAAAGTTAGTAAGAATGATCCTGTGTTTAAAAAGGGTGATAAATGTGATCTCGACAATTACAGACCTATAAACATAAGACGGAACTCTGCTAAAATGTTAGAACATATACTGTATACTAAAATATACAGCCTTATATTTGTATTTATCACCATAGATTTATTGCTGGACGGTCCACAATAATTAATTGAACATGTCTTTCAAAATTACTCTCTGCAATATTTGAACAGCAACGTCAACGGCTTATGTAATACATACAAATTTTTGAAAGGCATGTGGTTCTATAGATCACGGCCTGTTACTTGGTAAACTGGATCAAATCCACTTATACACCACTTTTATACAGTTAATGCATTCGTAGAAGAAGACATGCATATTATAATGGCTATTCGTCGAACCATTGTGCCACAAGGTTTGAACTTGCGACCATTACTTCGTAGCATTTATATTATATGATTTCCTGATGAATTTACAGTGCGATTATTTACGCCATGCAAATTAAAAATTAAAATATATGGTACTATAGATTCTGTTGAGGATTGTGTTATCTTGGAAAATAACCTTATCAAAATTGATGATTGGTGCAGGCTTAATAATAGCGTTAAATATCAAAAAGTGTTATGCTGCTTCTTATTCTAAGCGCACTAATCACATTTATTTTAACTACACCATTTCCAGAATCTTTGAGATAAAAATCTAGGCGTATTGTTTGACTTTAATTTATCCTTTCCTATTGTATATTGTCAATATGTTTATCTGCATCTAAATTTCTTGGGTTTGTAACTAGATCCTGTCATGACTTCAGCAATGTTCAGACAATAAAGACTTTATGTTTTACCTTATTAAATTATTATTAATATTATATGTATTCAGCAAAGAGGTTATAGGTTCAAGAATTGTTGCACTGGACTTAATCTAAATATGTTGCTATTATTTCAGTAAAAATTTAGAAATACGCGTATAGACTATAAAGTGATTGGTCTAAAAAGTATTGATTTAATTTTGTCTTTAAAGCAACCCACAAAACACGTCAATAAAGTAATAAGTATTTGCAATATTGATATTGAGCCAGTTCAGAATATATAGCGAGAAAATGATAATCAATTTACAGTTTTATTCTTTTCACGTTTTGTAATTTAAAAAAAATGAGTAGTATTGAACCAAAGAAAAGAGAAAATTGTTTTATTTATATTAATGAAATTTTACTATATGATTGACCTCAATGTTTGTGTCTTAGGTTGGCGAGGATGGAAAGGTATACGAAGGTGTAGGTTGGGACAGATCAGTCAATATTGTTCCTTCATACGATTATAAAAGCGTACACGTCGGTATAATGGGCGACTATACATGTAAGTTATGAAATATTACAATAATTTTTAGTATGACATTAATTACTATAATTACTATTGTTAGCTTGGTTACCTGGCATAGATGCACTAAATGCAACAAAAGACTTAATTTACTGCGGTGTTTCGAGAGGGTCACTATACAAGGACTACAACTTATTTGGTCACGAGCAATTGGATCAACGGGAATCTCTGGATTGCCCTGGGACACGATTGCAGCAAGAAATTGAACAATGGTCACATTGGAGTCAACCGTAAGACCAAGGAATAGCAGTACTTATTTATTTTTATTTTATAGGTTGTATATATAATAAAGAAATACATAATATATATAAAGAAATTGGAAATATATTGTCTGAAAATTATTTTTAACAATAATATTTCTTGAATATGCATTATTAATTAAATTATATTTATCTTCTTTTTAATATAAACTTATTCATGGATAACTAAGTTATTTTCATTTTTCTGTTGAAATACTGAAAACGCAGTGGTAGATGTTTTGGTCATACAAGGATGGTCTCATATATTTCCGATCTTAACGTGAAGATGGCAGCACTCGTCAATAAAAGCTGGGGAATGCGGTTGCGCATCTATTGACAAGGACTCACCAAAATTTCAGCCATTTTGGTAGAGCAGGTGTTGTTTGACAATCGTTTGAGTGAGCCGATGTCAGTGTGTTTGTGAAAATGAAAAAATCGAGTATCGAGCCGTTGTGTTTAAAAGTCAAAATAGGCCTTCGCAAATTAAAAATGAGTTGGACGCTGTGTACGGGGACTCTGCACCATCATTTACTACGGTTAAATTTTGAGCAGCTGAGTTTAAACGTGGCCGTACCGGCTTGGGAGACGATGAGCGTTCCCGACGTCTAAAAACTGTAACCACTGACGATAACATCGCTAAACTTCACCAAATGGTGCTATACGACCGCCGAATTAAAGTGAGACAGAGAGCACAGGTTATGAATATGTCCAAAGAACGTGTTTGTCACATATTGAATCAAGATTTAGGCATGAGAAAGCTACTCGTGCGCTGGGTGCCGCGCTTGCTAATGTTAGGCCAAAAACGTTTTCGAATGAACATTTCCAGTATCCAGTACATTGCTCAGTTTCGACGCAACAAATAAGAGTTTTGATGCCGATTAATTACTGTGGATGAAACTTGGATACACCATTATACGCTCGAAACAAAAATATAGTCGAAACTGTGGACCGTGGAGGGGGAATCGACTCCAAAAAAAGCAAAAACTGTTTCTTTAGTTGGAACAGTGATGGCGACCGTTTTTTTGGGGATAGTAATAGAGTTATCTTAATCCATTATCTTCAAGCAGAAAAATCCATTACAGGAGCATACTACGCATCATTACTTGACAATCTGAAGGCAGAAATTGCAGAAAGTCGGTAACACTTGCAGAAAAAAAAAATTGTTTCACGAAGACAATGCCCGTCTCACACCTCAGCGGTTACATGGCGAAAATCCACGAATTACGGTTTGAGCTGCTTAACCATCCTCCTTACACACCAGATCTAACCCCAAGCGACTTCTTTTTGTTCCCTAATCCCAAAATTGCCCTCAGAGGACAGAGATTTTCATCAAATGAGGAGGCCATCACCTTCGTAAACAATTATTTTGCAGAGAAAGACGCCGAGTACTATTTGGAGGCGTTGAAGAGATGGGAGCATCGCTAGGAGAAGTGTGTAGATTTACAAGGAGACTATGTAGAAAAAAAAATAATTTTAGGAAAATATGTCTTGTACCTTTGTTAGGTCGGAAATATTTCAGACCACCCTCGTATAAAGTGAGAGACTACGTGGCAACCTTTGACATTCAATACCTTTGGTAACGATAATAGCATATACCTAATAATAATAATAATTTATTATCCAAAAGTAAAACAAATAAATTATTACTGAATAATTATACAGGCTATCCTTGAAAGAAAGAGACAACGTATTAAAAAGGCAATGATGCAATTATATAGAATATGAATTCAAATAAGTTAATTAGGACGCGAACACCAAAATGAAAAATCTGCTGAAAATTGTAGTAAGTGCCGCTTATGAATTTAGGTTTTATGTAGTGAACTTACACGTGTGTGAGTGTGTGTTACATACGTAACAACTGTCGATGTTATGACAATCTTGTTTATTAAACAGCTTTATATGCTCAAGGTTCGATAATAACGTACGAAAAGTCAGCTGTTAAAAATTTATACTTGCATGTGAATTATTAAAATAAGATATAAAATGTGTTCTCTACGGGGCATTTCACATTCAATTTGATAACAATCTACCTTTAATCGAACACGTAAATGTTAATCGTACGCATGTACACATGTAACGATCGACAAATGACCAAATCAGGGCACAATTGCTTCGATACTTAGAGTCAACTGACTGTAACATAAAGAGGGTACTCTTTATGTTATAGTCGGTCCTACAGTGGTAGGACAAATATTTTATAAATATCTTTGTCATTTTTTTTCTCGCGTGTGAGAGGGAATTTTGGGAAAATGTTTTGGACTCATATTCTACCGAGATATCAAAAATTATCTTGGTCAAAGATGGCCATGGAATGAAAAACGTCTGTCTTACTTTATATCATTATTTTGAGAAATTTCTGATAAAATTTTCAGGCTAAATGTCATACTGACATTAAGATTAATATATTGACACATTTTTAAGTTAGCATGACACTTAATCTGAAAATTTTATCAGAATTAACTCCAAGAATGATATAAATTAAAACAAACGTTTTTCACTTCATAGCCACCGTTGACCAAGATAATTTTTGATATCTCGGTATATATTTACATTTATACATTTTCATATGTTGTCCATTTCTTTCAAGGAAAGCCTGTGTACCAAAAATATACACTAGAGAAATAATAATTTAAATTAAAATAATTTTCTACAACAAAAATGTAAACCACACAAATACATAGCATAATCAAAAGCTAAAATGAATTAAATTAAAAATTTATGTAATTGAAATTTTGTAAGCAAAAATTTCTTTATATAATTTTATAAAAATTTTACTTATGTAAAATTAACGCTTCGACACATAGATGCTACAGGCACTAAATAGTAGGTATAATGTTGCGTTACTCTGACAAATTGATCTAAGTAAATTTATATTTAAATAACTTAACAAACATATCGCTAACAATTAATTTAAGAACAAACATGCTCTGAAACATAGTTCTTCAATCTGTTAATGATAGAATTCCATACTCCCTCAGAAGCTCACTATAACAAAAATATAAGGTAGAAAAATAGAATGCTCAAGGTAATATATAGCCTTAACCATATTCCTTTGAATCCGCTCTAGTAAATTTATATAGTGTATATAACCTGGATTCCATACAATAGAACAATATTTCAGATATGCTCGACCAAACGCATTATTTGTTATAACAAAGGTATTGCTACTTAGTTTTCTTGTATTTCTGATTAGAAACGAATTTACGAATATCCGGGACATAATCGCTGAATGTCTGTGTTCGATGACAGTCTCCTCATAACATCATTAATAAAAATAACAAATAAGTGTGGCCTCAAAATAGAACCCTGGGATATACCGGAAATCGCTATACCTACATAACGTTGAGACTCAAAAGGTACTCGGCATAGTTCATTCGTCCATCAAGATACGAATGAAGAAGAAAACATTATCGAAAATTTCAAACCGATCCAGCTTATCCAAAATAATGTGGTGCTGTAGTCGATCAAATACCTGATGAAAAAATGTACACAAGTTTGTAACTACTGATCTTATTTTAATACATTCATAATATAAAGTAAAATCTTTGGCTTCTTAGTTTTATTTGATACTTTACATGTTTGTAAAGAGCAGGCGTTTATTACTACCGAAAATCTTATACGGATGACGTGATTGAATCAAATCAATAATATAGACAAATCCTGGCACTACGCTATTATAACATAATAAATAATTTAAAAAACAGATTCTCACATAATTTAACACAATTAGTTAACGCAAACCATCGATTATTAGATTTAGTGTTTTTAAACATTAAGTTCATCATGGATTGCGAATAGTTACAGATCTTTCAAGCTTGATACCTTTATTCACTACATATAGATTTTCATTGCAAAACCCAGAACAATAACCAATTTCAATATAATCAGCGACAGTTCAATATTCAAAATTAATTTTACATTTACTGTGAACCATTAATCAAATTAATAGTTTCTGTAATTATGAAATGCCGTAATCTTCTTTATTCTCAGGAATTTTCTTTAATGTTTCAAATTTCAAAACATATTGTGATGAGTCACCAATAATCTCATACGTCGAGAACCGTCCAGAAAATGTAAATGCGTAACACATTAAAAGTCTAGGCGATTATTGAATGTACCCGTAGTTTTCACCGCTAATATAAATAGCAGGAGGAAGGGATTTGAATTCATTCCATACCAAATCATCGCCGAGTGAAATTACATAAATATAAATACATACATAAATGTGCTTATTCTTAGTAATTAGTTTTAAATTGTTATTCGTTTTTATTATTAATATAGTGTGTGTCTAAGTTACCGTTAGTTTTATTTAAGGACCCAGACAGACAAACATTACAATATTTAAAAATATAAATAAATTTTAGTTAGTTCCTAAATTCAAATTGACAAAGCACCGTCATCTAATACAGAATTCGCGATAGTATCAGTTTGGTCAATTAAATCTCAATTTTTGTAATTAATCATGAGATATAGACAAAGAATATTTTAACCAATGTTATTATAACGTTTTGGATATGTACTTACATGAATTTCCTATGAAATAGCACTATTTAAAAAGAGTATAATTTTATGTCATGTAATATTCAAGGCATAAGAACTTATGTTTGTATTTAAATATATAAAGAAAAGTAATATTTGGAATTCTTGCGTTTATAGATAGCGCCTTTTTTTTGGTAGTAAGCAGACGTACATTTTTTCTTAGTCCAATTTTTTTAATATTTTCTACAAAACCTAAAATAAATGAAAAATATTAATTAAAAGTCTTAAGTTTTATTTAAATTCATGACTAACCGCACAAATCACATTATATATCAAAGTATTGGACGAATGGAACAAAAAAGGATTTTTATAAATAACAGTGATAATTAAACAGGCGTACCTACCTGTTAATTTACCACGAAGAAAATATGATACCAACCGTTACATTTTGGTTATTTACCCTGATCTTTCTATAAAAATCATCCTAGTTTTTGTATACTGGAAAACACTGGATGAAATATCCTGCGAGTCCTGAGAGACTTTCAGATGTTATCTTTACCAATACGAAAGTCTTATAAAAGGTACCAAACTCCAATTAAAAAGTTAGCTTCTTAATAGTACTTTAAGTTTGGGTACAATATATATATATATATATATATATATATATATATAATAACTTCGTGACCTTGGTATGATATGGTAAACCTAATCAGTAGGCGATTAAAGGTCTGTATATTACTTCAAAATATATGTATTTAAAAAACTCTACATGTTTCGGCTGTATACGCCTTTTTCAAGAGAATACAAAATATTTCATATTTTGTATTCTCTTGAAAAAGGCGTATACAGCCGAAACATGTAGAGTTTTTTAAATACATATATTTTGAAGTAATATACAGACCTTTAATCGCCTACTGATTAGGTTTACCATATATATATATATATATATATATATATATATATGTAATTTATCAATTGATATATTTAATGAACGGCTAAGAACACACATATACATATATGTATATACATATATATTATACAGTTGGTTTCGTCGGGTATTTTGCTGTGTGTGCGTTCTTGAGTTCTCGGAAGGACTGTTACCGCTAATTATATAGCGGTAACAGCAGCGTGGATGAACGTTTATCTTTCCAGGGCCTCTTCTTTACTTTTTCAAATTACTATTATTTTAGCCGGCATCTCTTTTGCTAGACTTGATTTTAATATACTTTCGTCCTGTTTTTAACCATTACTTACATTATAAATTGACTTAATCTAGTATTTTACCCTCGTTAAACATGCACTACAATTTTATCATAAAAATCTCATCCCTATATTAAATTATTCGAATTAGTTGTTAGTTAGTTAAATGGCTTTTTGAATATTTTTAATGTAAATAATGATTTAAATGGTGTCAATAAATTGTTAAATGAATTTTGAAAACTCAAAATGACATTAAAATAACGTGTGTTCATTTGAAAAGTCAATTTACGTTACTTTCAAATTTTGATAGAATAAGACGCATATATAACGTGTGTATAAATTGTCGCAAAAGCTACACGCAGCGACGTTCTTCGTTTGGTTCTGAATAAAAAATCTTAATGTTAAAATGTCGTATCATGCTTCGTTTGTTTTCACGGGGTTCTTGAAGTTCAGACTTTTAGTGCGTAACTAACCTTTGCTCTTCGATATCTGTTAATAGAGATAGATGCAATTTAGTTTAAAGAAAAATTTTTTACTAGTATTATTTCGTAAACGTTTTCTTTTTGATTTAAAAGCTTGTTTTAAACATTTATTCATTAACGTACTTCCACGAAAAACACATTTGGCAACGTTGTAGAACAATAAGTTTGTGTTTCAAAGTGAGTTCAATCAACATTATTACTGTCAAATTTTGACATTTACGAATTTACGAAGCATGATACGACATTTTAACATTAAGATTTTTTATTCAGAACCGAACGAAGAATGTCGCTACGTGTAGCTTTTGCGACAATTTATACACACCTTGTATATTAGTATGTGTTTGTTGTTCCGTAAACGTAAATCCAAATGACATTTGATAATGTCAATCACATTTGTTATTCATTTGTATGTATGAACTGTCAAAATATACGACTTTGTAGGTAGAAGTAAATTTTAATTTACGACATACTTCAAAATGTTCTCAGTAAATCACATGCTACTAGATTGACTTTTCAAATGAACACCCGTTATTAATATATAATTAATTTGAATTTTACAATTGATTATACAGAGTGTTCCCTGACGTAACCGACAGACTTATACAATGCGTTCTAAAGGTGATTCTGCACAAAAAGTTCATATGCACTTTAGCTTAATTTCTTTTTTGTTCTTTAGATTTCAACAAAAGAAGAAAACTGTTTCAGTAATATAATGTAATAATGAAATAACATAACAAACTAATAAACTAATATTATAACAGTTGCCCGAAATGTTCGCCTCTTCTTTTTAAACATGTGCCAGTCATTTTATAAAATGACAAATATGTATCATGAGCGTCGGCATGATTTATCAACATGACGATCCTCCACCGTATTTTAGTAGGCAAGTTATTGACTTTCTAAATCAAAATTTTCCTGGGCGGTGGATAGGCAGAGGGGGCTCTGTATTATGGCCTGCGCGTTCTCCTACCTTTCGCCATTGGACTTTTTCTTTTGGAGTTGTCTAAAAAATCGTGTTTATTATAACGGTAAGCCAAACACTCGAAAAGAATTGATCGAAAGAATAGTTGCAGGTGTAGATTCCTTACAGATATTAACTGGAAACAGAATATGGCCCAAAGACTAGCAACATGTTTTGAAAGAAGAGGCGAACATTTCGAGCAATTGTTATAATATTAGTTTATGTAATTTTATGATTAAATACATTACTGAAACAGTTTTCTTCTTTGTTGAAATCTAAAGAAAAAAAAAATTAAGCTAAAGTGTATATGAACTTTCTTGTTCAGAATCACCTCCTAAACACATTGTGTAAGTTTGTCGGTTACCTTAGGGAACACTCTGTATAGGAGTGAACTAACATTAATGTACAAACATAAGTGTTACATTTCAAAAGTAAGTATCATGTATTAATTCCTGTTTCCATTATTTAGATGTAAGAAAATACTGTGGATGGTTAAAACAATAAAAACATACGTACGTATATATATATATATATTAATAATCGACGAAGGAGATACTTGTTGAAACTTCATTATATAGATATAATAAAACACAGTTGTATAGTTTCAAAATAATATATATGCACTACATATGTTTCACCACACTGTGGCTTCATCAGGTGGATGAATATACTAATTCAAAATATTAATTAGTTTAAAAAACCATTTCTCCTGATCACCATCACTGGCTAATTTTAAATTAATAATCGACGAAGGAGATACTTGTTGAAACTTCATTATATAGATATAATAAAACACAGTTGTATAGTTTCAAAATAATATATATGCACTACATATGTTTCACCACACAGTGTGGTGAAACATATGTAGTGCATATATATTATTTTGAAACTATACAACTGTGTTTTATTATATCTATATAATGAAGTTTCAACAAGTATCTCCTTCGTCGATTATTAATTTAAAATTAGCCAGTGATGGTGATCAGGAGAAATGGTTTTTTAAACTAATTAATATTTTGAATTAGTATATTCATCCACCTGATGAAGCCACAGTGTGGTGAAACATATGTAGTGCATATATATTATTTTGAAACTATACAACTGTGTTTTATTATATCTATATATATATATATATATATATATATATATATATATATACATATATAGGCTTTTTTAAAGTTAAGACATTAA
The DNA here is from genome assembly GCA_935421215.2 of Melolontha melolontha. Classification (NCBI taxonomy): domain Eukaryota; kingdom Metazoa; phylum Arthropoda; class Insecta; order Coleoptera; family Scarabaeidae; genus Melolontha; species Melolontha melolontha. Next base: position 149,901,733 of record OW285237.1, on the reverse strand, counting down.
TTAGTTCTGATCAGCTAGTTAGCTACTTTTATTTGTGTTTTTTTGAAAATATTTCTTCTCCAATAATATACAAGCTGCTACCCAGAAATTTTCGAAATTTGAATCTGTCACGCGAAGGGATGGTAGTACAGCTCTATAGCGCTAGATGGTGTGAACTTCGTCTATACTAAGGCAATCTGTCAAACTGTATTTTTCTAGGTGGTGACAAAGAATTTTCGTGTTTATATTTGCTGAGTTGTATTTGGTGCTTTAGGCCAGACTCTGAAAATGCTTAAGCAAGCGTTTGGTGAGGATGCTTTAGACCAGATGGAAACCTATAAGTGATACAACCGTTTTAAAAATGGACGTGTATCAGTTGATAATAATGGACGTTCTGGTCGTCCATCGACGGAAAACCACAAAATGTGGCAAAAGTGCTATCCTACAAGACCGAAGGAGAACAATTCAAGACGTTTGTAACATTATCTGCTTGTCGTACAAGGCAAATAAATGTCTTGCGCAACAATTCGTGGATCCTACACCTAGACAATGCACCAACCCACGCGTTATTTGTTCGTCAGTTTCTAGTCTCAACGAAGACGGCAATACTACCTCACCCTCCTTGCTCTCCAGATCTGGCCGCTGGAAAGCTCTGGAGAGAGAGATCCCTTGTCCCTTTCATACTGTTTCCGAAGTTGAAAATGAAACTTACGGGGCGCCGTTTTGAAACGTTTGAGGAGATCCAGACTGAATCTAACCCAGTGTTGAACACGTTAATATGCGAAGACGTCCAGCACCGCTACCTCTGGAATCGGTGTATTTAGGCGGAAGGAGAGTACTTTGAAGGGGATGGTAGTAAATAAGTTAAGAACAATTTATTTTGTTTTTCTTGTCACATTCCGGGAATATCTGGGTAGCACCTTGTATATTTAAATGAATCACAGTTAAGTGTTGTTAATCGAAGTTTAAAAATCGCATGATAATCGATAAGGTACATTTAAATTTTTATTACAATGCACTTAAAAAACAAAGAGCATTATACGCATTATATCTCCTCTCACTGAACCTTGCTTGTTCTAAATACATACATTATCCATTCAACGTTAATCATTTATCAAACACTCATTTTCCTAATTAATCTTCATTAAGTACTATTAATAAGCAAGAGTGCCCAGATTAATTTATAGATAAATACTTTGTTTAAGTATATCTCGTATAATAATTTTGTACATTATACTGCAGGTTATATAAGCCTGTGTATTGTAATTTAGTACAAATAATGTGGGAGACGTCAATTATAAATATACTAAATTTTGGATAAGAATAATAATACAAAAATTTGATATTTTTATTTTAGTTTTCTAGACCAAACAATTAATCCGTTCAGATGAATTTGCCGGTACCTATTATTGAAAATATGTTTAGTGAATAATTTACAAGAAAAATAGTAATAGCACAGATACTGTATTTACGCGTACATTATATAAACAGTGTTTTCAAATATCAAATATTTTCAAATTTTGAAATATCTATTCAAAACAGGCTTATTTGGTCGATCAAGCAGTTTGAGTATTTAAGTAAACAACACTTGTAAGTATTTGCAAATCAGGCATGAGGCTTACTCGTAATCCCTTCTCCGTGCACTCGATTTAAAGAGAATTACAGTTAAAAATATCCCACCAAAGCACATGCTATGATTTATTTAATATTATTTATTTACTTGTTTTCTGTATTTATTCAATTGCGGATGTATTATTGCAGTAGAATATAGGATAAATTTTTGTAATGTAAGAAACATATATGTTGTGTATAAAACTACACAAATATGTAATAGGGTTGCTGTGAAAGTTTCTAGATGAAGTATGAATTTATTTTTACTGTTTTTTAAAGTAGTCTCCTCTAAGGCCTTTTTCTTCTACTCAGAAGTGTGTATGTTGGAAACGTGCTGCGTAAGGACATCACTGGTCCACGTTTTCCACCTTCCAAGTTTCAAGTTTTAACACCAGTTGCGACGTTGTAAACGAAATATCAAATGGTTGAATTTCTTCAGCAATTATTTCCTCCATTTGACACGAGCCATTTTGAGCTTCAGTTAAATTGTGCGGAATTCAACGAGCACATTTTCACAAGTCACGAGAGCGTTTTCACAGTCAAATGTTTCTGCAAGACTTTATGTATTTATTTCATGTTCAAACCTATGGATGCCTGAAACTTACAGTGTGTCACATGCTATATATATAATTTTCGTCCACGTTTGGACTTGAACCCAAGTCTACGGTTTGCCCGACCGTCGCTCTAACCAACGAGGACCTTGGCGTCAAGTCTTTCAGACTTGGGTTCAAGTCCCAACGTAGACGAAAATTTTTCAAATAAAATTTTGTATAATTTGCGTTGCAATTTGTAGGCAGCAATGTTTACATTCACATTTACTTCACAAAATAACATACTAATTTGAAAATATTTAAAATATTTAATATAAAAGCCGAAAATTCCAAGAATTTATCAAATTATATATTAAATGAACGGCTAAGAAATTATCTCTATATATTAATAGCTAAGGATGAAAATTTCAAACTGACATCTGAATATTAACATCGGTGCCTTATATGGCGTTTCCAAAAAGACTTGGCACCAAGGTCCTCGTGGCTCAGTTGGCTAGAACGACGGTCCGGCAAACCTTAGACATGGGTTCAAGTCCGAACGTGGACGAAAATTTTTTAAAAAAAATTTCGTATAATTTGCGTCGTAATTTGTAGGCAGCAATGTTTACATTTACATTTACTTCGCAAAATAAGAAACGAATTTGAAAATATTTAATATAAAAGACGAAAATTCCAAGAATTTATCAAATGATATATGTATATATATATATATATATATATATATATATATATATATACATATATAAGTGTTTAGATAATTTCTTAGCCGTTTATTAAATATAACAATTGATAAATTATTGGAGTTTTTCGGCTTTTATATGAAATATTTACATATATCAAATTAGAATGTATGTAATTGCAGAGTAAGTGGGGATGTAAACATTGCTGTCTACAAATTAAAAAGCAAATCATACGAAATTTTTTTATTTGAAAAATATGGTCTACGTTCTAATTTGATATTTGTAAATATTTCATATAAAAGCCGAAAAACTCCAATAATTTATCAATTGTTATACATATATATATATATATATATATATATATATATTTAGTGTTTAAAGAATTTTGTTTTTCTTTTTTCTTTTATTGGCCGTGTCTTAATATTAAAAATAATACTAGATTTTTATTGGTTTTAGCGACCTTTTATTGAATCTTGTTTCCAGATGCTTGAAAAAGACTGAATTGATAAAAGTCGAAACGTCGTAAACAACATCAAAATTCAATAAAAGGTCGCTAAAACCAATAAAAATCTAGTATTATTTTTAATATATATATATATATATATATATATATATATATATATATATACAGGTTAATAATAAATTAAAAACGAGCAAGCGGTCTGTCAATTTTTTTATATTATTATTAACCAATATAATATTGTCGATAATTGTATATATATATTGTTTCAGATGTAATTATTGCGGTTTTATCAAAATTGCAAGTATGTTTTGCTTGTTTGACTAAACACACAAAACACAGTTTCACTTTCGATAAAACCGCAATAAATCCATCGGAAAAAACAACAAAGCAAGAAATATACTATAAAGCATCCACATACAAAAAAACACAAATTCAATAAATGATCGAATAGATTGAAATAACTTGTTAGAAATATACCTACCCATTATATAAACACACCCCGTATAATAACAATATAAACATTAAAACCCACCCCCCAAAGTGTTGACAAAGCTAACATTCTTTCCACCCGTCAAAATAAACACATGTCCGAAAACGGTCTATCTGCCAATACAAAAAGTTTAGTTATATTTAAAACGCGTAACAAATACTTAACAATATATAAACACCAATATAAGTAAACTTATTATAATATCGTCATTTAAATAAATTTTACAGTTTTGAAAATGATACTAAATAGAGTATCGAAACGTCAAAAGAAAATTTAATGGAGCTGTAAATAAAATGAAAGTTAACTCTATAATATGCAAAACTACGTTGAATCTTTTAAAGTATTTATTATAGACAAATATGTTACAAAATATGACAAAACTACCTACTACTTTTTAGTGGTGCCGGTACATTCTTCGTAAACAATTTTTCGAATGCAAGTGATCCAAACCAATTATTTGAACCATCATTTATTCGAAAGAACAATTGCTCAAATGTAATTTTTCGAAAACAATTATTTGAAACCATGACATGCAGCAGGTACAATAATAAAAAGTGAAACAAAATAGCTTTGAATTTTTATTTTATAATAATCTTTAGCACACAATATACACAAAAATGTTGTAACTGGATTCCGGGTTTTCTTCCGCGTTTCCATTGTTTGGTCTTTGTAAAGACCGGTGCTGGTTTCTGGACGACGTTTCGGCAAAATCACATTTGCCATCTTCAGGTCTGCGATAACTGTCTGCTTCTGCTTCTGGTTACTCGTAGTTTACGAGTAACCAGAAGCAGAAGCATGGTAGTCAGGACCGTTATTTAATTTTCAACGTAAAACACTAACCTAATCCGTAATTCATTTCTTAATATAATGTTAAATTTAAAATGGTTAATTCAATTGTTATATCACACAAAACAAACACAGTTCTCATGTTCATTGTAATGATTCTTGTTTCCAGATGCTTGAAAAAGACTGAATTGATAAAAGTCGAAACGTCGCAAACAAACATCTAAATTCAATAAAAGGTCGCTAAAACCAATAAAAATCTATTATTTTTAATATTAAAACACGGCCAATAAAATAAAAAAGAAAAACAAAATTCTTTAAACACTAAATATATATATATATATATATATATATATATATATATATATATATATATATATATAAGTGTCCCGTATCGTTATGTTCAAATTTTAGGAGTGTAAAGTAGACTTCATTTCAAGTAACAAAAACGCAAACCTTGTGTATCCATTTTTATTTGTTTTAAAGTTACAGATCTATGAATGTGATTGTCAGATCATGAAAAAAAATGTAATCTTAAAGTCAATACAAACTGATTTTATGTAAAAAATAGTTATACGATTCAATAACAGGCCTGTGATTATTAACGTCGCATAATAAAATGTTATCCTAAAATAAATAAGCACGTGTCGTAGTGCATACAGTAATTTCTTGGAGATGTACAAAAAGAGTACTGGAAATTGATTTATGATAAAGAAGGTTCTTACTTATTTCGTAAGTGCTGAACCATGAAGATCATACAATAAACAAATGTTCAGATGACTGTTACCGTTGCATTTTTTAATAAAGGATTACATTACGTTTCAGTTCATATAACAGCTTATTAGTGAGTGGACACGTTTTCTTTATTCAAAATGCCTTACCGATTTTCTTCTCAAGAGTATGCGGACATGCATTTTGTGTATGGCTACTGTAAAGGCAGTGCACGCCAAGCAGTTATTGAATACCGACATCGGTTTCCCGATAGGCGCATTCCTCATTACAGAACGTTTCTGGAAGTACAGAGACAATTTCGGGAATGCGGACTGCGTGATTAACTTTTCGACTGAGGAGTAAATTTGACTGTCAAATTGTTGGCTGTGTGGCTGAAATTTGGCTTTCAAACCCGCAATTCCAACCTTCTACAGCATTGTTTGTTTTTGCCGAATCTGTTGTAACAGCTCCAACACAGTTCCAGACATTATGTGGAAATATGGGAGCTCTTCGCTGTGTCTTCCCTCTAGTCGACCATTCCACGTGTCTCAAAATAATCTATAACTTCTTGAGTTTCTGAGGGGCAAAATGTCGCTATCACACAGTTCCTCGAATGTCACTACTATGTGATCAGGTGGAACAAAGGCTAAAGCGTTTAGCATTCTTATTTTCAATGAAAACTCTGCGTGATTATCATAACACTGTTTTTACCTATTGCCCGTACAGCCATTGGCCAACAGGAAAACAGCACCTTCTCGTTGCAGTGCCTGGAAATTCCGTCATACTTTTTCAAAACCGATCAGGCAAAAATATTAACATGTGTTTCCTTAATGTAACTTAAGGCTTCCCGATGTATTTCGAACCACAGTCCTTAATAGCTTCAGCTCGGTGCGCACATGAACACGGTGCCGTCTCTTCAATGTTGAGTTATTTTGCCACAAACTTCGCAGCAATACGCCGCATATCGAGTTCGCCAGATAGATACCCTTGTTTTAATTACCAGGCCTCTACTTCCAAAAAATATTACCTTTGTCTCGTATTATAATTACAGCCAAGAAAATAAGAAATTCTTTCTAATATACAGAATGATTCTAAATATATGCGATAAATTTTATGGGTTGATTCCTAGGGTTATTATGATTATAAAAGTTCATATGAATGTATGTCTTAACTCGCTTAGTTTTAAAGTTACGTGATTTTTAATAGTAAATTAAAAGTTCAAACAATAAAACGTACTAATACAACAATATGAACTTATAAAAATTGTTGAAAATAGAAAGCTTCTATACTCCGTTGCATTGATTTGTTTTGAAGGGAAAATATTTATTTATCATTTCTATATTATTATGTCAAGATATTGTCAAAGTTTTCTAAAATGAATTACATAAACTCTGAGTTGTACGATATGCATTTTATTTACGGTCTTACCAATGGTAATTCACGTGCAGCTAGACGTCTTTATGAAGAACGATACCCGAACCGTGTCATCCCGCTTCATTCGATATTTGCCTGTCTTCACCAATGTCTTAGCGAAATGGGAAGTTTTAAAAAACATACGGCTGACAGCTTGCGCCCGCGTACATTTAGAGGTCCGCAAGAGTAAGAAATGGCGCTAAATGAAATTAGGAAACACTACTACTACATGTACTAGAATAATTGCCTCTACCTTAAACATAAGTTAGTCCACAGCTTGGAGGATATTGAAAAATCAACTGTTGTATCCATATGGAGATCGCTTGGTAGATCCATATATTTTGCCGATGAGGTTAAATGGAGAAATATACCGTCGCTTTCTTGAAGAGGAACTACCACTACTGTTGGAAAAAACGCACGATGGTGCTCCCTCCAGGACACTTCAGTTTAGTTGCTCGTGAGTTTTTTGACGGTGACTATCCAAATCAGTGGATAGGGCGAGGAGGTCCACGACCGTGGCCTCCGCGGTTACCTATGTTTTATTTTGTTTTTTCTTGGAATATTGTTTCAGTATTTCTCACATTACCAAAGAAAGATCTTATTCAACTACAACTTAACTGCCTAATGTGTATGTATATTTAAGTGTATGTAAATATTTGTGTGAGTGGGTAGTAACTATTTTAAACATTTTATGATGGTGTCTATTATAGGGTTCACCCTGTATTCAGTTTATCAATGAAATGCCTTCGAAACCACCAGGCACTAATTATCAAGATTTTAAATCGGCATTCCCGCGATTACTTTCTAATTATTGTTCCCGTTTCCGGTTGTTTGTTGGTTTATAGTGTATAAGTTTGTTTATTTCTTGGTGCTACTTTTCCAATTTTCGCTGATTGTTATTTTATGTGTTATAAAATTAGGTAAATACCAAGCAGTAAATATGTTACAACGAATAACCAGCGAAATTTATTTCAGATTTATGTTGGCAATTTTATAGGAGAGTTTAGATTTTATAGTTTTGTACATATTAATTATTTAGGTAAATATAGCCAGCACGTGCTGTATAATACTTAACAATAACATTTTTATTTCAGATTTTAGTGTTTTAAGTTAGTTATTATTTAGCAATAGTGTTTGTAGGTTTATAAATTTTATTTCAAGGTGCACGATGTTCGATACATAGATCACACATTTTATTTATTTATATTTAACAATATTTATTTAGAATTATGGTTGAAATAGTATGTAGGTACTATTCATGATTCATGAGTATGAGTCATGAATCATGACAATCATGACTGCTACAATTGGGACAGTAGAACCTATACATTTCCATATCCTATGAAAGATCGAGAATTATTTAGTAAGTAGGTGTACCTTTGTGGCATGCCCACTCTAATAATACAAACAAAAACATTAATTAAAAGCTATTTAAATATTTTAATTTATTTTTCTTTCGAGGCCAAGAGATGGCGCAAATATGATCCCTACTTTTTATTATGTAGTGACGATTCTATTGAAGGACTTACCTATAATAGGGTTCTTTTTGTGTTAGACTTTCATACTTAGAAATTGCTTATTTTTTGTTCTAAAAAAATATATTCAGAACACTTTTTACAGAAAATAAATCTTTTCTAATATAGAAGTTAGATATTTATAGGTGTACTGTAAGAATTTTGCAGTCACAATCGAAAATATCAGTCACTATTTTCAAAACAAAAACAGATTTTAAATTCTGCAGAGCAATAATTATTAATTTCACGATGAAAATATAGTCACGTTTATATATAATATTAGACGGCAGACTATGTGCCCACACTGTCAAATTTAATAATAATATGTTTATATACTGAGAAGGATTGTTCGACGTTGAGAGATGTTATATTTGCATAGTTAAAGTGCTCTTTGTATCTGTACAATGGATCTTCAGTATTGGTAAAAAGTTGCCCTAATTTTGTAAAATCTACATTTTTATCTAATACACCTTATGTGTATTATTAAATTTAACAGTGTGGGGCACATAGTCTGCCGTCTTATTAATATAGAAAGACAAAATAGCCTATGACACTTAAACGAATGCCAGAGCAACGATAAGAATATTGCACGCTTTAGAGTATCTAATATAGTTTCTATTCAGTTTCGAAGGTTGCTTTATCATGCAAATTTCTTCTTACTCGAAAGAAGTGTGCAGATGTTTAGAATCTTTACGGGCTTATATTTCAATTCATTACATAAATAAACCATAACTGTGGAGTTGTCCCGTTTCTGGAATTTAATTTAGGAGATTTAGAATTTCATCTTCTCACCCTATTACGAACGAAGTTTGGTGTTTATTTATATTGTCTTACACTGTAATCTTAATTAAATACAAAACGAATAGCTCCTTCTGTAGGATAAATATGCATATTTAAATATAGAATGGGAAATTATTTGATAGGGAATGTAAATGAAATCATGTGTATACATGAATAAAGTCTTTGTTGTCGGCAGTAAAATCAAATATTTAAAAATCCTAATACGACTTATCGGTAAGTTAATCATCGTCTCTGTATTACTGCAGATTCCTTCTAATGTGAAGGAGCAAGTATTCGCTAATCACAAATGTTGAAAAAGTATTCGTGTTATTTCGTATGTACATACAAGTTTTATTTACACACTTAAAGGGAATATATGTATATCTAGAGCAGGCGCGGCTCGTGATGACGTATTTGGGAGGGCGCGTACAATGATGCGAGTGCTTCGTGTATTCTCGTGTAGCTGTAGCGTTTTCTTAGTAAACACCGAAAACATACGAGGCACTCGCATCATTGTACACGCCCTCCTAAATACGTCATCACGAGCCGCGCCTGCTAGAGATGCTTATATTTTAATACTAATATACAAGGGAGTATTGATATTTAGTTAACCTTGGCCATTTTCCTTGAACAACACAAAATCTTGTTATAATGGCAAGAAATAATGACATTTTAAAAGTGTCAGTTTAAAATCTTACGCCAAAAAGTTTGAGTATTGCTGTGCAGTAAATTTTAAAGGAAGACACGTCGACTGCAAATATGAAAATCGATAAATTGGAGTATCGAGGTATCATCAAATACTTGTATTTGAAGAGGTTAAGTGGTAAGAAAATTTAAAAAGAAATTTACGAGAATATGCTTAAAGCACTTGGCGATCAGTACCCATCACATGCGACTGTGAAAAATTGAATTGTGTCTTTCAAAAGAGGAAAAACTTTCCGTCGAAGACGAGAAGCGACCAGAAAGATCGATTTCGTAGTCCACCGCCGAAAATATTGACGCAGTTCATGACATGATACGAATTTGGCCGACACATATAGCTGAGGCACTAAAGATTTCCTATGAACGCGTTATCATAAAATTCACGTCGATTTAGATATGAAAAAAATTCTGCAAAATGGACTCCTAAATGTTTGAACGATGAACACAAACGAACAAGAGTGAAAGCATTACGGTCAATCTGTGCTCGTTTTGAAGAAGATCCAGAATATGGATCCAATCATAGGTCCATTTTTACGACGCAGAAATAAGAAACACCGATCGATGTAGAGATCATGGTTCTCCGAGGCCAAAGAAGTTTCGAGGTCAAAAATCCACTGGAAAAGTTCTTACTTAGTTTTTTTGGGATATGCTTGGAATAATTCACAAGCAAACAAAATTAAATTTTTTTCTTGATGCCAAGAAGCTGACAACTGATTTTGGATATATTTAATGTGGTGATTCCAAATATACATTTTTTTTTACTTTTTTTCGTAGCAGCTTTAGTTTTTGAGATCCATTCCGTTTTAGTAACAGGCAAAAATAAAATACACAAAATATCCTTGTTTTCTTTTGTTTTCGGGACAACAGAACTAAAGATCAGCACTGGGTTAACAAAAATTGACACTTCATGACTCAATGAAACGTCATGGTTCCAGGAAAAGAAAACATAATCAACGAACCTTTCGTTGCGAGAGGAAACATCATATTTCTACAGTTGCATATCAAGTTGGGACTTATAAAGCAATTCGTGTAGGCTTTAAATCAATATGGACTTTGCTTTGGGGAGTTAATACGTAAATTTAGTGAGCCTAGCATGGAAAAACTGAATAAAGATGGCACTCGGATAAGACAGCTTAGACAAAATTACTTACCACAGCAATGAACGAGATTGAATCTAATGCTTGATATTCATTTGTTCAAGTAGTACAAAATTTTCTTGACAATCATAAAGCAATGAATTGCACAGAATCAGTGGAATATATGCTTTTTAAATTTAATATTCTTGATTGTAACATGAGCGTAAAACTTCACTATCTCCACAACCACTTAGATCAATTTCCACAAAACCTAGGTGATTACAGTGAAGAAAAGGGTGAAAGTTTTCAATAGGACCTTTAGACGATGGAAGAACGATATCAAAGAAAATGTGACACCCACATGATGGCCAACTACTGTCGGAGTCTGCAGCGAGACTGTCCTACTGAACTTCATGCTAGAAAATCGTATACAAGATTCTTTTTAGTGATAAGCCATAAATGCATATTTATATCTAATTTGTGAATTAAATAACTTGTATTATTTGTTTTTCTACGAGACTTTGTCGAAGATACTGGTACTTATAACCTGAAATGTATATGAATTAAAAATATGTTTTTTTTCTAAAAGAGATCAATGCAGCGTACCTCAAAAAGTAGATCTGATGGGCTAAATCCGACAGTTGTTTTGGATTCTACACCTAAACATTGCCTAGAAACAGTTAAAAAAGGGAAGGCACCAAAATGTGTGTTGGGCTGTGTTATGATCGATTACCTAAAAAAACGTCAGACCATCACTGGAGGTTCTTATTCTAAAGAAGTGGCATGTTAGTGAAAGATTTGTTGTTTTGGCAGGACAATGCCTCTACACACAAATCGCATACAAATCAGGATCTAGAGTTCGACTTACTGGAACACCCGGCCTATTCCCCAGCCTTAGCCCCCTCAGAATATTATCTGTTTCCTAGACAAAAAAAAAGTTTGAAAGGACGTCAATTTTTGTGTAACGAAGAGGTAATAGAAGCTGTGGAGAGCTTGTTTGCAGGCCAAGAAGAACCTGTTTTTTAGAAGGGTAAAAGGCGTTACAGGATCCGTGTATTATCTGTTTTAATTTAACAGGAGACTTCAATAATAAATAAAATATTCTCATCTTTAAATTATTTCAATAGTAGGCTAAGAATATATCAATACCCCTTCGTACTTGCATGGATGTCTATATTGTATACCTATAATATATATGATTTAATTATCTCTAACTAAAATAATATTCATAATATATTTCTTCTCGAATATTAAAGTTCCAGTTTAGATCTAAACCTGCACTGGATACGCATAGTGTATCCCAGATCCCAGGCCTCACTCTTCTACGAAGAATAATGCAGTCCTAAGTATCTTTCTTGTAACAGTGAGGAAGCAATGATAAGGACGCGATTACAGCCTGGAATCCTAGATGCAATCATAGACAACGGCAGCAGAAGCACAAAATTTCTCCAAACGCGAATGCTCGCACATTACACATATCGTAAAGCATGAAAACAGAAGCTACGAAAAACAATATCGCAAATGAATATGTGCATCACAATAGCTACGAAATGACACACTTATATCGGGTGTCTCAACGGAAGGTTTGTTTTTGAAATTCGCGCGAAATATGGTTAAGTTGGTACTAAAGCGGTGACATTTGACAGTTAGCATTGTGAAGTCTTGACATTTCAAGAATGCAGCGCTATACAAACGAGAAACGTGTACTTATTGTGAAAATCTATTACCAAAATGGAGAATCTATCGTGGGTACATTTCGCAATTTACGATCATTTTGGTATTCATAATCGCCCAAGTAAGACCGCGATTACGAAATTAATTGAAAAGTTTGAACGCACTGGTTCTGTGGCAGACGTAAAAACACATCTGCGTCCTCGCAGCGGTCGTTCGGCTGAAAACATACCGCAGTTGAAGAAAGTGTGGCCGATGATGCGCGCACCTCGATTCGTCGTCGTGCACAGCAATTAGACCTTTCCAGAAGTACTGTGCAGCGTATTTTGACCAAGGATTTGCACTTACATGCATACAAGACCCAATTGACGCAGACATTGAAACCAGCCGACCATGGACAGCGCCGTGAGTTCTGCAATTGGGTGTTAGCGATGCAACAGGATAATCCCGATTTTGCGACACAAATCATCTTCAGTGTTGAAGCGCATTTTCAACTTAATGGTTACCTTAACAAACAAAATTACAGAATTTGGGGCGCTGAGAATCCTCGTGTGATTGAAGAACAACCTATGCACCCGCCACGAGTCACTGTTTGGTGCGGATTTTGGGCCGGCGGTGTAATGGGACCATCCTTTTTTGAAAACGCTGATGGTGCCGCGGTAACCGTCACTGGTGATCGTTATCGTGACATGATAGCCCATTATTTGTGGGCTGAGTTGGATGGTATGGATGTGGATAACTTCTGGTTTCAGCAAGATGGTGCCACCAGTCACACAGCGAACCAAACAAATGAGTTATTGCGCACGAGAAATTACACGACCTGGAGCGTGTAATTTCTCGTCATGGCGATCAAAATTGGCCACCAAGATCGTGCGATATCACGCCGATGGACTTTTTTCTTTGGGGATTTTTGAAAGGAAAGGTTTATGCTAACAATCCTCAAACACTTCAACGGCTGAAAGACGCGATTTGAAACGCGATTGCTGAGATGGTGCCGCAATTGTGTGCAAGAGTCATACAAAAGTTCGTCAACAGAATGGACATCTGTCAACGTAGTGGTGGCGGCCACTTGTCAGATATTGTGTTCCACATGTAATGTCCATGTCTGTACTTTATCATGAATTAAAAACATTGACAATTTTCAACAATCTAATGTGTTTAATTGCAACTTCAAAAACAAACCTCCCGTTGAGAAACCCGATATTAGAGCAGTTGAAATTTATCGCGAGAGCTAGAAAAAAGGCCTTTGGTGTCAAAAATAAATCAAATGAAACGGTTGGAGTTTGCAAAGGCTCATGCCTATTGGGTCGTAGAAAAGTTAATCACAAAACGACAAGCATTTAATGAAAAATAAACTCAAACAACATTCAAAACAGGAAAGTGGAAATAAAATGCTTAATATAGGGCTTCGTTTCGTGGCGAGGGTGGCCCCCACCAACGCATATAGGGCATTATGGATAGTGCTCATTATATACTTTCTCAGAACTGTAATGCTACTACTTACTGAAGAGTATTTGCAAAATACTGAAGATTGGAGTTCGATCGAGATTTGTGGGAAGTAATAAAAATGGAAATATTAAAAGTACAAATGATTTATTTAACCAAGTTTATAGTTGAATTGATGCCAAAAACGTTATTTGAACGTATGTGGTTAGTGTGCTCAATTTAGTTAAAAGTTTCGAATTTCAGACCAGGTTCGAATCTGACACGAGCACATTTAGCAATAAAAAAATTGGGAAGACATATATATCAGACACGAGTTTGGCAAGAACTGGCCCTTCTCAGGGCCACCCTGAAGACGTCAGTAGATTGACTGCCGAAACGTCGGATTAATCAAACCCTACAAACGATGGAAATAGCCCAAACAACTAATTCATTATGATCCCCATTTGATATATTGTCCTGCTGGGTTGTGATAGCACGTGTTTTGCAAACAAATAAAAATATATTTGAATTGTTTAAAAGATTAATTATTAAATGATGAATTTTGTATTTGATAAATATTTGTGTTGGTCAACCTGATTGACGAAAATAATTTCACGAACGAGTAAAAATTGCAAAGTGTAAAGCGTGCAAGAAAAATTCCATCCAAAAAAAATTGCATACAACGAAAATTGCAAACTGTAAAGCGGCCTTTACGGTGAATTAATAATAATATATGCAAGCTTCCAGTCAAATTTCATTCTCACAAACAATACAGCCTTTTTCAATGTCGTATGCAAAACATTTGCTTGAAAGAATAATTGTATCTGAGCCATTGCTACATGGACAAACTTTAAATTATTTACCAACCCTTTCAATATGTACCTCTTCCAAGCTAATTTTTAGAAGTATACGTCTTCAAGTGTCTCTTAATAAGCGTTAAATGATATGTAGTGTAATTTTAGTAACTTTGAAAAAGTCTTAAGAGTTATCTAGTTTACTTAAATTTGAGAAAAGTAGCTTCTTAATGTAACAAGCAAAAATATCTACAATACACTGTCACTTCGATTTTGTTATTACTTGCATGAAATACATTAAATATAAACAATTCTTATATAAACAATTACAAGAAAACTTAAGAATTGATGTTATACATACGAACCATCGAATATTTATTTTACGCACTAAATACATACAAGACTGAAGCATTAATATTTTAGAACACACTGCACGAAATGACATCGTTTTTTAGAATACATACTGTCAACATCGTAACTGTTGAACTTTCGACGTGGCTCACACCCTACTGCTTGGAACAACGCTTCCGTAAAGGGTAGTTGCCAGAGCAGGTAACTTTAAAACATACTTCGCATACAGACAGTTCGTTCCCTTGGGGAAATTTAGCATGAAATATGTGTTCTACATATAAAGGGATCGAGCACAAAATCTCTTTTTTTTACGTTAAATAAAATAGATATGTACGAAATATGGATTTTCACCTTTTAATCTATAAAATTACGTGTTTTATATATTTCATATTTAATGCAAAATTCTAATGATTTCATCAGGTTTATTTACATTATAACATTGCCATCTTAACAATTTTTACTTAATTCTGGTAAATTCTATAATAGGATATGGTTGTCTATTTTTTTCTATTCATTTAAATTATGTTAAGACATTTAAAAAGGTATATAATCCCTTACCACAATTATTAGTCGTATCCTAAATACGTATTTCGACAACTAAGTTGTCATCATCAGTAGGTAAAAACTACTAATTAGTAGTTTTTACCTACTGATGATGACAACTTCGCACTTGTGGTTAAATAAAAATTTAAAAAGGTATATAACCCCTTACCACAATTATTAGTCGTATCCTAAATACGTATTTCGACAACTAAGTTGTCATCATCAGTAGGTAAAAACTACTAATTAGTAGTTTTTACCTACTGATGATGACAACTTAGTTGTCGAAATACGTATTTAGGATACGACTAATAATTGTGGTAAGGGGTTATATACCTTTTTAAATTTTTATTTAACCACAGTCTCCATTGAAAGAATTATGTTAAGACATGTTAAAAAATATCTTAATAACGATTACCAAATACGAGGGTTGCTACTAGTGTATCCGAATTCTCGGTGATGATCGATGCAGTTTTGTATACATTTGAACCAATTCCTATAGTACTTTTTTCATATCGATTAAGGTACATATATCTAAAACATGCATTTAGAACGCATCAACGGCTTCTTTACGTCGAGAATCGTGGATCACGTAGTTTATTTTGCACGTACGAGAAGAAAAAGAAATCATTTGGTACCAAATCAGAGCTGGACGGCGGATGAACCCACAATTCGATGTTTTGACCGGTCAAATATTGAGTTGTTTGTGCTGATGTGAGATGTAAGAGCTGGCATCGTCATGGTGAAGAACGATTCTAGGTCGCTGGTTGGTTTTTCTTAGTTCTCTAAAGGCTTCTGGCAAACAAATGGTTGTATACGAGAGGCAAGTTGAAATTATTGAGAATAAAATACACAGTTAATATTTTCTAGGATTTTATTTGAAATATGCTCAAATTAATTCCCTTCAGTAATGATACACTTGACCATTCTTCCTTTCCACAATTTAGAAACTTCCAACCAATCTTCTTTCGGAATATCTTCAAAATAAGTGTGAACTGCGGTATCAATCTCTTCTTCAGACGTAAATCTGCTGCCCCGCAAAATGCGTTTAAGCCCAAAATATAGCCAAAAGTTGCATATTGCCAAGTCAGGTGAGTACGATGGATGTTCTATTACTTTTATATTTTTTCCAGCCAAAAACTGAAGAGTTAAAACTGCCGTATGGGACGATGCAATATCATGAGGGAGCATAATTCCCTTGTCTGGAACTCTACTGAACACTTCAGGCAAACATTTTCCAGTGTACCACTTATACCACATACATAACCTTATTCATAGCTTGCTGCTTCCTAGTCGTTGTAGGAGTTTCCTCCGTGACTCCATACACGACTCTCTTGACGTGTAGGAAGTTCTACAAAGGGAATATAAGTTTCGTCAGTTGTCACTATTTTGGAAAAAATTTCGTGCCCGCCATTTCTTAAGAAATTTAAAGTTTCATGGCAAATTCTTACGCGTTCTGCTTTTTGGAAGTCAAAAAGGTGATGCGGCACAAAACAACTTACCACTTTTTTAAATGTAGGTGATCGGGTATGATTGTTTTAAGAGCTGAGCGTCCAATCTTGAGTTGATACTCTATTATCGCATAAGTGGCTTTATTGTCCTCTTCAATTATTTTTTTAAAACCTGCAATGTTTTTATCAGTCACAGCCCTAGAACGACTCCCTGTCCCTTTTTGATGCTGAAGAGAACTCCTTCCGCATTCAAATTCCTTATACCATCGGTAAATTGTAGCCAAGGAAGGTGCTTGTTCACTAAAAACTGAATTTAAACTCTCTTTGCATTCATAAGCGCTTAAACCTAATCATAATAAATTATGATTTCAAAGTGCTCTCCATTTTATTTTACTTTTGAAAAATAAGTAGCTACTCAAGTTATAACGAACGTAGCTTCAACAACAAAACGTCAAATGACGGATAAAGAGTTGCTCTAAATAAACACTGTATGATTGTTTTTCAGGGTCTACTTTATTTTCTAATTTTCAATCAATTCAGCTTATTCGTCGTGCCATTTAGAATTGAGCGTTCTACAATCCTCTCGAGTCTATTTCGTGCCCAAAAAAAAAACAGGCGACCATTTTCTTTGAAGTGGTTCTAGCTCGAACAACTTTTGTAGGGGTTGGTTCGTCTTAGAACACTCACCATAGAGCGCAACTGTTTGCATTTTTTCAGTATTTCATTGGACTAACAGCCACGAGCCTTCTCTCGAGCGGTTGCCAAATTATACGAGATCCAACGAGAACAAATATTTTTAACGACTAAATATTCATAAAAAGTAACTTATTTATGCTTCATCGGCAAGGATTTCATGACCCACCAGAATCAGAAATGTGGACATTAGACAACAAATGTAATTGCAAAACACGATTATGAATGACATCGAGAGAAAACAACTCACTTGGTACGGCCTTGTATAGCCTATGGAAAACAATAGGGTACTGAAACAAGCAGTTACTTAGATGCCTAAATATCCAATCTCCAAGATCATCGTTGGGAAGGCTGGAGGAGGCAGTACGTCTAGATATTGGACAACCTTCACGCACGTTTTAAAATTATTGAGTTTAGAGCTACACTCTATTTACGTTTAGAACATAGTAATGAGACCTACGGTATGTACAATATGCGTACATATTACATAAAATCAATGAACATTTATGTGGAGACAATGGTAAATTGAATAATTTTGCCCAGAAAAATTCCCAATTAGAATAACTTACTTGTAAGTAAATTAACAGTCTTTTATTAATTTAACTAAAGTTGTTTTTATGCAACATAAATTAATTGAATGAGCTGGACGCGTTTCCCTCATGTAAATTTTGCTTCTCTTTTGTCTAATAATATGCCAGAAAATACTGCCCTATCTTTTTCAAGGCTATATTATTAACGTAAATGAAGTATAGAATACATGAATGTTTGCAAGGAACGAAATTTTGAAACAATCATATAACATGTCTTCAAAGGCTTTCTTCATTATAGTTGCCTGTTTCTTAAGTAATTAAGTAATCAAAGATTAGTGTATATCCAAAGCTTTAACAAACTTCAAATTCTGATAGCTGCAATACATAAATTCAAATTATAACCGCTTATATTTTTAAAATTATCTTATTATAATATTTGAGTTACAGCTTAAAATATTTATTATTCAAAGTTACTATAGAACTGGCTAAAAATTAGAAAATGGAGATTGGGAGGGCAACAGTATCCTAATCTGCCAGTTACTTACGTACAACTGCTAAAACATTTACAAGCTTGTGTTATTCGATTTGAAGAAACAGGGGCAATAACTCGTAAACCTGGCGGTGGAGCACTTAGAAAACGAACAGCAAACTGCATAGAGGATATTCGACGTCGACTTACCAAAAAATTAATCGCAAAACTATAACGAGTTCATTTGTCAGTGGGGACATGTCATACTATTTTAAAAAAGGATTTGAAGTTGTTTCCAAATAAAATTCAAGCAGTTTCGGATCTCGAACAGGTAGATTTTGTTACGAGAACACAGTATTGTCTATGGTTTTTGAATAATATAAATAATAATGACATTCTCGACAAATGCTTCTTTTAGGATGAGGCTTGGTTCTATCTTTCAAGATATTTAAACAAGTAAAATATGATAATTTGGTCTGCAGAAAACCCTCATGAATTTGTGGAAACCACGCCACATTCACAAAAAATAGGGGTTTAGCTAGCAGTTTCAAGAAGACGAATTATTGGGCCTATATTTTTTAATCAAACAATAACTGCTGAAAGATGATGAACATACGGAAGGATATTTCCAGCAAGATAATCCACCAGCCCACAAATCTCGAGAAACAATAGCTTCCTTGCAAGAATTGTTCGGTAGATAAATTATTAATTTTCCTCCAAAATCCCCAGAATTGACAATTTTGACTATTTTATTTTCCCATATTTTATTCTTTCCCATTTTCAAGACCAGGCATCACACAACTGAAGAGCTTCGTAATGCTATTGCGAATTCTTGTACTGACATAGCCCAAGAAATCTTAATAAATGGCTTTGAAAGCATGAAGCTTAGAGTTCAACTTTGTCTTCAAAATAATGTCAACATGTCCAACATCTGCTTTAGTATTATTTTCTTTTTATTTTGACCATTGTAATAAATTTAGTTGAAAAACTAAATTACCAATTATTACAGACTTTTACATGACATAACCAAACTATTAAAATTATACGTTTGTGAGAGAATACATGCAGTCTCAGCAACCATTACAAAAAACGCATGTCCGTCTCTAATGAGGAAAGTTTTTGAAGGCAGGTTATATTCCGTTGTCTCTAAGACTTTCAAGAAGTGTTGCATTCTATGAAATTTTAAATATCTAGTTCACTAATTTTATTTCTAGATCCATTAAAAAATTAAAATTTTGTTTATAATAATTAGGATTATTATAAACACTTTTGTTAAATGAACAATAAAATTCTCAAACACTACCTTCCTCTTCAATAGCATCTCTTTAAACATTTTAAGAATTTCGAGAAGCAATATATTGCTGTGTATTGTGGAAATATATTGAAGATAATCCACAGTGCACCACCATGAGTCCGAGCTGCCTTACGGAGAGTTTATTTCTTTTAATAGAGTCCTCTAAAGTCTCAGGTTCATTTAAGAACGTGGACAGAAAAACAAAATATAAACATTAAAACAAGCACTTTTCTACAAAATTTTATTAAAAAAAAATAAAAAATAAAAAAATCGTCTTCATAAAGTATAAAGACGCGCTACTGCAACAATAATGCAATAAGCAGAGGAAAACTTGTATGGTAATGAACTCATACAATGAAAAAACCTCTTATTAACGCGAGCAAAATTACACTAATTAAATAGGTCGGAAAACTTTCAAATTCAAATATTTACATTAACCCCTAAACTACAAACGTCAACAAACTGTTAACTACGCGTGTCAATGATCAGATCATGCGCAACATAAACATGATAAAATATTCCCTCCAAAAACCTGACTTCAATATACTACTAACACATGAAAGCAGAAAAACTCCCTCATAAGAAATATGAAAATTTTCCTTGCTATTCATCTACTAATGAAAATATATCAAAATTAAATATAATCAATTAAACTATGAGTTCAAAATTATGAAAATTATTATCAAGAAAAATATCCAATAAATTTATTTGCAAAAGGACTACTTACATTAATTAATGTAACCTCAGCACACACAAAAACTTAACGAGAGATTTTTCAGATGAATCATACATTTCAAATCAAAATTACAAGTTAAAACACTCGTAACAAATCGATAATTAAATTGAACCCATCAAAAATCAAAAACTAAAAACATAAACCGAACTTATTCAAATATTTTAAATAAAGAAGAAGTCCTTATTCAAAAATTAACACATGTGAATCATCTGAAGGTACATAAATCTCTGGTGCGGAAATAACATTCTTCCGAGAATAAAAAAAAAATCAAGCTACAAACCTCGAACGATACAACGTCCGGTAATATTCCACAACGTGAATCAAGACAATCTTCGAACAATATACAGTCTAGGTATAAAATACACGCCAATTTAAATTTTTAAATAAAATATTACAAATCACTAAATATAAGCCTGAAAATAAATTATATATAATTAATAATTATATTTAAAAATATTCTTCGGGGAAAAATCCACAATAATATGTGCTCGAAAGGTTTAATGTAAGCGAAAACAAATGAGGGCGAAGATGCACAAAGTATTTATTTTAATCAGATTAGTTTCAAAGTAAATGGGAAGATGCTACCGCTGAACGTTCTTTATATACAAGAGAAAATTTAAACTTCGTGTTCAAATATGATGTAAAAACAATTTTTTTGACTCTATATTACTTTTGTACATCTACTATCCTACTATAAGCAAAGTTCAATTTTTCCTACACAGTTTAATTATAAATATTTGTCGTTTTATTTAATAAACCAACTTATCTGCATTAAACTGATTAAATTATCTGATAATGCAAGTATTTAATGTTTGTGTTTATATTAACATATGGTAGATTGAAACGCACTAAAGTAAATAATGTAAATACAAACATGAAATACAATCGCTTTCCTACTCTAGTTCAGATTTGTTCAAATAAATCATAAAAGATTACATGTGTCTAAAGCACCGCTTTCTTGTTTATATCAGCTGTGTATGTACACACAATATATATATATATATATATATATATATATATATATATATATGATTTTAAACCAAGATATCTTTCAATGTCATATTGTCATATACATACATATGTTCATGTTTGTATGTATTGTATGTATACACGTACATATGTATTTTTTCAATTCTGCCATCCGTGATGTATTGTTATAATTTTATCGTAACTTGATTGTGTCAGTACTACTGACACAATCAAGTTACGATAAAATTATAACAATCTGGTGTTTTTTAAAGCTGTCTGATTTTTTGCGTATTCAATACGCAAAAAATCAGACAGCTTTAAAAAAACACCAGATAACATAACTTAACATAACACATAATTTTGATTTTGAAAACACAAAAATGACTCAGTAGTCTATATATATATACATTAGAACTTATGAATTTAAGCGATACGTGTAGTTCGCAGAATGGGGGAAAAGGAGAGAAAATACAAATACAAAATTGTATTTCTTTTTCAATATATTCACCTGCAATCCTAATACTTTTTTCAGATTTTTCAATTAGCTTTTGTATGCCTCCATAAAAAATATGTTTTATCTTTGTCTGAAAAATACGCCTTTAAGGCTGTCGCACCTTACTGTCCAGCACCTGCCGGCGACGGATAGAGGGATCGCTCACCTTTCCGGGAGCGACCGGCAAACCGAATGGTGTGAACGCAAATTTTTCAATATATATTATGTAACAGTGACAGGTGCATCATGTCTGTTTGCAATAGCTCCGATGATGAAGAAGTTCGTGTACTAGTCGCCACATTATTAGCTGAAGAAGAAGAACATAAGAAGAAAAAGAAGAGGAATATGTGGATGCATCCCATTAATCAAAAGAGAGCAAATCTGGATGGAGAGTTTCATCATTTGTAGATCGATCTAAAAGAAGACGAAATGAAATTTTTGCAGTATTTTGAACAACAGCCTAAATATTACAAAATAGATTTGCACCCGACAGGTTTCGGAAAGTTAATGCTGGCCAGCGACGGTCTGCGATGCGCCCACTAGGCCAGGCCATCCCGATATATCCCGTCGTTTGTCGGCAAGGATCGGAGACCAGCACCAGCGGACTAGTGGGCGGTCGTTTATTTATTTGTATTGATATAGTCCTATCCGTTTTTTAACGGGCCGCGCTGTGCTGTGCCGTGCTGGTCTAATGTATGACAACATTTACTTCTTCATCGCTCGTCAATATCTTCCCACGCAGTTCTTTTTTAATTTCTTGGAACAGGTAAAAACCATTCGGAGCCAGGTGTGGACTATAGGGTTGGTGATTCAAAATATCGAAGCCCACTTTATGCAAGGCTTCCTGTGCAACACGATACATTGTCGTGGAGGAGCAGGACACCTTTTCTCCCTCTTTCTTATTTTTTTTGACTTCTCTTAACGACTCCAAGCATTGTTCTTTCGCGATAAATTTTAACAGTTTCGTAATAGATGTTAAAAAAGTTTCATGTATGCTGGAAAGTTTAATTTTACAATACAAAAAAAAATAATAGTAGATCCCCTGAACTAAGAGTAGCGGATTTATAAAATAGTTAATAATAAGAATAATAATCCTAGTAATTATAACTACATGACATTGCAGTGCAATTAACTATGGTCTTAAATAGTCCATCCGCGAGCCATCCTCAACTAATTTGGTAAATGTAACTTCGTACCTGGAGTTCATACGAGGAATCAAAAACGACATTAGCTTCAATATGAACGAGCAGTCACTAACGTTTTTATCAGTTTAGTTAGGAATTTCCTACAAATATTCTCCATTCTTACGCTTAGAGATGACATGCCATGGCGTAAAAGCCAATCATCCTGGGATGCACCACACGTTCCGGGTAGATACCACCAGTCTTGAATGTGAGGTACTTCAAAAATTTACGGTGAACACGGTCCAAAGGAATAGAATCGCAAGCATAGATGGGATACCAAATTAATGAAGCGTATTCCATTTTGCTCAAAACATAAGCATAGTACAGTTATTGAAGGAATCTAATATCTTTAAAGTATTTTGATACACGCATAATAAATCCTAGAGTTTTGCAGACATCGGAACACATATGGATTATAGTAGATAATAGTTGCTCTATTTGCATTAAAATAGATCTGCAATAGTACTGGCAACACTGACTCTAGGGATATAGCGTAGTATTCTTCAGTTATGGAAACGCCTTTATAATCTTATCTTTTCGTTTAAATAAAACTAATGGCAATTAAAAACACACTATATTAATAATAAAAATACACTAAAAAACACTTAATAACTAGTAACAACAATAACAGTATTTATATTCACAATATTTATTCCACCTTCCTAATATATTCTAACACCGCGGTCGTTGCTTGAATGTCTCCTCTTCTCTGGCGAGCGACATTTATCATCATCAGTTTTCTCGAATTTTCTATTCTGGAAAGTTGTTGGACGTACGCATCTGATAACATCATCCATTATGGTCATTGCGAAGCACACGTCACACTAACAGGATTCCTTCTGAGTCCAAAAAAGGCGTCATGAGTTTTTCGGCCGATTGTGATACCTATACCACCGCTTGGACTCAGCTTCATAATGATGAACCCTAGTTTCATCGCCAGTAACAATATGACTCAATGCTCTAGGTCACATAGGTCCAAAAAAACACACGGGAACATTACATACGTTGTCATTTTTGTGACGGCGTGAGCATTCTTAGCACCGATCTTGCGCTGACCTTCACCAAGTCCAAGATGATCATGAAGAATTTTAAAACGGGCAGATACTTTAATAATTCCTGCGAGTTGTGTTTTTTTAGCCGAGCATCATATATTCTTAATTTTTCGATTTTTCGAACAAGTTTGGAATGGTCACTTCAATAGGCCGCCCTGGCCATCGGTCATCTTCAAGTGATTCCCTACTTTGCTTAAAGAGACTGTGCCACTTATAAATCATAGTGTTGTCCAGTCTTAAAGACAACCCCTCGTCTTTGTATAAGAACTGTATTTTTCAGGTTGACGATTTGAAAATAATTTTAAAAATCATTTTAAAAGTTTGCTGGCATTAATTTTTTTTTAATTTTAAATCTCCAAAGGGCATTGAGCATTGAAACTGGACAAAGTTTATCTAACAAATTTTTTGTTAATACATTTTACATTACATTTTATTTTATAAATTACACTTAGAACTTATTTCTAGACACTGCACTGGCACTACACTAGTTCAAACAGTTTTAATCTCTTGAACCGCCTTGGCCGGCGGCTCAATGGTGTCCGTTGTTGTCGAGTAGCGAAATCACTTCGATAATATCGTGGTTTTCGAACCTTTTTTGATGTTTGCCTACAGGCATTAAAATTAACAATTCAAAAACAGTTTTAAGCGTAATATATTATAAAGTTGCTGGCAAATTATGTCGTTTGCGGATTTGAATGGGAACGTTTTGAAATTAGATTGCTATTTTATAGAAAACACATTTTGAAAATTCTAATAAAAGAAAAGATAAGAAATTGAAGTTATTGAATTTTGGTTAGATAATACGGGTGTGATTTGATAGCAAAATAACTTGTCAATGAAATACTTATTTTAGGGGCATTTTGCAAGATGATTTCTATCCAATTCTATAACACTTAGCCCAATGACTCTGCAAATTTTTAAGCCATCTATAACGAGTAGTTTACTTTACGATTGTAAAACTTATCGGAAAAATTTAGGCAAAATTTCGGCAGTAGCCTTCTAAAACATTGCGGAAGTCAGCAATATCCATACTCTGATAAATCACCCTCTCGTCAAATCACCCTCGTATGCGCATACTAATATTTCTTCTGTAAAACTTATTTCTTACGTCAAGCTTAATCTCGATATAGGTTATCGCTTATACTGGATCACAGGATAAGAGAGAAGAATCCATTTAAAAAATTTAATATTTAGTGAATTATTTTTAAGAGATACGAGGCATGTCCACAAACTAATTTCCGATAGGTCATAAAAATTATACGAAATTAGTTTATTTAATTTATTATCTTTCGCCTACATACTGTTAAAAGATGAACGGTTCACGCCACTAGTGCAAAAAAGATCCGTAAAGCGATCACATTGGATGTAAAGCTTGATGTTTTAAGATGGCTCGAAGCAGGTCAGAAAAATAATGAAATAGGAAAAGCTTTAGGCCTCGCTGCTTCAACTGTTTGTACAATTAAGAACAATTAAGATAAAATAAGAAATAGTTTACAAAGAGTAACATCTTTAACTGCAAAAAATGTTTCAAAACAAAGAAGTGCGGTAATGGAACGAATGCTAAGTGTATGGATAGACCACCAATCCCAACAAAATATTGCGATAAGCACCACTATTATACAAGAAAAAGCCAGAAACCTTCACCAGTATTTAATAACGAAAAATGGGGAAGGATCTAAGACAGAGCAGTTTTTAGCTAGCAAAGGATGGTTTGATAGATTTAAAAAACGGCATTCCTTACATAATATAAAAATGTCTGGTGAAGCAGCAAGTGCAGATGCTGAGGCGGCAAAAAATTATCCTGCAACATTTAAAAAAATTATAGAAGACGGTGGCTATACCCCACAGCAAGTATACAATGTAGACGAAACAGGTCTGTTTTGGAAAAGAATGCCATCTAGAACATTCATTTCCAAACAAGAAAAATCTGCGTCAGGGTTTAAGGCAGCTAAAGACCGTATTACGATTTTATTTGGAGGGAATGCTGCAGGAGATAATAAGTTAAAGCCCATGCTTATTTATCATGCTGAAAATCCACGAGCCTTCAAAGGTTGTAACAAATCAGAACTTGGTGTTATCTGGCGATCAAATAAAAAAAGGTGGATGACAGCAAATCTTTTTGAAGACTGGTTGAATAATTTTTTTGCAAGTTCTGTGAGAAAATTTAATTCAGAGCAAAATATTTCAAACAAGGCATTGCTAATTATTGACAATGCACCTAGCCATAAGCTAACTCTAATACCTGACAACATCAAAGTCGTATTCCTAACACCAAATACCTCCTATAACACCTATACTCCTATACTTCAACCAATGGATCAGGGTGTAATTGCTAACTTTAAGGCGTATTATTTGCGCCGCGTTTTCAAGAATCTTATCAAATATGTTGATGGTCCAAACCGGACAACTATTACAGAATTTTGGAAGCAATTTAATATATTTAATGCTATTGATAACATTATAAAATCTTGGGATGAAGTTAAGGAAACAGCCATGAATGGAGTATGGAAAAAATTATGGCCGGAATGCACTAATGATTTCGGTAGTTCATTACAAAACATTCAAGAAATTCAAAATGAAATTGTTGCTATGGCACACGAAGTCGGTATGGATGAAGTGGGCAATGAAGATGTGGCAGAAGTTCTTGGATCGGGACAGGAAGATGTTTCAAATGAAGAATTAATAGCGATGCTTGAAGGAAGCACGGATGCAGAAAATGCGGGGAGTCTTACGCATTGCGAAAGTTCTCGTATTTTAACATCGCAAAAAATGTCAAAAGCGTTTTCTCTTATCCAGGAAGCTATCGATATATTTTCGGAAAACGATCCTTCTGCAGAAAGAAGTCTTAAGGTTTCCAGAGAAATAGAAAACTTAATTCTTTACTATATACAATTATACAAAGATAAAAATAAATGTGCGAAGCAAACCTCATTAGTTTCTTATTTTTCTAAAAAAAATGTTGCAGCTCCTAATATTCAAGAATCTGTGGAATCTATTTCCGATGCCAGTTTAGATGAAGGATCATCTACTAGCTTAGGCGAGGGCTCATACAACACATCAGAATAGATATAACATTTATAATTAATAATTTTTTAATATGTGATGTTTAGTTATTATTTTAATTTTAAAATTAAATGTTCTTTTTTTAATGTAAAATTTGCTTTTTTAATGAATGTCTTATGTATTTTATTTTTAAAACGAATAAATTTCTTTTCATATCACTTTGTTATAAATGTTTTTAAAAAAAGGGTTTCGCATAACGAACATTTTGGGTACACATCCTATGTATTTTTAATACAAACTTATACTAATATGGATCTCGCTTTACGAATATTTTTATCCCTGGAACGTATCTATTTATTTTCAGTAGAATGGCATACTATCCGCTATACGAATATTCGATATACGTCTACTTTCACAGAACGTATCCTATTCGTAAATCGGGGGATTACTGTATACTGAAGTAGAAGTTTATTAAATACAGTTTATTAAAGAAAAGAAAACAAAACAACGTTGTCCTTAAACTTTTTTTTTATATTTCAATAAGAAATTACGCTTTGAAATATATTAAAACAACTAAATGAAAGCTATAACTTGATTTCATAGTTTGTTTTGTTTTCTAATAAAAAAGAACATGTTTCAAAACACGCTGAAAACAGTTTACTTTCTGCTCAAACAAATGTCGTTACGATCGAAATGGACGCAAATTTTGACGGTTGTGTTTTAAAAGATTACCAACTTGAAAAAGAAATAAGATCTTTTTAGTGCTGCTCTTTTTTATCAGGCTTACTAATTAATGATCCGTCCTCGCATTAATTATAGTACCAATTAGAAGAATAAAGGTAAAAACTAATATAGCTAGAAGTGTACTATCGCGACCGTTAAATTTCGCCGATTCGCTATCAAGTTGCTTCGTTTTTTGAATATTTATCTACTGCAAACTTGACTTCTTCTGTCAATCTTGACATTCATAATATTCTAACAGAATATCTTTGGCGTATTACTAAACTAAAAAAAGTTAATACAAACTTAAAAAAAATGCTTTATTGTAAATAGAGAACCAATTAGAAAAGTCCCTGCTTTAATATTTTGTGGAGTCGCCATGGTTATTTAAAACATTTCGTAATCTTTTGGACATAGAAGCGATTAATGGTTTGGCATTATCTAGCTGAAATATAAATATTGAGTAAGCCACTGGATAAAGCCATGTCAATACAGGAAAAGTGAACCGTGCCAAATTTAACGGCCGCGATAGTACATACGCATTAATCAAAGTAGAAATTAGACAATAATAGTGAGCTAACTGCATTGTGACGCCTATGATGTCTTACATATAATAAACGAAACGATAACATCAGTTTTACAAGTACACCATTAATTACTTAATTAATTATAAATTGATTTTCAAGTGTAAAAATGAAATATCATAGACCTGTTCATTTAGTTTGTTATTTAATTAAGGTAAACTATTACTTTTGATTCTTAGCACTCACATAAATAATATCACATATCATATTTAGATGATATCGATATCATTAAGTAAGATATTGCGATATAGCTTTGATCTTCAAATAGAGATTCGAATCCACGACATATAAATAGAAATAATCAAGAGTTTTTTTTGTTTTGTGACTATAAATTACAAGTAATAAAGCAGTGGAAATCTTATATATGCATATTGAAGTTAGGCATATCTCTCGTGTTCCGGTTTCAGGGTTGAGATCTAGTTGAGCAACATATCGCAAAAGATCTTATCAACGCTAATTCTAGGTTTTTGACCTAATATTTTTGTTCGGTTAAACCAATTTGCTTAATATCATAATATCTTAAAGTTATATTTAATTTTCCAGTAACAATATAATTGTTCATACTTGGGTCTCTTCGGGTACGTTAGCACATATGATTTCTTGGGTCTTTGACTGAATAGGCTGCATTTGGAAATAATTAAAACATATTGTATTGTTTATTGTTGCCTAGTTTCTGAAATAATATCAGAAACCAATTCTATTTGTCTTAGAACTGATTTGTTTTGTTTTAAAATGTTTCTAATATACTCTGCTATTCGGTTTGGAATTTACTGAAGAGATGTTTGTTATTTATTGATATGTAGTATGTAATATGTATTGTAAGTACAATATCAAATTTTATTATTGGGTATTGGCCACCGACTGTCCTTGAAGGAAAAAGCAACGTATGAAAAATGGAAAAATGTGATTATATAAAATATAAATCCAAAAAATTTTGACTGCATTACGACGCGAACCCCATGCATTTATTGTACATACGTAGCAGTTGACGATGTTATAAAAACTGCAAGATAGCATAGTTAAACAGCTTTTGTATGCTAGGGGTTCAATAACATCAATATATTTACGTATGAAAATGTTACCTGTTAAAAATTTATACTTTCACTTTGTATGCAAGTGAATTATTAAAAATTAAGGTGTGTGCTCTACGGGACATTTCACGTCCGCAACCTTCATAATTTGGTAACAATTTACCTGTTTCCCTTAATCGGAACACGTAAATGTAAATCATATTAACCCTTTATCAGTTTTGGTTACCATATGGTAACATACTTTTTTTTACCCCTTATCGGTCAAGGCTATAAATTTCTCTTTAAAATTACTATATTAATACGTTGTGAATAAAATATATTCCTGATACTATTTTTAGTAAATTTGTATTCATAGTTGCATAAAAAAACAAATTTAGAAGTCGTTACCGTATGGTCACACGGGCCATTAAAACCACCCCAAAATTTATAAGAAATACATATCTCTTGATTATTTATGAAAAGCTTTAAAACAGTTTTTGGAATCGGTAAGGCAAAGTCTGCAGTTACATTTCTCGCACTTCAGGCGACTCGTACCTGTTGCACAGTACCTGCACCTTCCATTATTGGTATGTACTGGCCAATGGCAATAACAGTCAGTTCTTGATGACAAATCTGGCCGCTCAACAATGGGACGCTGAATGGTTGGTGTTTCGATGTTATTAGAACTAGGTCGCCCCTTTCTGGTTTCTTTACAGCATCTAGCCAAACCTGCTACTATTTCCAATCTAAAGTTCTTCAGAGGCATATATTTAGTTTTCTTGGCGTTACAATCCATTCGGTATAACAGCCAAGCATTTACAACGGATATATCCAAAAGATAACTAAATATTGCAAAATACCATCCTTTTGATTTATGTGGAGTCTTATAATATCCCCATCAACCCATTAGCAGTATCAACACCACCCATATGTTTATTGTATTGCTTTATTATAGCTGGACATGGAACATCAACTTTTGCCTTTGCAACCTTATTGTATCTTTTGACATTGACCACAGGTTCTATTCCAAAGAGATTCGTCGTTCTCTGAAAGTACATGGTTTTTGTAAAGTTTGTTTTACTTGAGATTTTTCGAAATTGTACCATAAGTGTGGGTTCTAGATTTCCTTTGAGGCAATGCCAAATTTTCCTCATCGTCGGAATAGTCTGATCCATCCGAGACCTGAGGAGGAGGTGGCAGTCTATCTTTCTTCTTGCCGTAAAATAAATTAGGAGATATTGTATCAAACAGTCCCGATTCGTCCATATTTGTAGTGAGAAATAGTATACTGCAATGGGCAATGTAACCATATAGTTACACACAATCAAAGTCAAAAATAATGGTATATGGATACACATTCACTTAGAACAGAAATAAACTATCTTACCTTATATATCCAAGAAACCAATATCAAAATTTCTAGCACAATCACACAAATCCACAATATAAACTGTCAATAATGGTACCGGTACTTCTCACAAACCTAATAATAACACGAACGTGGCCTAAACAGTAACCATAAAAATGAACTGCTGCGCACTTTCGACTAGATCCGCATTTCCCCCACCTAGGCATATTTGTAACCATATGGTATTGCCACCCAAGGATCGTCAACATATAGAGTATCTGAGAAAAAGACTTTAGAATACTTTGTAACCATATGGTGACATGGTTCATAAATTGACACATAGTTTGATATAGTGTGAACTGATAAAGGGTTAAACGTACACATGTAACGTTCGAAACTGACGGAATCAGTGGTACAATTGTTTCGCTAGTTAATACACCCCTACTCTTTGAAGGGGTGAAGGGTGAAGGGACAAGTATTTTATAAATATCTTTGTCATTTTTTATCTCGCATCTACGGGGAAATTTGGGGAAAATATTTTGAATTTATATTCTATAAAATTAATTATATTTGATCAATTTTGGAATTCTGCTAAAATGTTGCTTAAATTCGCCTATAGGTTTTCAAATACTATATACTCTTACAACTAGATAAATACCACAGATAATAAACTCAAATTGGTACATTGTCAACCATTAGCTAGTACCGGTTGTTTAGATAGGGCTTATTTTGTTTCGGATTTCGAAGCAGTACCAAAAGTCAAAAACCAAAAACAGTCGGTACAAATCATATCCAGTATCAACTACCAGTAACTTAAGTTGCCGCACGCTCCTGTAAAGCTAACGTGCATTGATATTCCCAAGTTTCCTCCGTTATTTATTGTAAAATCAATATTGCATTCACTTTGAAAAAGATTATATTTGAAAAATTTCTATA
Organism: Melolontha melolontha; assembly: GCA_935421215.2. NCBI lineage: Eukaryota > Metazoa > Arthropoda > Insecta > Coleoptera > Scarabaeidae > Melolontha > Melolontha melolontha. Next base: position 149,869,727 of record OW285237.1, on the reverse strand, counting down.
TTTTCGGAAAAGAAAGAAAGTAGAAAAACTTCTTTTAGAAAGGAAAAATTACCAAATTAATGCAAAATATAAAACCCAGCAAGTTTTTTTAAAATTTGTTTTCAATTGAGTTTCGAATTTGCGACCTACTGCTTATTAAGCTATTACAATATCAAGCACACCGTTTCAATTGTGTTAGGATACTTTAAGTTGTTTTAACGAACAGATGGTAGATAGTTAATTGTAGACGATAGAAATGGCAAGTAAATATGAGAAAATTGAATTATTATGCAAACTAACGAATTAGCATATATTTTAGTAATATCATTGTGAGTGTTTTAATACGATTTAAGCGGAGTGGCTCGCTAGTAATAATAGTAGTGTGTAAAGTAGGTTATCACTTTAGAAATTATTTTGGATAGAGGTTTGTAATTTATTAAAATAATTAACAGCTCTTTTATACAATTGAAACAGACATGTAATATACATATCTGTAACTGTACACATGGACAATACACCTCGTATTTTCAGCATTTACTTCTGCTTAAGACACGTGTTTTTGCCATCTAGGCGTCATCAGTCAAGCTAGTGAAGCAATGTATACAAAAAAATACAGATTTGCTAAAGAACAGATTTGTATCTGTATATACATTTACACTGAAATCGCCTACAAGATAAAGCAAGTTTCGTCCAATAAGGTGGCACTATTTAATAAGGGACATCTGACGGACGAAAGAGACTATGTCGGAAAAGGCGACCTTTCGACCGTCAGATTTCAGATGTCACTTATTAAATAGTGCCACCTTATAGGACGAAACTTGCTTTATCTTGTAGGCGATTTCAGTGTAAATGTATATAGAGATACAAATCTGTTGTTTAACAGATCTGTATTATTTTGTATACATTGCTTCACTAGCTTGACTGATGACGCCTGGATGGCAGAAACACGTGTCTTAAGCAGAAGTAAATGCTAAAATACGAGGTGTATTGTCCATCTGTACAGTTACAGATATGTATATTACATGTCTGTTTCAATTGTAACAAAAGCGTTATACGTGCATAACGTATTGATATACTTAAAACCTTTTTGTATATTTACTGCCATCTGGCTCGTTGTTAATGGACTACACCGATATACGTATCTTTTCGTTTTTTTGTACCAGCATAGCTGGTCGAACGAAAGGTTGCCTTTTCCGACATAGTCTCTTTCGTCCGTCAGATGTCACTTATTAAATAGTGCCACCATATAGGACGAAACTTGCTTTATCTTGTAGGCGATTTCAGTGTAAATGTATATACAGATACAAATCTGTTGTTTAACAGATCTGTATTATTTTGTATACATTGCTTCACTAGCTTGACTGATGACGCCTAGGTGGCAGAAACACGAGTCTTAAGCAGAAGTAAATGCTAAAATACGAGGTGTATTGTCCATGTGTACAGTTACAGATATGTATATTACATGTCTGTTTCAATTGTAACAAAAGCGTTATACGTGCATAACGTATTGATATACTTAAAACCTTTTTGTATAGCTCTTTTATAATCTTGAAATTACATAGTCAAATCACTTACCTACTTAGTCGTATAAACTTTTTTACCTGTCGTGTAAAACTAGTTTCGAGTTGAGTTCTTCAGGTTCTTTTTCCATATATCTCAAACTTCTCCGTTCTGCTGTAGATCAGATTACTTCTCGTTATATGCCTTTAAGTCTTTCTCGTGTAATTTTTTTTCTTTAGCTTGAAATATACGCCTCATAAGTATACTGTCTTTCTTCGCCACGCATTCAAATGATTATAGTTTACCTTGCTCTATTGCCAATTTTACAAATACAATACCCAAATTCTCTCTAAACACTTCATTATAGCTTTTTATCTATTCATTTGTCCTGTTTTTTTTGTTTTTTTTGGGGGGGGGGGGGGGTTGCATGTCTGTACCCATTCTTTTACTCCCTTCATTGCTTTTATATTGATCGCCATAACTTTTCTCCTCTTCCCACTGACTTACTTTCCAAGATCCTCTTAATTTCTCTATCCAACTGGATACGTTTTCCATGTCTTAGCTAAGCTATTTACTTTCTTCTAACCTATGTTGATATAAATAGCCTCATACCTTCTTCTTAATTAATGATTACTTCATATTTTATATAGCCCATTTTCAGTCTTTCTAAATTCTATTAAGTAAATTTAGTTCCCATGTATCCAAAGTTTTTTTCATTTTCGGTCACACACCATGATTCAATGGCTTAATAATGCTGTTTATATATTTTCAATATATGTTTGTACTATCGTTTTCGACTTAAATAGGCGTTTCAACAATAAGTAGCATTTATTGCGTTTATTAGACAAGTTCTTATGTCATCACATAATAAATTTTCTTCATTAATTACGCAGCCAGAGAGAAGATATTTACAACTTCTAGTTCTTCCATAATTGCTTTGATTTATTGTGAGCTGTTTCATTTTGTCATAATCAGATGTACCCATTACCAATATCATACGAGAAATTTCCAGAATGTGAAAAAAATCAATAAATTGTTCTTACAGTTTATTCACTACCATTAAAGTACTCTTCTTTCACAGGAGTACACCGTTCCCAGCGACTTTTCCAAATCTTCGCGTGTTCAACACGATTGAGGTGAGCCTGGATCACCTCAATCGTCTTAAAACGGCACCCCTTGAGCTTCAGTTTCAACTTCGGAAGTAGGAAGAAGTAACAAGTGGCAAGATCTGACGAGTAGGGAGGTGAGGTAGTATTGCCGTCTTTCTAAGGCTAGAAACAGACTCACAACAAGTCACGTGTGAGTTGGTACATTGTGTAGTCACTTGGCAGACCGCTTGCGTTGAAAATTTTCTTTTAGTAGCTAAAGAACATCGCAATAAAATCATCCATTAACTGTTTAACTTGGGTGGGAGAAATTCTCTGCGCACGGTTCCATCAACGCCAAAGAAGCAAATCAACATCGACTCGACGTTCCTTCGAACTTGCCATCCTTTCTTCGGTCGTGATGACGATGGCGTCTTCCACTGCGATGACTATGGCATCTTTCACTGCGATGACTGCTGCTTTGTTTCGGGATAATACCTATAAACCCATAATTCGTCGCCAGCAATGATTCTGGTACTGAAGTTCGCATGCCTTTCCGCAGTTGCTTTCAGCTCTGCGCATACATAATACGGTGCCGTTTTTGTTCAATGCAGAGTAATCTTGGTACAAACGTCGCAGCCATATGCCGCATGTTGAGTTCGCCTGGCAGAATACGCTGACAAACGCCGTACGACAAGCCGACAGTGTTACAAATGTCATGGATTGTTCTCCTTCGGTCTTGTAGGATTTTGTCTTTTGTCTTTGTTTTGGTCTTTTGCCACATTTTGTGGCGTGTTTTCCGTCGATGGATGACTGGAACGCTCATCATTATCAATCGACACACGTCCACTTTTGAAAGGATGTGCCACTCGTAAGTTTGCGTCTGTCCTATAGCATCCCCACCAAAAGTTTGTTTAAGCACTTTCAGAGTTTCCGCTGGGGTTTTACCAAGTTTGAAGCAGCATTTGATCCGCGTTCATTGCTCTTTTACATCAGACATTGTACTGTTGCAGAATAACTTAAACACAACTCAACAAAAAAAAAACTTAAAAACTATTTGTCACCGCCTAGCAAAGTACCGTTTGAAACACTGATTTAGTATAGACGTAGCTACCACCATCTAGCGCTATAGAGCTGTACTACCATCCCTTTGCGCGCCACATTCAAATTCCGAGAATTTCTGGGTAGCACCTCCTATATTTTAATTTTCTTCTATTTATTCTTAATCCCTGTGCAGCTACTGTGTCCAAAAAATGACCCTTAAAACTTGTGTTGATTGAGTTACAGTTATAAATACTTTAGCAATCTGGTTAATTCTAATTGCTGCTCTTGTTTGTAATACTGTATTTTTTTCTATTCCGTACTGACACATTAACATGGTCATAGGAAAAAAATAATGAATTCATTTTTTTTAATAGATAATAAATTATGTGGAAGAAAGTGCGAAGAAAAAAGAAGAAAATCGAGTTCTACCATATTCATTATGCTACATTTTATTGCATGAAAAATAATAAAACCAGTAAAAACATTATATGACAAATTGAAAGAAACATTCCTTTTAGTTTTCACTAATATTCGTGATATTTAAGTTGTTTATTATGCCGAGGTACATATAAATATGGTAATACTATACATATGTATTACCTTATAAACGGTTTATTTCATTTCATCGTAAAAATGGGAATCGTGTAGATTTTAATCTCAAAGATAAATCAAATTCGCCTTTTATGAAAATATTTACATTATATATAACTTAGTAAAAGCTATTATTTGTTTAGTTTCGATCCAAACATGGCTAACACTTTCGCAGTGATCGTTTTCAGTGTTGTTTTCGTCAATTTAGCGTATTGTAATAAACTCTATTAACTACTACATACTCCTAAAAGAAAAATATTGTTTTGTTCAAGGTCAAACTTGTCCAGTAATTATATCCAGGGATGAATGGGGCGCACGAGCAACTTCAACTAGCGCTTTAAGTAGTACCCCAACTCACGTTGTGATACACCATGCTGCTTCAGCGGATTGTTCTGATCAATCTACTTGCTCTAGCTTAGTCAGGTCTTTCCAAAATATGCATATTGATACCAATGGATGGGATGACATAGGTTATAACTTTTTAGTAAGTATTTTTTTACCTTAAATCAAATAGAACATACTTTTTCCTGTCATAGGTTGGAGGTGATGGTTTGGTATATGAAGGAAGAGGATGGGGCAAACAAGGTGCACATACAGTCGGTTACAATGCAAAAAGCATAGGCATTTGTTTTATTGGGACATTTATAGGTATATACAACTTTAAACAAAAACAAATGCTGTAACTAATTCACTGTAAATATATTTTTATAGATAAACTGCCAAATGATGTTGCCATAAATGCAGCTCTTGCATTGATTGATTGCGGTATAGCTAACGGAGATATAGTTAACGCGTACATCCTTATGGGTCATCGTCAAGGTGCAGCAACCGAATGTCCAGGAACTGCACTATATAATCAAATTATGACTTGGTCACATTGGTCTAGCAATCCTTGAAATGCAATTGCTACTATTACTTCTGCAATAAAATTTTAAAAGCATTTTAGAATTATTTTTTATTTGATGTTTTCCCGTCATCAACTCTCATAGTTTATTAAATAAATTTCAAATTATTCCAACGGATTTAGGGAGCTTTTCCTTTGAAATTATATTTAACTGAAGAAGGATTTCAGAATCAGGTAAAATTAAATTGTTCAAAAAGTTTTCATGAAGTTTGAATTGTTATATAAACAATCTACTTTCTCTCAGTGCATAAAGAAATAAAACAAGTTACCACACATTAACTTAATCATTTTCGGTAATTTTATTTTTACAAATCGGGGATGCCCGTTATTTAGAACACTAACAATAGGAAAGTTCATGAACTGAAAAGAGCAAAAAGAAAAAAAAAGGAAAAACTATAATACCTCTGATAAACTACGATAAGATTCTTCGGAGATTTACGTATAATGTTCACCAAACCATCGCAAATACAATAAAAAAAATTACCAAACATCAACAACTTTTTCCAGGTATTATGTCATGTAGATAATTGACTAACTTTAAATTATTATTGAATTTATTAGTAGATTATAATACATAACACTTCCTTAATTTATTTGCCTACTAAAAATGACAAAAATGAAAAATTTATGATAATCGGTGCAGATTTTAAAGTAAGCCCGTTTTTTTTTTCTCAGAATTCATGTAGATTTCGAATCGTATACATTTTATTATCAAAGATAAACAAACCTATATAAGACAAAAAACAAGTACTGTAACAGATTCTTTCGTAAATATGGCACCAACTATGATAACGGTCGCCTTTTTAATTGTGTTTGTCACGTTTGCAAATGGTAAAATTCTTAAATAAGTTAAGTTTAGGATAAAATTAAAAGCGTTTGAATTACAGCGTGCCCAAGTATAGTTACGAGAGCTCAGTGGGGTGCAAGAGCACCAAGATCTACAACACGATTAGCTGTTGTACCACCAACTCACGTCGTAATACATCATTCAGCTTCACAAGGATGCACAACTCTAGCTGCATGTTCTAGCTTGGTACGATCATTCCAAAATCACCACATGAATAATAATGGTTGGGCAGATATTGGTTACAATTTCCTGGTAAGAATTTTTCAGAATTACACAATATCTTGAAGTATTCTAAATATATTCCAACTAACATACATGTACTGTTGCTGTAATTTTCGTACTATGCTTTCATCAAATTTGCCGTCACCTGATGAAGCCATAGCATTGGGAATTAGCATTACCGATGGTGGCGTGATCATTGCCACGATTGCGTTAAATGGAGGTATACATTTATAGTTTTGTAAATAGCCTATCGTATTAACAAGTGTTTTCTAAGTTGGTTTGGGGTTTAATTTTATGTTGATTTTAATTTCTTCATCAAGAAACATCTTTTTCTAAAGCTCTACTTCATCTGCGTACACAAACATGTAAGAATATTGTACTGATAATAAAGCTTTTTGACAACCAGTTACTTAACTCGAGCTGTTAAATAACACGATGTAAGTGCAAAATCCAATTGTTTTGAATTTGTAGAGTTCTTTAGCACAAATCGCTAAATAAAACATATATACTGTTTCATGCTATTGTGAATAACTTTGTTTACAATAAATTCTATTGCATATTATTTAATGATCTCCAACACATCATGAGCAATTTTAAAATTGAAAAGTACTTCAAATTTTTTTTTAATCTTCATTTTTACATATTACATGCACCATTTTATTTACATACTTGTTTCTTAAACATTATATGAATTATATGAATATATTTTATCAAAAGACACTGTAATATTGATGTAACTCGAGTCATATGAAGCAAAAATAAAGAGTCGCACTCATTTAAATTTAACATGGCCACTCGTAACGAATTTGCGCATAATATGAATGATTTTTCTTTAGCACTGTCTTATTTTCTTCCGATATCAGATAATTACATGAATCACTGCAATTGACAGCCCTTTTGTCTTTTCCATTGTATGGGCATTTTATTTCCAATAATTTTTTCGGTGTATTATTTTTGAAGATAATACCATCTGGAGAATATGCTAACCATAGGTGATGTTTAGAAAGACAAATTTATTGTAAAACAGTAGCAAAAATATAAAATACCAAGGAAAATATGAAAACACAATACAGTTTTATACACGATAGAATCCAATAAATAATACAAGTATACCTCCAACGCTAGTTCCAAAATTTACCGCATGGTCGCGTGTTACATAATGTAAATTCATAATGTATTGGCTAAATTATATCTTTTCGAAACTTTAAGCGTTGTGTTATTAATTATTGCTTTTGCTTTGTTTATAAAAATAGCAGGTGCCTTTATAATTTACATTTCGTTAAATTTAATGTTAAAAGTATTAAAATAGTTAATTTCGAAGAATAAAACAAACTTCAATTTTGAAATTTTATTTTCTAATTGAAGTAGGAATAAATCTAACAAGAAAACAATTTGAACGAAATCGCTTTCGATTGGTGCGGTAAAAATGTTTTAAGGGATGAACAGCGACTTTGAAATTCGATCCATTTGTGGAATAATAATAATAACCGAAACTGAGAAGATTATTTTATTTAATTTTTCGACAAACCGATTTATCATGTTGAAGATTTCCCTTGTTCGCAATGTTTCTTTATGGATTATTTTTTAATGATTTCATTAACCAATCGTTTAGCTGTATTTCCAGATACGTGTTTAATTCTGTACAATTACAATATTATTATAGCGAGAATAATCTAGTTACATTATTCTCTCGAGAATAATTTTTAGTAATTCATTTTTGTTAGTTGACAACGCATTTTCTAATTTTGACATCTGTCACCAGTTTCCTTTTGAATTGTAGAAAATGAACCAAAAGTAATTTAGTTTAGCATCAATGGAAGATATAAATTCACAAATTAAACAAAATTTGTGCAAAAATACCATGGCTAATAATAATTTGATATGGAAACAATTCCAATAATTTAGCGAAGAAAATACCCCAGTCACAAAACTGAACATTTTGAAAGATAGGGCATTTAATATGAAAAGGTGCAATGCAGAAGTTTATAAAGAAGCCGTTATTAAAGAAATGTCGAATAAAATCGCCAAATTAATGCAAGAGTTGTGCTACACCGAATTTGCTAGCAAATTAGACCCCTTTAAAGATATCGAATTTAAATCCGCGAGAGAAGCTGGAAATACGAAACGTAAAATATTACAGAAGGAGCCAGAAAAAAGGAAGCATAGTTCTGTAAGTTTACCTAAAGAACAAATCATGGAAATGATAAAACGTTACGATGAGGACACAGCCTTTGGTTTGCAAAATAATTTTTATCACATTGCTTCATATGAGTTAGCATGGCGTGGGAGAGAAAGTTGTCAATGTTTAGTGCATTATTTCTAAGAAGAAACAGACAATGCTGGTTTGACCACTGGAAGAGTAGGTCTATAATCCGGTTTTCTCTAAAACAGCGCAAGGTGGGGCACAAAAGTTAACTAGTAGTAAATTGTTAATACCAAAGGACCAAATACTGAAAAGCCTGATATTTGTTCTGTGCGATTGCTCAAGAAATTGCTACGTAAGAGGAACGAAAATATTAAAAGTGCCAAGCTTTTTCTAACAATCAACATTGCTTGGAATAAACCGTATTCTCCAGGATGGTATAAAAATATTCCGATGGGAGTGAATATAATGTCGAAGTGGATGAAAGAATCAGCGGAGCTGATTGGGCTGGATACTAAAAAATAAAAATTACGAACCATTCTTCAAGGTTAAATGCAGTGTCTGGTCTTGCGAAATCAGGTGTCAACGAACAGGAAATAATAAAAATTACAGGCCAGAGCTCATCTAATTAATTGAAACCGTACCTGCTATTGGATAATGAACATCATTCAAATTTACTCATTGGTTCTCTTTTACGTTAAGTGCAATCATTCAAATTGATTTATAACCTAAGAAACAAGGGGGGAGTTACTTATAACACAACAGAACAGAACAAAATTGACCACTCACGGACAAAACAATTACAATAATTGTGTATTTCACGTACAAAACTTTAACACTGTTTAATTATATTACACAAGTTCGTTTCTTTAGTTTATAATGAGTTAAATTGTTAAATTAAAAGAAATAAATTTTTAATGTTGTATTTTTTATTTAAAAATTCAAAAATAATCTTTCGAATACCACTCGAGAGTGCGAATTAATTAGAAAATAAATCTCCAGTTTCCTTCTTTCTCAAACTTGTAGCCATTCGAGTCCTACGGTCTCTCGTGTCTATTCCCTGGCAACAAGTTTTCGAAAATCTGTCGAATTATTTTCAATTTATTCTCACTCTATTGTGATATTACCTCTGAGAATAAGATACCATGAAAAAATCAACTGCCTCAGTTCGTGTATCTGTGGGGTGAGGGACGGTGAATTTTTCAAGAATAATAGGCAATGGTTTTGGCATATTTACAAGAAAATAAATATGAGTCGAATTTTGAGGTTTCTTGCATAATTCTTATGAAGTTGCCAAGTTTCCTTAAAATCGATATCTCAGAGTTGGGGAGCCTTCTTTCTAACTAACTGTGCTAAACCCAAATGTATTTTCACTTTCAATTTTGATAACATTTATTTCTTTATAATTTTGATCTGTCAGTAACAAATGTCAACAGATTGGAGGTGATGGTCGCATATATCAAGGAAGAGGCTGGGGCATACATGGTGCTCATGCAGGTAACTGGAACCGGAGAAGTATTGGTATTTGTTTCATCGGCACATTCACAAGTAAATCTATGTCTAAACCATTTCTTATTTAAAAAATTTATGTCAACATTAATTTCAGGTGCTTTGCCAACTACTCGCGCAATGAACGCTGCTACGCAATTGATATCATGTGGTGTGAGTAGGGGACTCATATCGCGTACATATAGACTCGTTGGACATCGACAAGTTTCCGCAACCGCATGTCCTGGAAATTCACTTTTCAATCGGATTAGATCTTGGCGTAATTTTGCTTCTAGCCCATGAAATACGAGTATGAAACCATTTTGTATGACTTAATCATTAATAGTCACCATTATACTTGCCAAGGAAAAATATATTTGTTTATACAGTAAACTATTATTATTTTGAATTATATGTACGAATTTCACAAACAAATGATAATTTATAAATTAAACGCTGAGTTTAATAAGTACATCAGAGCGTTTTTAGATGCATTATTTTATTTTTAGTTTAGTTGCTAGGAAAACTATATATATATAAAAGTATATGTATGTTATCATATTATTTTATATTATTTTGTTTTTGTTTATAGTTATTACGGCGATGAAAAATAATTATTATATAACAAAATTTATTATTGTTTTTTTTTAAATTGTATAGATTTTGAACGTAAGTAAATATTTTTCTCCTTCTGTTCAAAAATTCAAAATAAACGAACATTTTTTGTTATTTTGAACTTCTTTTGCTGGTTGTTGGAGAGTTCTATATCTTATAAGTACTATTCAATGACAAAAGTAAATTCTTAAAAATAAATATTATTTTACAACTTAGTTAGTTAATTAGAAAATTAATTTAAAAAATTCTAAATTTATTAACTACGCATTCATAAATACAATGATATTATACTCAAATTCTATATTTATCCGATTTTTCAAGATGATTTTCAATTTTCTATATTGATTTTTATCTAATTAAAGAAATTCTTGACGTGAGTAATCAATATGAATTTTGTTTGTTTGTAACAAACAACTTTTTTTAATAAAAAAATGCTACCTAATTATTTTGTAAATCTGCCATATAAATAATTAATTGAACACCAACATATGTGTTTCGAAATATATTTACAATTGCATTAAAAAATAAAAATCATAATTTAATTTATAAACAAATTTCGTTACTTTCTATGTTAACTAAATTATTTTATAATTATATAATTATATATTAATTCTAAGGGGTATATATACATATACATATATAAATTCTAATATTTGGGTCATCGATGTGTTTATATTAAAACTCAATTGTTCTTTCTCAATATTTCGTCATTTATTAATGACTTCATCAGGAGAAGCTATAAAATTGCAATACACACTTTACTCTTATACTAATTCAAAGAAAACTTACGGCTAAAGTTAATCACTGGCAGTCTCATTAATTAATTTACACATAATTCTAACTAACAACTCACAAATAAAAATTAGAACTGCAATATTTGAACCTGACCTTTTTTATGCGCATGTCTGCATAATACGTAAGTGTAAACATCTATCCTAATTTCTACGTTGCGTCCTTATCCGGTTGTAAAAAATGGGGACGACGATGAGGATAACGATGGCCATGCACTTTCAATCCTATCAGCGCGCTATGTTCAATTGATAAATGCATTCCTTATTCCACAATTTCCTGTGAATTTAGAACACTTGTTTCCAACAAGATGAAGCAACTGGTCAACAGCCATGGTGACAATGAACCTCCTGAGAGACCTCCTGCCCAACCACCTCGGGATAATCACTGGTCTTCGCAATCGTCAGACCTGAGCTGTTGTGGTTAGTGTTTATGAGAATATTTTGAGGTAGGTTTTTGAGACTCTCCCAGCAACAATACAGGAGTTAAAAGAGTGGATTAGACACTCAGACAATGTGTACATAGTAATGATCGTCATCTTGTTGGAGTTACATTCCAAAAGTATAACTTTTCTTTGGTTGTATACTAACTTCCACTTGTACTCTTAACATGTGTTGCAATACATGAATAAAATGTTTTAGTACGTTTTTTTTTAATACCTCTACAAAGTGCGGTTTAACTACCCCAACCCCCAACTATTAAGCACCGGAAAAGTCGATTTTTCAAAGAATACAATAAAATATTGAATATGACAACTGACATTTTAATTCGAGCTAACATTGCTTGTTATACGCGACATTCTCTTAGATATTCTTAAACTGTAAGTAAATACCCCGCATGACCTCAAGACCAAATTCCATTTTTTATCCGTCGAAAACAAAAACCAGTGCATTACTGAGAGTATCAATTCAATATATGCTCATTTCGACAACTTTTGTCAGAACTTATTTACATTTTATTTTTAATATTGAACAGACTTCTGTGCTATATATGCTTTGCGTTTGAAATTAATTTGTATCTTGGGATTACTTAAAGATTACTAATATTGTTATTGGTAGATCGGAAGAGATTTTTCCGTTTTTTTCGAATATTACCTTATCTTTACTGTTTTCGTTGCGAATGTGCCAAATTAATTTTATATTATGACCAATATTATTCTGTGACTTACATGAAGGTTGAATGCAATTTAAAATAAAATTATTATTTTAAGTTAGACTTCTTGTCAAATTTTTCTTAGTACTAATTGCAGACAATAAAACGTTGTCAAAGTTGGATTTAAATGTAACAAATCTGGAGTTTACAGGCTTTCTAGTAGTGACTGTTCTAAGATATATATCGGACAAACTGGAAGATCTATGAAAACAAGAATATCAGAACACAGAATGTATATTTTGATGTATATTTAAACACTTGTAATCATTCTTTTAATTCAGATTTAACTGTTTTACGTTCAGAAAATAAAGGAATAAAATACAAAGGTATTTTTAATAATATAAAATATTATTAAAAATCTGATGTGAAGAACACAAATACAGGTTCACTATTAATATTTTTGTGAACGTGTCCGAACATATCACTCCTCCTTTATGTTCGGACACGTTCACAAAAATATTAATAGTGAACCTGTATTTGTGTTCTTCACACCAGATTTTTAATAATATTTTATATTATTAAAAATACCTTTGTATTATACAAAACTGGTGGGGTTTACCTACTCATGTATGTTTCAATTATTCTGAAGGAATAAAATTAATATTACTTGAAACTATAGAAATTAACAGATATAAAAAATGTAATAATTTATTAAATGATAAAGTAGATTTGAATAATTCTCCATTATTCAATTTTCGTTATGAAATTATATAAAATCCCCACCCTTAAATTAGTTTAGCTAACTAGAATATATTCCCTTCTAATTAGATTTACCTAATAGTCTGAAAAAGGCACAAAGTTTGTGAAACAATGGATACTATAATAAAATTGAGTATTGTAAGTGGTGTAGGAAATTTAAAGGACTAAATTACTGGTAGAATCAGAAAACAAAAAAATTATATGATAGTGTGCTACGACGCTGGACGTCGAGCTTATTAATCTAATAAAAAAAATACTGGGTACAAAAAAAAAAGAGAAACACAGATGGAGCAGACCCGGTCTCGGGCGACTAAAATTGCCCACCCTCCCGTTTCTGTCAACGTCCAACCCGGCTTCTGAGGCTGCCTCAGCCCAGGGGGTGGGAAGACCCAGAGGTAAGAAATACTAAATAGGTGGTCAAGGCGTCACCGAATTTTATGCCGCTGGACGTCGCAAATTCGGAAACAAGGTATTGGAAAGGAAAAAAATTAAATTAAAAAAAAAAGAAACAGGCAAGTCGCACGGGCCGAAGGGCCAACCCCGCCGACCGAAACCAGTTCCACTCCTGAGGATCGACAACAAACTCCGTGGTTTCAAAGATACCCTATTTATTGATATGACCAATATATTAATTAAATAAGAGATTATATAGTATAAGGAGAGAATTTTTATGAGATACAATTATAATTTTAACCTTTATAAGGTGGCAGATGGCCTTATCAGTAACAATTAAAAAAAAGAAATACTGGAACAGTGAGTTTAAAATGATTATTTCGCCCAGTAAAAAAAATAAATACGTACATATTCCTTTTTTATCGGTTCACAAATTAACTTGAATACAATAATCGACTAACTAAATCTACATTAATTAAGAAATTTTGCTTAATGAATGAATTCTCTCGAAGTTACCCTCGTATGTTTTAAATATTTGCAACGCATAAAACAAAAATAGTTCAAATAAAAATACGTAAATAAAAATATTCTAACATTAAATTTTCGTCAAACTCTTCGTGAAGCGATCGAAAAAAATTAAAAAAAAAAGAAGAGAAAGAAAAACTAGTCCAACGAAACAGGTTATTTCTTAGGGAAACACCTGTGCGAATATTAAGGCTGATCAAAAGCTAATTAAGAATAATTGTAAGGCAAAGGAACAAATAATAAAAAATAATATCGGCTTGATAATTAACGGCTAGAGAGGCTTATCTGTATGGGTTCGGCGACTTCTGAGGCGTTTCCCCTAGATGAAGCGTCACAAACGGGACAGAACGAGGTGGTATTGTTCGCCCCTAGATCGAACCACCTAAATTAAGAAATTAAACAACAAAATAAACAAAAGAACATGAAGAGATACTCAAATACGTACCGAAACGAGACTTTCGATGGAATTGCTGGATAGTTTTAGTTGGTTGTCAACGTGTTCTCTCAAAAATCACTTAAATCCTGTTAGAGAGATATCGCTCAGCGATAATGGTATTGTCTATGAATTAAATCCAGTATGGGGCCGTAATTCCTAATAAAATTTCACTTAAGCCATATTCATAGACAATAGCGATTGAGGACTCGTGACAACTGCCCAGGAGCGGCAATAATTTACGTCTGCGTACGGGGAGAGAGTATCATACCTCCAAAAAAACAAGAACCGGAGTACGAGAAAAAAGAAATACTTGAAAGAAACCAAATATATGATACAAATAAACGACGAACGATACATATACAGGTAGGTTCGCTGGAAATGGAGCAAAATATAATAAAGAGAATGCTAATTTACGACAAAATAAACGTTATGATGCGTTGAGCGTTACGGACACGTAACAAGTGGTTACGTGGAACCTCATGGCAGAGAATCCTGGATACTGAACAGAAAAGAAAAAAGCAAAACAACCTGTAAATAAACAAGATCTTTGGAAAGGATTTGGTGCAAAATACGGATAAACAAAATAAGTTATGTAATATTTAGAGAAAACCTAGTAGTAATAGAGACAAGTCAGAAAGGGCAAGCAAAATAGTATGAAGGCATTAGTAGAATGGACAATGATATGCTAATTTAGAATGTGAATGCAGTAACAGAAAACGGGAAAAAATAGGAGAGAAAAACTTGGAACAGAATGGAATTATGAAGTGTGAGAAAGCATGGAATGTGAGGGATGAAATGGGGAACTAATCAACTAGACCAAGGATCGAAAACAATGGAAGATTAAATTAAAATCAGCCAATACTATGATTTATCCAACATTTTCTGGATTAAGTAAATAGTTAAAAAAACAAGAAAACGACTGAAGAAGAAAATATTTCTGCAAAGACTAAAGATAATTTCTAATTTACGAAATGAAGAAATAACAAAAAATCATCTAACTTGAGCAAGTCAGTGTTATAATAAACCACGTATATGAAAGATTAATTTTAAAGTATGATTTGCAATCTGTTTACGACTAAATTCGTATTTTTAGCAAATACATAATATCTCTCTTATTATTTACTTATTACAATAAGATGAAAAATCCCAGTTTCAATTATGTGCGGTTAAGAATCAACAAATTATGAGGATCAGTGTTGATTTCAAAGTAGGCTAGTTCTTTTCTCAAAGCATTAAAGCGGATTTAGAATGGTATTTTGTGTTATCGAAGATTAGCAAATCTATATCCCAACAAAGATTTGCAAAAATCTATATAAAGTAAAACAAATACTCACAATTGATTTTGTCGTGAAAATGGCAAACACAATTTTAATTGCCACTTTGATCTTTGCGTTCGCCGCATTTGCCAATTGTAAGTATTTTAAGTTCATTTAGCTAAACCAAATTCTGTAATCGTTTGGCTTTTAGCGTGCCCAAGAATTATTACAAGGGCAGAATGGGGCGCAAGGGCTGCAAACACAGCCGCATTGTCTACTTTTCCACCTACGCATGTTATAATGCACCATTCAGCCACCCAGGGTTGTACTACACAGGCCGCGTGTATGAATTTGGTACGATCCTTCCAAAATCATCATATGAACAATAACGGTTGGGCCGATATTGGTTACAATTTCTTGGTAAGATCTTAATACTATGAAGAATGGAGTTCTATTTGCATATTTTATTAACTTCTCTTATTGTATATCGTATATGACTATTCTCTACAGCAGGTAGCTTATTTAATTTTGTGTTTTGAAAAAATTGGAAAGAGTAGTTGCAGGTACGATTTTGTCAAAACTAAAATCATTATTTAATGGTTCCTTAATTTTAACAATTTCATTTAAATTTAAATTTTGTTTACTTACAAATGGACAGTCTTGCAAGCGCAGATTTAGTTTATGTGAATCGACAATTTATAATCTTGTGCACCAACAGAACCTGATTAAAACAATCCTACATGTTTCGGCAAATGATGCCTTTTTCAAGGCATACAAAATTTAAATGATAGTATATTAATCTGACATTAATACACTGTCATTTATATTACTGTATATATGTATATATATATATATATATATGTATATATATATGTATATATATATATATATATATATATATATATATATATATATGTATATATATATGTATGTATGCATATATATATATATATATATATATATATATATATGTATATGTATAGGCTAAAATAAATGAAAAGCGGGCAAGCGGTGTGTCAATTAAAACTAATTTATTAATTATCCTTATATTTCGCAACGAGTTTGTTGCTTCTTCGGGAGATGAAAATGTAAAGTTCAAAAAATAAAAGTGACGTACACAAACATTAAAATTGAATAAATTTTAATGTGTACGTAACTTTTATTTTTTCAACTCTCATTTTTATCTCTAAACAGTTCATTATTATTGCATCCAAACCAGTCCCTAAGGTTCTTCAGCCATGAATTCCGTCTTCTTCCTATAGATCTCTTGCTATTATTAATTAACATTAAATCTCTTAAGCTTCCTGAGAATGGAATTGTGATTAATTTTATAGAATTTATTTACAAGATTATTATTATACCCCCTACAACTTTTATCTAAAATTGTCGGAGAAAATTGAACAAAAGAATACGAATCATTTCTTCTACTTTATTTTACTCCTATACTAGCTAAACCTGGTCACGCTTCGCTGTGGCTCAGTCTGACATGAAATGAATGGGAATGCAAGTAAAATTATTGTAGCGAACATAGATTTCCGATAAAACACATAATTCATGATAACCTGCCTTGCGTTGCTGTGGCTATGTGGAATGAAAAGAAAGGAAGAAAAAAGATGTTTTTCACAAAAAATATTTTTTATTGTAAAGCTAGTGGATTTACTACATTTTTTGTTTGTCCATTTTCTGCAAAAACATAAAGTTTACTGACTCTGGAGCATGCAACGTATAATGTCCATTGAGAAAAAGAATCGTTTTCTAAATTTAAACCGCACACTTGCAAAGACTGCCCTTGCGCTTTATTGAGTCATAGCGATACGCAAGGCGTATTGGAAATTGAAGTTGTTTGAAATCGGCCGGAATAAGTGGTATTAGTGCAAGTAGTACATCTGCACCTCTATGAGGTCCAATCAGAACTGTTGCTTCAATTAAGATTGTTCATCTATTTTTTAACTACTAATTGTGTGCCATTGCATAACTTTGGCTGATTGATGTTTCGGATGAATATAATTAACACAGTGCGGATCAACTTTGTCCATTTTTCCGATTTGAATGAATTTACATGAGGTTATATTGAATATCCGGTTCGTATGAAAAAACAATTCGGTAATATAAAGCTCGATCATTCAGATATTGCACCTGCATACGTCTTCGCTATTGATCTAATTGTTAATTGGCGTTGTTAAGGCGATTGTGCTGCTCTTCTTCCTCTCGATTCGACTCGTAAAACTTCAAAGTCTCTCTTCCCGTTAATCTACCGATTCTTCTGCTCGTCTTTGAGAAGTTCTGACTCTTAACACGTTCATTTTCGTCTAAACGTTTTTGATCATTGCAGTTTGACCTCCTTTAACGTTCTGTGATTGCGTGTTGAGAACGGCGGCCAATGTTCGATCGTGGGCGAGGCATCTCTATAAAATCAATAATAATTTCTCCTTTTTTTTTCTTTCAAAAACTCAGCTACTTGTTTGATTGTTTTTCAAATATCAATATCATTAAACATTGTCGCCTTTCAAATTTGACAATTGTTTGTCATAATTTTTTAAAAAATAATATCTTCCTGTCATTTACATATAACCTATACACCTTATTTTAAGTTTGCAAATTAAATCGAAGTTATTTTCCTTTTCATCATTATGATTTCATAATAATATGTTAGCGTAACTAGAGTATATGATTAGCAAATATAAACTATTCGAGAAATTTTTGCGCTACTTATGTCGAAACGCACCGAAGGTTTCACCGGTGCGGGAAGACGCGTCGTGTTTAAAAAAAATAATTTTACTATAAAAACACTTGCGATTTCGAATGCAACGTTGTGTCAAAATTTCAATTCAATCGACCGACTACTTTTCAAGTTATGCGAGCGCAAACATACGTAGGCTGAATTTATATATACAGGCTGATTCAAATTAAGTGCGGATTATTGCTATCTCTGTTATTATTGATTCTAGAAAGTAGATTAAATTAGCAAAGTATTAGTGTTTTTAACATTGATTAGCATGCAGTTCATGAAAAAAAATTGAATAACGCATTTTCGAGAAATTTTGAAATTTATAATTTTTTTAAATGGAACAGCCTGCATAGTTTTAAAAATTCTGAATGATAATGTTCTTTGTAATATAAAAGTTTCAATACACTATTGTCCTAAAACGAACAATAAAGTATTTACGGTGGAATTTAGTTGGTGTCAAAGATACTCTTTCATTCTGTAAAATCAGTAGTAGGCTTCTTTCACTTTAAACAGAACAAATAGTATGCCCTTTGTAAATGTCAATAACGTACTGAATATATAAATCTTTGGCACGTTTAGTTATTAAAAATATTTTTTTTTCTATTTTGTGTTGTGTTCATTAGTTCTCTATTTATTTTTCTAAACATTTTGGTTTTACTTTCGTTGCTTAGTGTTTGACAATATTCCACTATGGTATTTCCTCATTTGGAGAAATGCGATATGTTGGAAGCATACATTTTATGTCGTAAAAATTCAATAAGGACTAGCGAATATTATGCTGAACACTATCCTTTACGACAGCAGCCAGATCGACGTTACTTTCGAAAACTTTACAATCAATTTAGACTGCATGATTGCATATTTAGAAAGAAAAGAACAAAGAAAAATATCGTCGTCAACGAAGAAGTAGAAATTACAGTGTTAATTTTCCATTAGGGATGCTACTAAGGAATTGGCATTAAGTTATTCATCAGTTCAAAGAATTTTGAAAAAGCATAAGTATATCCCCTTTAAGTTCAGAATCTCTCAAACATTACAGCCAAGAGATTCCGCCAGGAGATTAGCTTTCTGTCATTGGTTTGTTAGTTTTTGTGATGAAAATTTGAATGGAGCACAGTGTATTTTATGGAGTGACGAAACAAATTTTTCAAATAGAGGCATGTTTAATAAGAAAAATAGTCACTACTGGTCTCAAGAAAATTTATTAATAGTTCGTCCACATGCTGCAGAAGTTCGATTTAGTTTTAACGTTTGGTGCGGATTAATTGGTTCGGTAGTCGCTGGTCCACTGTTCTACAATGGTACGTTGACAGGAAACAGTTATCTGGAATTTATTCGTAACATTCTAGAGGATTTCCTTGATAACGCCAATTACCTGATGCGCCAAAATTTATACTTTCAGCAGGACGGTGCTCCTGCACACAACTATCACCTAGTGCAAACCTACCTCGACACCATCTTTTCCGAAAAGTGGATTGGTACAAATGGTCCAATTCAATGACCAGCACGCTCCCCTGACCTCTCACCTATAGACTTTTTTCTTTGCGGATACTTCAAAAATGAGGTGTACAAAACGCGATACGACAACGTGGGCGAATTGCAAGACAAGGTAAGAGAAGTTTTTCGCCAATTAGATAGAAGGACAATCTTAAGAGCCACCCAGAGTGTACAGAAGCGGGCACGAAAATGTAATGAGCAGGAAGGTGACACCTTTGAGCAGTATTTATAAATTATACATGTACTTTCTTCTTTTTAATTTAATTTTGTAAGCTGTAATATGTTAAAATAAACATTAAACACAAAATATGTATCTGTTTTGTCAAAAGTTAGCGGAGCAATGACAGCATTTAGAAGGAAATAGAAACTGCTATAACTACTTTATTATTCGTTTTAGGACAATAGTGTATTGAAACTTTTATATTACAAAGAACATTAGCATTCAGAATTTTAAAAAATATACACGCTGTTCCATTTAAAAAAATTATAAATTTCAAAATTTCTCGAAAATGCGTTATTCAATTTTTTTTGGATGATTAGGTTAAAAACACAAATACTTTGCTAATTTAACCTACTTTCTAGAATCAATAATAACAGAGATAGCAATGGTGCGCACTTAATTTGAATCAGCCTGTTTATAGAGATTTATGATATATTTTTGCGTAGACACGAGGGAACAGTGAAAAAATATAGAATGGCCACGTTTCTAAAAAAAATTTGTTCTTATTTGACATCTACTTTTTAGTTGTAAAGCTACTTTGTACAGTAACTGATGAGAATATATGCGCTGTTCGAGCAATACTTGAGGAAGATCAACAGACATCATATGAATTTATTCGGGCGATATTGAGCATTGGTATGAGTCAAATCCAAAACATTTTACATCAAGAGTTACACGTAAGAAAACATTGTTGCCGATGGATTCCACATCAGCTGACGCCCGATAAAATAGAACAACCCATTGAATGGCGCAGAAAAGCTCTGGAAAAATTCGCTCCACCATACAGTCCTGACTTAGCGCCTTGTAAATTCTTTTTATTTCCAAAAATTAAAATGAAATGCGTGGAATCACTTTTACGTCAACAGATGAAGCAGTGGAACATTATAAAAGCCTGGTTTCTGAAGTGTCTAAGGAAAAGTAGCATCATTGCTTTAAGAACTGGTTTCATCAGATGCAAAAAAGTATTGACGTTAGAGAGGAATATTTTGAAAAATAATAAAATCTTTTAATTCTTTTTAAAAGTAATCCTTGTTTGATTTTCTAAAAATTTTCAGTGTTCCCTCGTATTAATCACATGTCTCAATGACTTATACAGCGTTTTAGATTCTGTAACGTCTAATATAAAAATATTTAAAATTCGCAGTTGACCGAAAAATATAAATCTGAATATAAATATTGGAGGAGGATCACTATTCAATTTGAAAAATGTAGTGATTCTTATTCTTTTTAGTGTTATCCATGAATAATACGACTTTATAAATATTAACAGATTGGTGGTGATGGTCAAATATATCAAGGCCGAGGCTGGGGAAGAACAGGTGCCCACGCAGCTGGTTGGAACGCAAGAAGTATTGGAATATGTATCATCGGAACGTTCACAAGTATAGTTTCGATTACATCCACTTTAATTTCGCAAATTTATACTGATATTGATTTCAGGCGGGTTGCCACCAGCATCTGCAATAAATGCTGCCCACCAACTGATTAGTTGCGGTGTTAACAGTGGACAAATTGCACGCAGTTACAGACTCATTGGACATCGTCAAGTTTCGGCAACCGAGTGCCCTGGAACGGCTCTATTTAACCAGATTAGAAACTGGCCTAACTTTGGTAATCCATAAAGTATAAGGCCATGACATGGTGTAACTAGCCAAGAATTGTTATTTTACAAAAAAAAAAAACTGTGTTTATTCAAACAATAAATCATTATTTTACAAAATATATAATTTCTGTGACAATATAATAAAAATTAGATAATATATGAGCCTTTTGTTTAATACTTTCTGGAAGAATGTTTAATATAATCATTGTCATACTAATTTGAGCTTAAAACTATATTTGCTGTAATACCAGTTGTAATGCAGCTAACAAATCTTAACATAACGCAATTTAGTTACACTAATCATTGTAAAAATTATATATAGATCTGCCTTATAAACGCACAAAAATGTATTTAATATAGAAACATACACGCAGGACCTATTTTGTCATTACTTTAATTTTTATGAGCTTTTTTACTTTGGATCAGAGCTACTACACTGATTTAATGTAATAAACGTACCTATTAGTAATCTAGCAAAATGTTGAAGGTATTAGAGTTATCATCTTCCTATTTTCATAATTATTGAAGTCATTAACTGGGAAGTATTGATAGGTATGTTTTACATAATGTATACGGCCTCTGGCTAAATCAATAACTCAATAAGAATTGTTAACAATTCACAAAATAACAAATAATTATTATGTTTCAATTAAAATATTACTCTGTATTATTATAAATCTAGTAATTATATTAACTTAATTATATATTATTGCTAGTGCATAATAATAAACTATAATTAAGAAAAACAATTCTTTTATTAGCAATTTAAATTAAATATCTCCACCGAGGAGCTTTTCATCCATAATGGATATTTTTAAACATTGTGGTAGAGTTGGTTGTTACTTAGTGGAATTCCATTTAATAAAATGCACAAAACACTTGAAATAAAACACGTGTTAGAATTTCCAAAAATTTTATTAATAAAAATACATGTTTCGCTCACACTGTGGCTTTATCAAGTTTAGGTATAATACTAACTAAGCTTGGGTGGTGCTAATTGAATTTGCAGATTCTAAATTATTTAAGACAACACTTTTATTCTGTGTATGCAAAATTTTGAAATTGGGGTCAAAGTCATGATTAGAGAACGGACATTCTTACCACATGACTATATTGTTATTGTTATCGCTGCGAGAGCAGGTGTCCGAGTAAATCAAACACAAAATCTTCATTGTATTACGCCGGGATGTTCTGAGCGAAGTTTATAAACATTTCCAAGAAGTTTATAAACATTTCCAATTGCCGATTGCGTCTAATGGAATATATTCTCCGAATACAATAGCGGGCTTGTGCATTGTTAACGCTGCGGACCAGATGGCCGGGTAAATCTAACAAATACTTCATTGAATTACGCCGAGTCATGTGGTAAGAATGTCCGTTCCCTAGTCATGATTACATTCTAACAAATGTTTGGTATAATGAGAATCTGTTTTTTTGGTTATGAAAGGACCTCATTTGTTCGAAGAAAATCAGCACACTAGGAAAAAGAAAACTAAACATAAACATTTCATTTAAAACTAATAATACCGTAGGTAGTATTATCAAAAACAATAAAAGAAGAACGGAAAAAAGGTGAAAAATCGGGAGTCTATGAGCTGAACTGTGGGAGTTGCCAAAAATTCTATGTGGGCGAAACAGACCGTTCTTTTAACGTAAGAATCGAAGAACACATGAAGTCCTTTCATAACAAAAAAAAAACACATTCTCATAATGCCAAACATTGTAAGAATGTAAAAATGACTGACTACAATTTCAAAATTTTGCATACACAGAATAAAAGTATTCTCTGAAATAATTTAGAAGCTTTAGAAACTAATAAATTAAAAAACACTAACTTATTATTAACCAACCAATTACATATATCTAACTTGCCACTTCTAAATTTATTCATTGTAAACAAAGACCGCCCCCAGTTGGCTCAGTTAGACATCAATGTTGTAAATTCAATTAGCAAATAAATTTAGTTAGTATTATATACTTGATAAAGCCACAGTGTGAGCGAAACATGTCGTATTTTATTAATACAATTTTTGGAAATTCTAACACGTGTTTTATTTCAAGTATTTTGTGCAGGCTATTTTTTATTTGTTTTTCGAAATTTTCGGATGTTGTTTTAAGCTATTTAGTAGATGATTATATACGTAAGTTTTGTGACTATATAATTTAATCAATAAACTACTGGCAGTATATTAATCGATTGTATGGAATCCTAAGATTCCCTTGTTATTAAGGTTTTAACTTAATAATAATAGCACACAATAATAATAACGAAAATCGATTATTTCATTTTAAAAGATGTTTTCATAATAAAGATACTGTGATAATAACGAGCGATTGACAGATATGTTATCAACTTAATTGTAGCTATATTATTAAAGGGCAATATCCAATCAAGTTTCTTTCATTTTGAAAAATATCAATTGTCACAAATTATTTATTTTGATTAGAGAAAGCACGAAAATTATGACATTGTCATCGCACTTCCAAAAACCGTGATGAATAAAGTGGAGGAGCAAGGGTACATATAAGACAAAATTTGATATTCGTCCAAGAAAATCTACACACGGAAACAGTCATGACTAAGTGGCCAATTATTCTGTTATATACGTCCGATGTAGAGTGGAGGTACGTTAATACAGTTTTCACAGGTTGCGGCTGTATCCGTCAGATGTAAACCCCTGGCCAAGTCTTACATTTGTTATGAAGACAGCGATTGTTGTTTTTATGAGCGGCATTGAATGTTCGTCTGCGCGGTATCTTGATGACTTTTGTAATGTAGTAAGGGTGTTATCTATGGTAAAAGTATATTCTCAGCAGCATGTACCAATGATTCTATAGTAAGATGAAGTACGTGTCTGCATGTCTGGAAAGATACTTTCACACAAATATGAACTTGTATTGTGTTCTCCGCACCAAATTTTTAACAATATTTCTATATAATTAAAAATGTTTTTTATTTTTAACAATTTTAAAATAAATACAAGAATTGCCACTGGGATATGTTGTAATTGACTAAGGTGCATTTATTTTGCTTATTAAGTCATTTACAGCAGGCGATCGTACGAAGTCAACACTATTTGTAATAAAATCTCTCTAAGGGTATTATAAACGATAAAATCTGCAGATTTTATTTAGTAAGCAAGTAAATTTGATTTACTCTATAGATTAGTTATTATAATTTATTTATAAATAGTGAATAAGGAAACAAGTAAATCTACCAATTAATTTACACCCTAGAAAATCGTGGTATTAAATGTTATTCATTGGTTAAATGCGAACAACTGTCTGCTCCACTGTGTTCAAATAAACATAACCTTATTTTTAAAAGTTTATATTTTGTGTGTGTTTGATAACTTGAATTTTGATAATGCCAGATTTATCGGTTTATATTTTACAAGTATAAACAAAAAGAAATAGTAAAGAATTAAGATTTTTTTATATTTTTTCATTTTATTCAGTGGCTCCATCATTTATCGAAATGTTAAACTGAATAATACATAGCTATTCAGAGTTATTCTACAAATAGTTATTTTACTTGCATGCATTTTTTATAATACCTGATTTCAATTTATTCGTCAAGTAGTTATTCAGAGATTTATTCGCTGTTTATAATACAGGCCCTAAATCAATTCTGAAATCGTAGCATTGAATGGTTTCGACCATTCTATCTATACGTATATACAGGGTGCGGCAGGGATTTGAAAAGTCAATAAAAGAAAAAGTACTTCATATATCGATTTAATTCTTTTTGTATCGTATAGTACACATTCTGAATTTTTGTTTTAAGTAGTTTTAAAAATGACATCGGGCACATGGCGGCCCTCATTAGTGATACACTGATCTATCCTTGATTTGAAGTTGCGCTCCACTCTTTCGAGCATATCGACGGGAATGTTGGCGATGGCTTGGCAGATGTTGTCCTTCAGGTGTTGCAGGGTCCGGGGTTTGTCGTTGTAAACGATGGATTTAAGATATCCCCATAAAAGAAATCGCTGGGTGCCAAATCGGGGGAGCGCGGCGGCCACGGTACGTCACCCCTCAAGGATATAAGGCGCTCGTGGAAGTGTTCCCTCAAAAGCTCCATCGAAGTTCTCGCTGTGTGCGCCGTGGCTCCGTTCTGCTGGAACCATACGTCCCAAAGTTCCATTTCTTCAAATTGTGGAAGAAAAAATGTCTCAATCATTTCTCTGTAGCGAACTGCATTCACAGTAACAGCGCGTTCATCTTCCTCGAAAAAATGAGGCCCAATTATTGCAACTCTCGACAATGCACACCACACAGTAACACGTTCACAATGAAGTGGCATCTCATGAAGTTCGCGGGGATTGACATCACTTCAATACCGCATGTTTTGTTTGTTAACACAGCCGGAAAGGTGAAAATGGGCCTCATCACTAAAAAACACGAGAGCGTCGTCTGGCAAGTTACACAGAAAGTTTGTAGGGATGAAACTGGAGTTCGTTGTGAAGCATTTGTCTCACTGTGCGATCAGAAATCCCCAGAGCAGCAGCGTGTTTACGCGCCGAACGCCGGGGAGAGCGCAAAAACGACTCCCTCGCCCTTTCGACGTTTTCTGGAGTTCTGGATGTCCGTTGACCTCCTGGGCCTTTTTTTGTAACACTCCCACTTTCCCTGAATGTGTCCACCCACGAAACAATCGATTGCCGGCCAGGAACGGGACCCGCGGGATGAATATTGAACCGAGTTCGGAAGGCACGTTGGGTGGCGACCACCGAATGACCATTGGAAAACTAGGCCTCGACGGCGAACGCTGTTCCTTAGTCCAACGCATGACGCCAACAGGCTTGTGGGGTAACAAAACTTCAGAACCCCCTCTTTCTAATGAGACCCTCCCCACCCCTTTCTGACCACGCCTCGCTCTTTGGCGTCCAATTCAAATCAGCAAGTTTCCCTGCCGCACCCTGTATATTATAGATAGAGCGGGGGTTATGCGTAAAGATATTATCCCAAACTAAAAATAAATTATAACCAAATTTAAAATTTTTTGCAATAATTGCCAAACATGTTCTGCACTTGAAATGTTGAAGTCTGTGATCAGTAATGCAAAGGAAAACATTTCATGGAAATTTACGCCAATATTAAAATTCTTTACAAGTATGAGTATTTTAACGTGTACGGAAATACATATTATAAATTATTGCCAAACTAATGCTTGACATATACGTCTTCCCAATCTTTTTAAATTGCGAAATGTACTGGTGTGATTCGAATCTGGTCTGAAATTTGACAGTTTTTAACTGGACAAGGTACTGTAACCATTACGCTATTTGGAGGACAGAATATTACAAGAGTATATATCGCAATTAAAAAATTGGCAAGACATATATATCAGACATGAGTTTGGCAAGAACCAGCCGTTCTCAGGCCCACCCTGAAGACGAAAAGAGATTGACTGCCGAAACGTCGGATTATTCAAATTCTGCAAAGATGGAAATAGTCCAAACAACTACTTAATTAATCATTCATCGTTAAAAACTTCTCGTGACGATTGATTTATTATTATTCCTATTTTTCTTGTGTTATGTTTGTAATTTGTACTTTTGTTAATTATTTTTCCTCTTTTCTTTCCTTATATCTTCGTTATAGGTTTTTAAGATTAAGTAATTATTGTTATTATTATTATTAATATTATTAACAAATGTTATTCTAATAAATATATAAATACCGTCATTAATGTATTTTGTTATTTTTATCTAACTTCATCCTTCGGATAGGTCTGGAATATTAAATAAAAGATAATAAAAAACGAATTAAAGCGTAATTTTTTAATGAAACTTTCACACAATAGCTCTTCAGCATTCTATTATTTGAAACATCCTTTTAATTTTCATCGAAAAAAGATCTTGACCTTATATCAGCACTGCATTCTTTATTGCCCGCTTTTCTTTTCATTACATTGAAACTCCCAATTACAATAATTCGTTTTATATACATACAATAATTATGACGCACTATTTATAAATTATTTAATAAATCATTCAAGTTTGCAACAATACACGCTAAATATCCAAAATCAGCGCTACATAATTCATAGGATGATGAGTAAACATCAGTTTGCAATTAATATTTATTTTTTTATGCAAGTGACGTAAAAAGGAAAAAGTCCCTTAAAACGACAGCACTCTGATATATAAGGAACAATACAGCACATGGATGTCTGTTATATCCCGAGAAAAATGAAGCTGCTAGTCTGTGTGTGTGTTTTCATCATTTTGGTGATTGATATGCTCATATTAGGTAAATATATATGTATGTATTAGTAATTTAAATTTTATAATTCTGCACATGTTTTATCTATAAGTGATTTAAAATGAATAATTTACATATTAAATAAATTGATTATTTAATATCTTGTTACATAAACATAACATTTCTACATAATATTATCTTAATAACATATTAACATCTCGACACCTTAGGATACAAGAAGAACAGATTATATGATGTTAATAAAATATTATAATTGCATGGAAGTATACTTTATTGCAATTATTTAAGAGCTAGCGTTCAAGACAAGACCATATTCAAATGAATAAGATTTTATATTGTCATCGGTGTTCACTACTTTATATACAACTTTTAACTTCGAATCTATTAAAATTACTTAAGATAATTAGAATTAATTAACACATGTTATTTTTCAAAATTAATAACACTTAAATTACGAAAATATGATATGAAATATGATGCAAAAAAAATGCAATAATTTTAAAATATACCCGTCTTTTTAATATTAATTATGAAGTATATACTTAACACTAATTTAAATTTTTTATCTTTGAAAAATCATATATCTTAATTTTTCTCATTATTCTGCTTCCACTTACATTTAATTATTTTTGAATATCTTGCCTAATAATAAGTCGGGTGTTCCAATTTATCCTTTTCAGATAAATTGCAAATTTTAATAAATTTTACTATTTTTAACTTAAGTAGCCATCGTTTCACTCCCATAGGAACTTCGTCAGACATATAACTAACTTATGAACATAACATTTCTTTACACAAATATACCGTAACAAACATTTATATTAATTAATTAGTTATTTTATCCCGATAATAGTCATAATGGAATTTCATTAAGTATCCTATATTCCTATTTTAGTAAACGACTCTATTGTTTTTCGCCTCTGTCATGAATACACTTTTGTGTTGTTATTAGAATAGTAAGGGGATTTTTAGTTTCATTAATTTGTTACATCAAACAAAAATGAAAACATGTATTGCTTATTCTTCATTAGCCTATATGGAAGTAGTATTAAGGGGGATTGTAACTTTAAGATATTGAGGGATATCAGATGGATTCTTCAACACTTAATTCGGGAGAAGAAATTCGCTCTCCATGCACTTTGTTTTTAATGTTTAGGTACAAATAGAAATCACAAGGTAAATCAGGTAAATACGTGCAATATTTTCGCTGAATAAAATATCATTTGTTGATATACTGACTTCTTTACCATCGAAGTACTCCGGTAAAATAATTATGGTATACCAATTAACGTGCATAGCTTGCAGTTGTCATATACCCAAAATACAAGAGAACCAAGCAATTATTTTCTTTTTAGTGCTTTTAAAGACCCAAACAGTGGATTTTTGTTTACTGTCGGGACCGTACGAATAAATTCAAGTGGCATCATCAGTAACGATGATGTAAACTAAATTGCAGGACCTTAGTTGAATATTTTAAATATTTCTTTGCATCATTGACACGGCCTTTCTTTTGGGCTTTTGTCAAATTGGCATAAAACGAAATCGTTTTATTCCAATACTCAAGAATGCTTCAATGTTATGGTATGTGGCATGCCGATCTCTCCGATCATTTAACGCACAACATCAACATTGTGGCAAGAACAGACGTCGATAGACGACCTTCGCAAAGACGTCCCTGAGAGGGATGCATCTACGCTAAAATTGGTCAAACTAATTGTGAACACTACGGTGATTCATCAACAAAAGCCAAATAAAGACGATCGATGCATTGTTTCGACGTTAATCAAATTTGACTTTAACAACTTGACTTGGATATAGGACGGGTTATTGTCTCCATACACTGTCACAGTTCTCCCATCAATATTCTTCTAGCTACTTCTTAATTTTGAAAAAAAATTCATGACGCTTGTGTGTTAAAGTTTCAAATCACTCATTTTCTCTTCTTTAAAAGAATGTGAAAGTAACAAATGTTAAGCGATTCGAACCAAACTTGGAGATGACACTGTAAAATGTCATAGAAACTTAACGTAGAAAAATTGTCACGATAGCATATTGTTTTCATAGCTAGGTAGATAACATAAAAAACTCCTCTCCTATATACGGAAATTATGTGACATTATATTTCAATATAGTCTTTCTTCTTTTGAGTATACTCTTCGTCATGGTTCAAGGAACATCCGTATTCCTCAAGAAAAAATTCCTTAATGTTTTATATTGTAGCCATTGTAGGAACAACAACATGAGAAGAACGTTAGTCTCTAAAAAACACACTTCTAGCTTCTTATGTAGCAAGTGTGAGTAGTACTCTACATTTATCTGAGTTTTCTATCTTTGGTTTTGGAGACGAATCTTGTACTAAGTAATCAAAATAGACTCTAGAAAGCCAAGTCCATCTTCTTTATGTCGTGCTGATAGTGAATAGGTGATGTCAAGCGAGGTCGCTTGTGCTCATCCACTAAAAGTCTTGGTATCCAACATGCATATATCTTTTGATAACTTAATTGATTATTTTTATTAACCGATATTCAATAGACAAGGTGAGGCATAATAATGAGCGATTTTTAAAAGGCTGTTAAATAAAAACACTTCGTTTAAGAAAATTTCTGATTTCATAATATTAAAATACATGAAAAAGCATTTTCTGCAATAGTAAAACGTCGGTTATTTTTTGAAGATAACTCCGGTAAGATGCCTTCCGTTTAGACGCACACATTCCTCCAGCCGGACCTTGAAGTGGCCCATCACATTGCGTAGCATTGCTAGTGGGATTTGAACAACTTCTTGTCGGATCCGCTCTTTCAGGCCTTCAATTGCTCGAGGAGGGTTATCTTGGTAAACTTTAATTTTCAGATAACCCCACAAGAAAAACTCACATGTTGTGAGGTCCGGTGAACGAGAGGGCCATGCAATATCCCCATTTCGGGAGATCACATGATTTCGAAACAAACGATTGACAATATTCATGCTTACTCGAGCAGTGTGGGATGTTGCTCCGTCCTGCTGGAAAAACGTCTCATCGTTCACGTCGTAGTGTGCAAGTTGTGGAGTAAAAAAGTTTTCCAACATTTCTGCGTATCTCTGCGAAGTCACTGTTACAGCATTGCCAAGGCCATATTCAAAAAAGTATGGCCCTATTATCCCTAATGAAGACATGGCGCACCACACAGTAACTTTTGCGGAGTGCAATGGTTGCTGATGCAGTTCTCTAGGATTAACGTCACTCCAAAATCGAAAGTTCTGCTTGTTCACGTAACCGGAGATGGAAGTACGCTTCATCACTCATCCACAAACGGTTTACAATGTCCTCGTCTCGATTAATCAACTCCAAAAATTCTAAGCTGAACCGGCGTCGGCTCACATAATCTGTTTCCTTAAGGGCCTGAACCATTTGGATCTTGTAAGGATGAAAGTGCAAATCTTTGTGTAAAATTCTTCTTACTGTTCTGTTTGAAATCCCAAGTGTAACGCTGTGTCGGCGAGCTGAGCGACGAGGGCTTTCGTCAATGGCGACT
The DNA here is from genome assembly GCA_935421215.2 of Melolontha melolontha. Taxonomy (NCBI): domain Eukaryota; kingdom Metazoa; phylum Arthropoda; class Insecta; order Coleoptera; family Scarabaeidae; genus Melolontha; species Melolontha melolontha. The sequence goes on along the minus strand of OW285237.1, from coordinate 149,838,268 downwards.
CTTACACGTTCAATGTTTTCAGGTGTGCGCACAGATATTGGTCTCCCAGTTTTCTTCCTTGTCGTTGACGACGTCTCTTCAAAGTTATTAACCCACTTTTTAATTGCACAGGCAGATGGCACTGGCCGATTTCGATTAATGTTGAAGTGGTTGCGAAATGCACGACGTGCTAGCTGGTACGAACTACCGTTTTGATAAAATGCTTTCACAGCGTACGCACGATGCTGTGGGGTCCAACGTTCCATTGTGACTAAATGCTATTTCGCGCCGAACGTAACTGACACTATCCCCTCCACGTCCCTCCGACGCAGCTTAATTCGCGCGCTTTTTAAAATCGCTCGTTATTATGCCTCACCTTGTACAAGCAATATTCCTCATTGTAATTCTACGATCACCTTAAATAAGTGCATTAACTTAGCAATCTGTTTCACAGTCGATGTTTTCGGACAGTGAGAAAGATGTGTTTTCTCCATAAGTTGTAGTTGTCAGCTATCTTTAAACTCTTTCTACAATTTAGAGACAGTCCTATCTGCCAAAAATGTTTTTTTACATTTTAAGTCTTTCAGATATTTTAGAGAGTTACAAGCTTTTATTTATAAAAAATTTAATAATGCGCTCCTAGATCTGAAACAAACAGAAGTAAATATAAATGACTCAACTAATGAACTAAGTTGACACTTGCACCCGCGCATCATTTAGTATACGTCACTTTCTCTTTTGTTGCGAAAAATATGATTTAAATTTGAAAACTCCTCGTATGTATCAAATATTACAAGAAATTTATAACAATTTTTCTTTCTAATCAAATTCAAATTGTAATTATTTACACATAGTGTCAATTAGGACTAAGCTACTACAAAATCAATTGACTTAATGCTCTTTTTTTTTACAAACAGCAAAATAATTATGTAATTTTAATGTATAATAATTAAGAGGATGTATTACTAAAAAAATACATCCGCTAGAATTTTTAAAATTAAAACATTTAGTTGCCGAAGATGTAAATATGAGGACATGTTAAATGTCAAATTTTCTTCTGCAAATATTTAAATGTCTATCTAAAGTTTCTATCTATTGCAATTTGGGTATTTTTTAACTTGACCTCGAGTAAATTTAAACTTTCCCACTATAATTTAAAACGTACTTTGATCGTAAAATTGCCATAAAATTTAAGTAAATCATTAATAGGAATAAATAAATAATATTGGCGCAAATGATGAGAGTGTGCGCGGAAGTACTAGTGTAGGAAATCTATAAGTTGATAGAATATTTAATCAGGGTTAACACGTTAATGCGTTACCCTAATATACTTGGCATAACGAAAAATGTTGTAATCATCCTGGATCTCAGCAACCAATAAAGCTTTCTTAATGCGCTTTTTTTTTTAATAATCCTCATATATTCATTATAACTGACATCTGTCAGCATTTTTCACCAAAATTCACTGGGATCCGCTAGGGCACTTTTCATGGTATAAGTCACATAAGGCCCCAAATTTTGAACCTCCTAAATCAGTCTGTCAGTTATTTTTGAAGCTAGAGTACGATAGATTTGAACAATTTTTTTTCGTATCGAAAAAGCATTAGTGTAAAGAGATATGTGCAAATAAACTACTCAAAAATGAATAAGGAATTTTTACCTTTTTGTATTTTTTAGATAGTATGGGTAAATATTTGTAGTGTATTATATTAGATACATAATTGTACACAACAATTTAAAATTTTCAAGTATATTTATTCAGAAAAATCGTTAGATTACTAAGAAATTATCAAAAATGAAATAAGCAACATTTTTAACAATAGCTAAAATAAACATTTTTCTGTAACAATTAATTCTAAAATCGTGTATAATGGCCACGGACATCTCTCACAGCTGTACATCTTCGGGGCATACTCATAATGCAATTATTAATGTGTTCTTGTGACACTCTTCTCCAACATAGCGATAAAATTTCCCGCAAGTGTTGCACGTTAACTGGGGGCGGATTATGTTCGTTGAGCTGTTCTTGAAGTCAGTCCCAAATGTGCTCAATTGGATTCAAGTCGGGAGACGTTGGTGGTAAAGCTAGATGGTTAATATGGAGGTCATTTATTGCTTGCATTACAATTTGTGCACGATGACGTCTTGCATTATCATCAATAAAAACCATGTTTTCATCCACAGCCTCACGAAAGTCGGCCACATATTGCTGAATAATGTCATCTCTGTATATGTGTCCATTGACATTGTTTTCAAAGAGATGGAGGTTCGTACGTCCATTCAAACTAATGCCCGCCCACACCATGATACCACCGCCGCCAAAAGGCACCACAGCTTTTGTAAACTCGCGTCTATAACGGTCTCCTCGAGTTCCCCAGACCCTTACTCTACGATTATCAGTAAATAAGCAGAATCTGGATTCATCGGTGTATAAACCATGCTCCCATTGAAAATTTTCTGCTAGTCGTTGGTTAACCCAAGTTCTTCTAGCCATTCTATTGACATTAGTTAATTTTGAGCGTCTCACAGGCCTGCAGCTATGAAGATCCATTTCCCTCAGACGGTTTCTGATGGTTTGATCCGAAACTCTAACTCCAGTGGCGGCACGTAACTGTGTTTGCAACCATACTGCACTTCTAAACGGATTCATCCTTGTCTGAATTCGTATGTAGCGGTATTGTCTCTGATTTGTTTTCCTCTCAGATCTACTACCGGGTCTTCTCCTTGCAGATCCTACCTGTTGGAATCTTGTTAGAGCCCTACTAACAACACTTGGAGACACATTAAAAATTGCGGCAATTTCTGCTCCAGATTGCCCTCGCTGATGCAATAACGCAATTTAATCAAAATTTTCTTTATTTAAATGACGTCTTGGCATCGTGAAAATGTGAAATGACGTTTAAAATGAATAATACTTGTCAAAAAAATGCGATTTTTATAATTTTGTATTCTAAATTAATTTAAGGTTAAAATACAAGATTCAATATTTTATCACACAGAAAAGACATTTACCAAATAAAATGTCCACAAACGACTGTTGGCCTTCAAATGTATCTATAGTTTGAGAAAATACGTTAAATTTAATCGAATTAATTAGATCTGTTAAAAAAAGATCTAATTCCCTATTCATTTTTGAGTAGTTTATATGCAAATTTCGAAGGGAAAGTTCAATGACTAAAAACTTGTGAAAACAATCCACATCATGTCCTGCAAATTTTTTTTATTTATAAATCTTTGTTAGAAGTTGAGCTATTAATAATTTTCGGGAACACCGCTAGAGAAATTTTTATTTTACGTGGTCTAGTGGTTATCACGTCGTTCATGCCCATTGAGACGCATTTTTTTTTCATGTTTTATATGTAAATTGATTCAGGGATTTCGAATTTTAACTTTATTTTGTACTAGTTAGTAGTAGTGTTAGTAATACGTAATTATTTTGGTAAAGCTTTTTATCTAGCAAAGTCTAAGCAGCTTGACTCACTGAATTCTAATTTACAAGTTGATCGAAATTAATATTTAAAGCCGCTTGTAGTATCGTTTATTTACTTTTGATATATATTTCAGTCGAATTTTAAGCATCAAACGACTTTAACACGTCGAAATAAACACAGTCGATGATAATAAATTGGTTAATTTTTAACAAATAGTTTACCAGATGGCGTATATGACAATGACAATATATTTGATTTATGGTTATGTTGTGTTTAATATCGTACAGTAATTTGGAAGGTAAAATTCACCCGAATTAAGAATCTTAACTATTTTAAATAAATGGCTGAAAATTTGTGAAAGCATTCTACATTGTGTGCTACAGAAGACACTTTTTCCGCTTTTAAAAACCATTGTTAGCATCGTTGAAATTTGGGTTGTTCGTGGGCTAATGGTTATCGCTTTTGGTTGTGGACTACATGGTCCGAGCTCATATATCTCTTTGACCCGCAATTTGGTTTTATTTTTTGTTTTAATATTTTATTATGTAAGGTGAGTCAGAGATTTCGAATTTTAACTTTTTTTGCTCTCCAATTAAGTTTTCGTTGCATAAAACATAATTGATCAGTTGTAATTATCGATTTATTTGAAACCTGCAAAACCCATAAATTTGGGTATTGAGCTGCTTTTTATAATTAGGATTAAATATTGGCAAATTTTCAAATAAATAACGCACTTCAAGCTAATGTAAACTAGATCAACTTTCTTAAGTTTCGAGTGCTGTACTGTTATTTTGCTCTTAAATAAAATTTGTGCTTTTTGGGGCATTTTTTAGGCATATCTACCTTTTTCTGTCCCATCGGGACATTTTGTAATGAACTGGTATATATAGACGTATGTCTCACTAAATGAAATTACTGTTAGATATCTAATGTATTGTTGATTTCAAAAAAATCTCGTACACTTAAAATTAATTGTTTCAATAGTATCTTTCATTGTCAAACGCTATGACAACTATCAGGCATAGTAGTGATGTGTTTGCTTTACATCTAAAATTAATTGAACGTTTATGTCAATATGCCGCCAAAATTAAATAAATTTCGAAAGCTAGAATAGTAGCAAAACTTGAAAATGGGTGGTCTATAAGAGCAGTCGCTGGTGCTTTAAACGCTAACAAGGCTACTGTTTTTCATGTTAAAAAGCGTTGGGAGCAACAACAAACACTACCTAGAAAAGATGGATCAGGGTGACCCAAAATTTCTACCGTGGAAGAAGATACGGCGTTACTAAATTTTTTTAAGGGAATCTCCATTTTCTACCGCAAAGGAAGCTAAAACCCAAAGCAATTATCGTGGGCCATCGTTAGCAAGCGATTAAAAGCTTCGGAATTAAAATACAGAGTCGCCGCTAATGAACCATTTCTTACCGATGAACAAAAACAGTTGAGAGTAATATTTTCTCTAAATTTTGTGTACAGTATTGGTTTTTGGAATAAGGTAATTTTTACAGACGAAAAAGTTTTTCAATCAACAAAAAATTCAAAATTTGGAGTTTACAGGCCAGAAAATAGTAAATTCGATGCGAAATGTATAAATAATTCAAAGAAATCGGGACGATTTTCAGTTAATGTATGAGGGTTGGATCAGTTCAAGAGGGTCTGGAGTTTGCTGGAGGATTGATAGTAGATTTGACACTACAAATTATTTGAATATTCTGAAAAATGTCATGTTACCTTCAGTAAACTTTTAAGTCACGACAATTTTGTATACCAACACGACAATTGTCCGGTGCATACCGCAAATTATGTTAAAAATTGGTTTGGAACCCAAAATATTGAAGTTTTGCCTTGGCCTGCCAATAGTCCCAACCTAAACACAATTGAAAACATCTGGGGATTGATTGTGAAAAAGTTACACAAAAATAGATTTCAACCTAACAACAAGGAAGAGCTATGCGAAGCTATTAATAGCACTTTGGAAGTAATAAATTGTTACGCTTAGCATATAGTAAATTTTTAATCTATTTTTAAATCCTATTTCTTCTTGGAATCCTTCGTTTTAAAATATATTTAACGTAAGACATTTTTACATTTGTACAACTGTACATATTCGTGTCCAAAGAGAAAGTACATTTCTTTGTTATATTCTTGACCGACAGACCCTTCCTTCTACCTGACCGTCAGCAACCCTAACCGTCACTGTGGAATTTCTTTCTAGATACATTTCAAGTTTAAATTGTTTAATTTAATTATACATGTTCCTTTATATATGGTGTTTCATATTATTAGAAAGCTTACGTCACAAGCGTTATTTTAATAATATTGATGCCATTGACAGATCAACCCTTCAGGTCGCGCTCTTAATTAATTATAATTCAAGATATCGACCCCTCTTCGACTCAGGTCATAAAACAGACCGTTTTCTAGACCTTTTCTATCGACACAAACTATCAGTCCTTCTTCTCGTTAGAACTATCGTAAGATCCACATCCTACGCGCGGTACTGTTCAAGTGCTAGCCATGATTCCACGTGCCCCTGCCCTGCAATGTAATTTTGTATTGTTCAATATATATTATTCTTTTAAGCGAATTCATATTAATTAAACTAATTAATTTCTTATTCCTCCGGCCAACACCGCTCTACATATACTTGTCCGAGTATATCTTCAGACCACGTGGCCACCACTCAAGGTAACTTTGTGTTGTTCTATACAGAGATTATTTTTATATTAATCGTATTCAATTAACCCTTAATTTACTGCTCAATTTAACGTTCGTTTTCAGAGTATTTTTTGGGTGTTAATTTTTTAATTAATTATTTACTGCTCCTCGTGTACATATTACTTTTGTTTTAATTACTTTTAAATATACGAATTTAAATTTCTTGTTATGTAAATATAAATAGAAACTTTAAGGACGCCGCTGTGTCTTATTTTGGTTTTTGTGTATTTATTTTAATTAACCATCAACACACACGTCCTGGACCTTTGAGGGAACTTCACCACCACCAATTAATTGTTTTATTAGGGAATAATTTTATTATTATTAGCACACCAAAAGCCACCGTTTGTAATAGGTGTCGCCCCCCCAAATTTGAAATAAAATGAAGACGAAAACTTTTTGACAAATTACATCGCATCAATGCCTCGCAGACTTGAGGAAGTTATCCAAAAAACGGAATTAGTTATTAGAGATACAAATTTTTTATTTACCGAAACATATTTTTCTAAAAGAAAACATTTATTTCTTGTTAATATTTGTTTACTCCTATTGTGAAAAGAAAGCGCATATTAAGCCAATGTCACAACACTAAAAAAACGTCAAATTCTAAGAGTTGTAGTAAATTTTTTTTTTTAATCAGCAGTACGTAGTATCGTTTTGTAATGCTTCACAGAGAATACTTTTGAGTTATTGAAAGAAAAAATATTAATTAATTTAAAGACCTGTCATAATTTAGGCAAAACAAGTAATGTACATTTGTACAACAAACTAGACTTTCCCTCAGTGTCTGAACTACGGTAACGCGCAATCTATACACAGGATATCTCGAATCGTGACTATTTAGTCAGATCATCGTTGCATCTTTACTTTATCTGAATGAATTGATAGCTTTTTTATATTTCAAGATTAATTCTATTAAATAAAATTATTCAAATTAGGTTTTGTTATGCTGTATTAGGTATAATCATTTTCTTTAATTGATTCGAAAAATCAAATATCCGTATAATCAAGGTCGTGATAACTGATATCATTCGCTGTTGAAATTCTAGTATGTCTAATTCGTAAATACTTTTACAGCCTGTCCGAAAATAATAACTCGAAGAGAATGGGGTGCTCGTAATGTTACAACAGGAAATCCGGACATTCGACCCGTTCCATATGTATTTATACATCATTCTGCCAGTCACCCTTGTTCAACTCAAGAAAGATGTTCGGCACTATGTAGAACATTCCAGAACTTTCACATCGATAATAGACATTGGAACGATATCGGCTACAATTTTTTAGTAATAATAAATATGATTTACTACGTAATGTTCCTTTTTTATAGTGAACTTTTACAGATTGGTGGTGATGGTATGATCTATGAAGGAAGAGGCTGGAATAAAATTGGAGCTCATGCTTTGCACTGGAATAAAAATAGCGTTGGCATATGCTTCATAGGCACATTTACAAGTAAATAGCCAAAAACAATTTTACAACATATTTCAATGGGTAAAACCTCACCATTCTTTGTGTAAAACAAAAACGTTTAATAATATCGAAATATTAAAAATCGGGACTGAGGACACATCACAAGTTCATATATGTGTGAACATTGCTCTCCAGGCATGTTTTTCATCTAGCAATAGATTCGTCAGTGCATGATGCTCGGAAAATTCACCACTGTTGAGGATACATTTAACATCATTGTAATATTTGAATTTTAAACATTCTTTATTATTAAAAATAAATAAATCTAGGATATAGGTTTCAAACATAACATTACCGATTTTATAAATATTCAACGTGCATTTTCAAGTTTAAACTACGGCAGGTATAACATAATTTTGTTATCCTATTCAAATTGTAAAACTTTCTTTAAGTTCTAAGAATTCTGTACATTTGGATTTTTTTTTTATTACCTAGTTTATAAATTAGACCACTTGTTTTATTACCCAGGGTTATTAATCATCGGCATCTTTTATACTTACAAGCTTATTTATTGCTTTATACATTAGGCCGCTGTTTTCTTACCTTGGGTTTCAGTGAACAAAGGATTTAATCTATATATTCAGTGTTAAGATCACGTTTCCTAAATATGTATAATAAATTTTATTACTTTAACAAGAGACGATCCAAAGTACGTTCTTAGATTTATAAGAGCAATACTTAATTAGTAATGATATTTTATTATTTATTAGTTAAGATTAGAATTTTAAGAACCTATCGCAAACCTTTGGAATTATTGCCCGTAAGTGTAATAGCCACGAATTAATAACAAAGCAAATTTCCCGTTATTACGCCAAACAATACAATGTACAACGAATACACGCAGCTAATTATGTAATAGTTTGTATGGGTAGTGGTATATTCTTACCTACTTGTAACACAGTCTTAATACAACAGTCTCACTTGAAGCATCATAACAAGCAACAATACAACACAAAAGAGTATCAACTCAGCAGCAGCACAAGACACACCGTCTTACTTTAAACATCAACATAACAAACATACTTTAACAAGAGACACCAGTCTCAACAGCAGTTTTATGTTAGTATAAGTTGTAGATTCAAAATAAATGTATATAGTGTAAATAAATATATTTAGGTGAAAGTACATTTATTCATTTAACAAACAGTCACCGAAGATTTAAAAAGTAAAATGTATACAGCCTTACAACCTGTGCACAGTGAAGCACAAAAATGTGAACATGTATTGTGTTCTCCATATCCGATTTTTAATATTTCGTTATTATTACAAATTTTTTTATTTTATACAACTAAATGCTTAATAAACTATAGGAGTATATATCTAATGTTTATGCTACAGGAGCAGCACCAACAGATGCCGCTCTTAGAGCTGCCAAGGAATTTATACAATGTGGAGTTAGTGCTGGAGAAATTAGCGAATCTTACAAATTAGCAGGACATCGCCAAGTAAGGAGTACGGAATGTCCGGGACAGGATCTTTACGAACTTATCAAAACATGGCCTCACTGGACAGAGAGTTTTATTTAATTACTACTTAATAAAATAACTGGAAAATATTACTGTAAATACTCTGTAAAAGGAGGCAATCATGTGTTCACCTGAAATTATTTGTAGTATTTATGTAGCTTGTAGGTCTCTATTTTACGAAGATAGATTTATACTCTTAATATTATGTCTTATATGCATGTATTTATTGTTTCAGAAAACCACTGCTTTTTCATTACGTACTATTGTATAATATTTCCATAAATAATAAATATTTTATAATATTAGTAACACAACTACGAGTCTTTTTTCACTTTGATCATTAATTTTGCCTACTGAGGATGGCAGCTTAGTTGTCGAAATGGGTATTTAGGGTACGAGTATTAGTTTAGGTTAGGAGTTATATACCTTTTTCTAAAACACAACTATATTTTATCTATATATTACTGTGAGTTTTGTTTGTGGATTAGAGAAGTAAATAATTGCTGTGAGGGCAGTCACTCAAGAATATTTTTTCCTAGACTCTTAGTATTGTTTGTATAACTCAGGGCTATACCTTTCGGATTCTACTTAACTAGGCTTAGCATCCAATGTAAATGTAAAGAAATAATAAAAGTGGTAAATTGTTAAATTCTTTTATTGTATATCTGTATTTTCACGTTCATTTATTTAAAACTTAAGACATCTCATTTATTCAAACTGAAAACCTAGTTACCATCATAGAATTTTATAAGAATTGTTAGTATTTTTGAAGTCTCTGTTTAGATTTTATTAAATTGAAGTGAAATACTTGAGCGTATATTTATGAAAATAAATACACGCTCAAGTACTTCACTTAACCAAGGGGATATTTACCCTCCGAACGTTAAGCTTGGAATCAAGGTGTTTGTTTAACTCTATAGAATATAGATATCTTGATTCTACTGATATCTTGTTTATCTTGTGTTAATCGACGGTTTTTCTAGTGGAAGCCGAGTTCCTACAGACACTAATCAGAACACAATCTGTATCGAGAAAAGTAAAAATTGGAATATGTATACAGGGTTATTCAAAGGTTCCGGTATACTTAAATATTTTTGAAATCATAAAAATTTTTAAACAAAAGTTTTTTGGTTTTAAGCAAGCTATTGTAACTACATGTTGCTCGTGTTATCATGGAAACTGTATTTAATTTGATTTTTGAAATTAAATACCCTGTATATTTTTACATATCTGAAATCCTCGTGAGATTTTAAAGTGCTTTTATGTATACAATTATGTTTCTATTTTGCTTCATTCTTGAGATATTTACTATTATTTGTAGTTTTCACCAATTGAGACGTTTTTAAGTTATTTGCAAATAATCATTTCGGCAACCACGCTGCCTCCAATATACAGTACGTTTATTTACAGTCTCACAAAAAATCAACCGAACAATGACAAAAAGTAAACAAATTAACAAAAAAAGTTGAAATCACTGTATTAAATGTTCGAATTGTAAACCCTGGGCGATTTGACAACACACTAATCTCTCCACAAATTAGTTCCACGCTTCCTGACTAATCCTGTCTTTAAATTCTTCAATATTTTGTGGCCAATTGGTATATACTTTTGATTTAAGATGTCCCAAAATGGAGAAATATAATATTTGCAAATCCGGCGATCTTGGTGGCCATTACATAAATCCTCTCCTTCCAATCCATCTTTGTGGAAAAACAGTGTTTTTCCACAAACGTCCACTCCGTAATGAGGAGAAGTTTCATATTATTGTAACCAGACATTATCTAGTTGTTCCTCATTGAATATGTTACGGAGATGAGGCACTTCAATCTGTAGTAAAGCTAAGTAAAGTTCTGACGTTAACGTGCCGTGCCGTTGATAAAAAAATGGTCCTACTATTCTGTTCCCAATAACATCTAGCCAAATGCTAAAGTTCTGACGGTATTGCGTATGAACTTCCTCAGTCCAGTGAGAATTGTTTGTTGACCAATACCTGTAATTGTTCCTGTTTACTAACCCATTTAAACAGAATGTGGCCTCATCAAAGAATAATATTTTACTTAATAGGGTAGGATTATTATTAATCATGTCTTGCATAACCTCACAAAATTGTAGTCTCTTATCTGAGTCATTTTCCTTCAATACATAAATTAATTGCACTTCATAAGGATTGTGCTTTTTCTTTTTTGAGAATCCTATGAACTGATGATTGATTCACCTCATGACCTAATGCCAGTTGGTTTGAACTAATTTTAGGAGTATCTACTATTCGCTCCATTATTTCGTGTGTTTTATATTGAGTCGTAGCAGTTTTTGGCCGACTCGTTTTCGTCTAATTTTTGATAGATTGTAAATTTTCGTAATGATCTAAGGTTCTTTTCACAATACCGACACTTACAGGATTTCTATTAGGGAACATTTTGTTAAAGAACTTTCTTGCATCCTAAACGACCTCCTTCTATCACCAATTCCAATATTCATTAATAAAGTCAACCGCTCGTATTTTGTCAGTGGATTCATTCTAGATAAAAATTAAGACACTTTCATTTATACAATTTATTATTTTCGTACTTTTAGTTACCAAAAGGTGAAATCATTTTTTGCTAGTTCTAGTTAAAATTTAACAACCTAGAATTCTGAAATAAAATTACTGTCTAAATGTAAATGTTCATAGCTAACTAAGAACACATACGCTTCGTAAAAATTACAATAGTAAATATTTCAAGAATGGAGCAAAATAGAGACATAATTGTATAGACAAAAGCACTTTCAAATCCCACGAGGATTTCAACTATGTAAAAATATACAGGGTATTTCATTTAAAAAAAATCAAATTGATTACAGTTTCCATTATAATACGAGCAACATGTAGATTAGAAATATGTTCTTACAATGCTTAAAACAAAAAAAAAATATTTTAAAAATTTTTTAAAAATTTCTATTATTTCAAAAATACTTAAATGTTCCGGAACATTTGAATTATAAAACTGCTATAAGACCGACAGTGATATACGTTAGCGAAACCTGGGTATAAGATAAAAAAGTGTTAATACACGATATGCTAACAAACATTATTTACTTTGGCTGTAAAGTTAGCAGACAGTATTTTTTCGATCCTTTTCCTTTGTTTAAAGTATTTTATGTCCAGTACGTAACGCTGCACAGGCGAAATCCACAGATAACACCTGTTCCCAAACAGTCATAATTCACCTGTCCAAGAAAAGTATTTTAGACGCTAATAAATAAATAAATAAAAGATCACTTCATTCTAAATTCAATCAATAAAGTTCTTACCTGAATATACGTAGCCCTTAGCTACACTCAAATAACTAAATATGTTTATTGTTGACTAAAACTTCATTAATTATCGTATACCGCCTGATTCTGAGCAAACGCAACGGCCTGAATGTACGAATATTTCTCCCGCTCCGAATAAAAATCCCCTGAACGCGTTAAGTCTGTTGCTAAACCCCCTCCTCGCGCCAACTTAATTGGCGCTTGCTATATGTATGACATCGATGTTAAGCCAATCACAAAACAGTCTGTTGCTAAACCCCCTCCTCGCGCCAACTTAATTGGCGCTTGCTATATGTATGACATCGATGTTGACGCGCCTACAGCATTCAGGGCAATTGTATTCGAAGCGGGAGAAATATTCATACATTCGGATCGTTGCGTTTACTCAGAATTAGGCGGTATACACATAAACCGTTAAGCTACGAACTTGACCTAGATAAGTTAGCTAATATAGGCAATGTGTAATTCTTTGTTAAACTAGTTGCCTATACACCAAGTAGTAATCAACATTGCATTTGAATTTTATTTTACGTTTAATATACATAAACTTAAAGTAATTAATTATCAATAAACATTATTGATAAAGTTTTTTTGAAATCTATAGCCTCTTGATCGGTCTACATCTATCGGCCCATTTGTTTTTACTTTGAAATAACTTTCCGTCTTTTCCAAAAATTATCTATTATGTGCCAGATGTGGAGTGCATACCCTACACGATTTTCTTTGTGGATTGCATTCGAGTTAAGTTTTTTGGCAGTTTCATAGCACCGCAAATTAGCTTCCTTAATTCTTTGCAGGGCGGTAAAAACAGAACACGGAAAATTACTAACATCAGCTGCATTCACTGCTGAAGAAAGTGGATGTTCTTGAAGTACATTTGTGAGATGATGTTTTACTCAGTTGTAAATATTCTTTTGCGACCAGAACCATGTGTTCTAGAAATTATATGGTGATTTCGCCATTGATTTATAATTTCAAAAGTCGTGCTTTTACTTATTTTATTTCGTGCAACAATTTGTGGTATTTTTAAACCGTTATTTAAATCTGCAATAACGTTCACTTTAGTATCTTCATTTATGACAGGCACCTTTCAAATAATTTAGTATCAATTTTAAGGTTATCTAAGGTTAACTGCGTAACTATTTTTTGTGAGCAGTTAACCGAATGAATAGTGCTATTCAATAACAGCGTGATGTACTTACAGATGTTGTAGATTATTTATATCGTCCGTCGTAATGACGTCATTTCAGCCCGATGTGTCCTGTCTCTAATCATAATGTATATGCATTTACAAACACCATACATCACTACAATATATGGTTAGACACATACAAATGTTCAATTTCACTGTTTATTCGCTCACATGATAAAGGTAGTTTATGAAATTTTGATTCTATTTGCATAGGAGATTACTAATGAGGAGTTTAATTGAATAATATTGCAACGAGCGGTAATGCTGATTGTGCAGATGACAATTGAGAGCAGGGGTTTCTGTTTCAGTTCTGTTTCTAGTATAAATTGCAAACTGCGGTATAAATAATAGATCTATTTCACTTGATGTACAATGTTAATTGATTAAATGAAAGTGGAAATTATGGTTCATACATAATACTGTAATTGTACGTTCAACTGCGGTTTAAATATTGAATATTTGTTCTACATATAAGGTTTGATTAGTTTTCAGTATCATTACTTGTAAATGTGATATAAGGGCTTCACTCTAATATGCATCTATTTCTCATGTGGCGAAGAAATAAGAGGCGTACGAAATTAATATGTCAATGTAAATACGAGGACGATTCGCAACGTAAGTTCCGTTTCCGACTAGTGTGTAGAGGAGGATATTGGCGCCATGACAACGTTGCGGTGTAGTCTGGTTCAGTGTGAGTCTAGCAGTGCTAATGAGAGAATCGTTCGGACATTCTTTAGTGATATTTTCGTCGTTTAAAATGTCTACTGCAATTACTGCTGTTATTCGATTTATGTGTGCAAAAACTTCAAGACTGTTGAGATTCAGCGTGAACTTTGTTCTGTTTATGGCAAAAATGTCATAAGTGACAGTATGCTTAGAAGATGGTGCAAAATCTTTCGAGAAGGACGACCTAACGTCCATGATGAAAAACGGAATGGAAGATCAACTGTTGTGACAAACGCGCTTGTGAGTAATGTCGAAGAAAAAATCCGTGAATATCGGCGATTCACTGTCACAGAACTTAGTACCTTTTCCCTCAAATTTCACATAAGTTTTATATGTAAATATTACTGAACATGTAGGTTATCACAAATTTTTTTCACGATGGGTGCCAACACTTAACGAAGAAGACCATAAAACAAAGAACTGGATCGGCACTAATCTGACACGCTACGATGTTAAAGGTGAAGATTTCCTCAGGCATATCGTAACATGTGATGAGATTGGGTCGCCTATGTCAACGTTGAGACGAAAAGACAGTCAATGCGGTAGGGTCGTTCTAAATCGCCTAGGAGAAAACTATTAAAGTGTTTTCAAACTTTTTCTGCGAAAATAGTCACGGTCACTGTCTTTTGGGACAAGAAAGGCGTCCTTCTTGTAGATTTTGTGGAATGAGGGGCCACAATAAATGCTGAAGTCTACTGTGAAACTTTGTTACAGCAGGGCTTAATGCACAGGCAAAGTTCTATGAAGAGGGCATTAAAAAGATGGTTCAGCACTAGGATAAATGGCTCAATCTTAATGGCAACTATATAGAAAAATAACTGAAAGTAGTAGCATTAAGTTGTAAGCGTTAAGTTATATAATAAAACGTTTTTATATAATGGTGTTCTTTTAATAACCAAACGGAACTTACATTCCAAATCGTTCTCGTATATAGTTATAAGTTGAGCTTTTTGAACACAACCTGATGTATACCTATTGTTATTTCGACATTGAATAATTGCAAAAAATTCGTTAACTCTTCAGAGTTTTAAGAAGGCCCACTCGTAACACCATAAGCTATCTCTTAATCAGTAATGTGTAACGATATAGGAAAAAATGGAAAATTTTTGTTAACTTTTACGAATCGAAAACAAAATCTTACAGAATCTCTTTATACTTCATTTATTAAACAGAATTTTTTCCAAATATTTACAAAACTACAATTTATTATGAATTCAAATTTATTTCAATGACCTTAACTGCCGTGTCTGTTTGTTTAATTGTACATCGCACGGTATTATCTTCTTTTGATAAATTGCACTCACATTTTGAACAAGTCAGCGAACAAATATTGTTCGCTGACCTTCTTCCTAAGAGTTTATGGCAATACATGCGACAGTCATCAATTTCATCCTTAGTTTTGCATTCTTCACTATCTGCATTGGACGCGGCCAAATGATAAGCTGTAATATATTAAGCTGTAATATATTAATATATTGATTAGAACTTTCTCAAATGTTTATTTCAATTACAGTTTTCAAACTTATGATATGCTAGCTTTCAGAAGAGTTACTTAAAATCAGTAGTAGTAAGAGCTTTTACTCTCAAAGTTCAAGTGCTACTTACCTATATATGTACGAACCTAGTAAGTGCCATAAATTATTGGCTATAAAAGACTAGTGACAAAAATATATTTTCTTTATTTTCCAATATTTACAGTTCAGTACATTTATTACATCGCTAAATTAAGCCATATATGCCTAAAACTTTGCGTTTGGGAAATTTTGTATTTTTTGGGCGAAAAAGTAATAAAAAGGAGTCATAAAGAAAATACCTATTTGTCATTTATTTTTAAAAACGTCAAATGAACAAACGGCAGTACAGGTGTCCTACATATAGGACAATAAGGCATATACCATACTACTTCTATGTATGATAATTTACATGTAAACCAATCTTACATTTATTGCACCGGGTGGCTGCTTTTGAATGACATAAGCCGCATCAAGTTTGTTTCTTTTGTGGTACCACAAAATGGTCAAGACGGTCGTACCTCAGTTCATTATTTTGTTACTTTTTTCCTCTTCGCAAAGCAAAAGATTTTTTATTTTGTGTCAAAATGGTAATGGCTACACTTCTTCTAAAGGCAAGCTGGTCTATTTTACCTCCTTGTTCTGTCAGTACCTTTTTCGGAATTTATGGGGGCAATTCCAGCTTCTGAAGATCCAAATGTCACAATATTATTATAATTCCACTTAACAAATATGATGTTTTATCACTTATTTTTGTATAGTCGAAAACACCTCGGTTCTCCTTTTTCATAGTGACGCTGGTTTTCAAAGTTCACATAGGTTGACAATTCCTTTTTCAATAAGGGCTTCCGTTAGAGCAGGCGAAGAGAAAAAATTGTCGAAGAAAAAGTGAAACTTGGGCTCCGGCCATCTCGTCTTAATTCTATCTGAACAACTTAGCACAACCGACGCTCTAACTTCAAGAACTTTATAGTTCAAATTCACATAGGTCTACGCTCCTTGATAGGGTTCAAACCAATTTATGTATCCTAGACGTGTGGTCCCAAGCCAAGTTTGAATCCATAGCCAATTGGTTTGTTATGAATAAATTGTTTGCAGCCATGCCGGCCATTATAAGGACGATGGGTCCTTCGTCAATGCTATAGTTCTCCTCCATAGGAGCCTTTTCCAAAAATTTTTGATTTAGCAAATTTGTCATTTTTTCTAGGTTCATATTATTGGCTATGTGTACATGGCTCATAATAAATTCAAACCGGTCACGAGAAATAGCTTCACTCACCAACATATTACAAGCATCTTTTGAATTTTCTCAGTTCTTTCTTCTTCTGTAAGCACTTGAATATCCACTTAGAAGCAAAATATCGGAAACATCACCAATGCACTTTCATTTTTTATTGGACATACCTATTTGTTTCTTCCACAAACATTGACAAAGGTTCATCATCAAAAAGATATTTAAAAAGTTCAGTTGGTGTCGATGAATTTGCAAATATTGTGTCTTCGGGAAAAACATCGTCGTCAGCTGGCAGATCCTGTTTGACAAACCGGTATACTTTGTTTTCTTAGCTTGTGCTTTGCTTTTTTGCTTTTCCTTATTCTGTAGAGTACTTAGTGGCAATTCACCTTTAGAGCTACAATCATCCTCGTTTACTCGAAAGATAACTTCTACCTGACTTTGGATCATATTTGGTGGCAAATTGTTTATGCCGAGTAGGTCTTCATCACCAGAATCCAAGTAGTTTCCGTTATGTATGTGGAGAGTTCACTACCCGCAAGCATATGCGAAATATTACACCTTTAATAGAAAAGTTACATGTTTACTATTTCGCCCTAACCTTTGAACATCAAGACATGGGCTCTAACATACTGCTACTCTGAGAGGATAGTCAAACGGTAACAAAAGCGCTATGCTATTTACAAGACCAATGATTAGGCGTGAAGAAACGAACCATTCGACTGATTCTCCTACCTTTGCTGTACGAAATATTTCGGGTTTTCCAACAAAAATAATAAAAATAATAGTTATGCTAGTCTACTCTCTACTACTCGTCCAGTACCTTATTTGGAAGCTTTGCCAGTACCAAGACTGATAGGTGTTTCGAGTATAGAAAATGGCAGTACAGAACCAGAAGAAACAAGTATCAAATTATTGACCAGCGATGATGAATATTTGGCATCTGAAGAAGACGGATCACACCTAATAAATCAGAAGTAAGTGATCCTATTAGAGATCTGAATTTGTCAAAAACTATAGAAGAAATACTAGGATTTAGACTCCAAGTATGGAAACTTCTAGCGCCAAATGTTTGCTGATTATTGTTGGACATTGATATCAAAAAGTGTCGAAGAACAGTATAAAGGAAAAACATTTTGAACACCATACAACTCCATATAATATTATAGACACCTAATTATAATATTATTTCGTTTACTTTTCAATATATTTTTTTCCAAAACCTGACGCGCCAGAATAAATTTGTTGTTATTACTATTGTTAGAACTGCAAAAGAAACGAAAATTATAGTTCCTAAATAAAAATAAAAAAATTAAATTTGTTGACCAGTATAATTAGAGACTGGAATTCTATTTGATTCGATCAATGATATTTTAAATGACCATTTGGGCCTCAGGCTTATTTTTCCTAGATTAGTTCCAAAATTGCTCAATTTTTTCGCAAAAGAACCAGAATAGCGTGTGTATAAAGACGATTTTTGACTATCAGTCTGTCATGCAACGCATCATAGCGGGCAATGATACGTGTATGCATGCTTATTATCCAGAAATAGCTAATCCATCCAGAAAATATCGTGGCAAAAGTTAAGCAAGATCGAAAAAACAACGCCAAATACATTTAAAAATAATATTAAAATTATCTTTGATTACTGTGGTGTAGTACAGTATGAACTTTTCCGATCGGCAACAAGAAATATTATTATGTCGTTTGCGCATATGTCTAAAACGCCTATACCGTATGTCCATAAAAGAATGTCCCAGTTGGTAAATTATACGAATTTAATTTAGACTATTTTATAACAATTCATACATAAAATTGAAGGTAAACTAACCTAGTTTTTCTTACAAATGTTTAATATATGGACCTTTAATTATATGACACACATCCAAGCTAATGCTTAATTCTTCCCACACTTTGGTTAACATAGAAGCAATAGCCTCTTCAATTCTGTGTCTCAACTCTGTCAAATCATTAGGTAGCGGCGGAACGTAGACACGATTTTTTATGAAGTCCTAAAGGAAAAAATCGTATGGCATTATGTGCAGGCCAGTGAAGTTGAGCTCAGTCGTTTCGACCATTACGACCAATCCAACGGTCAGGGACTTCGACGTTCAACCACATTCGTACAATGAGATTCCAATGAGGAGGGGCTCCATTCTATTGCCAAATAAAGTCCTCTACTATTTGAGGAAACAGTCATTCTTTCAACCTATCCAGATAAGCCGCTATTGGTACGGTAGCTCAGCTAAATAAAATGGTCCGTACACTTGACGTCGGGACACAGTGTAGAAAAAATTTAATTTTGAGGAATCTCTTTCGTGTTCTACAAGTTCACGAGAATGTTCTGACCCCCCCAGATACGGACATTATGTGTATTTACCTTGCCACTTTGATGAAAAGTTGATTTATAGCTGAACACCATACGATCAAGAAAACCATCTTCCCACACAAACACTTCAATTGCAAAGATAAAACTTATCATAGTCATATGTCTTTAAAGCATGTACCAACCATAACCGATATGGACGCATGTGCAAACGTGTTCTTCGAACCTTCTACATTGTCGTCTTTGGCAACTGAAGTTCAAGACTTGCTTTCCGAACATATTTCTTAGAATTACGCAGGTAAGATGCTATGACACAGCCAACATCCTGTACAGACACTTTTGATGGTCCCGTGCTTTTCCCTTTACAAACACATCCGGTCGTTTCGAATTGGCTATACCATCGGCGGATGTTTTTTCCACATGAGGGATCACAATTAAACTTTAAACGAAACGCGCGGTGAACTGAAATTATAGATTCACTCTTAGAAAATTGCAGAAAACAAAAAGCTTTACTCTCAAGAGTCGCCATTTTGCGTATATGGCACAGCAAATTTTCCAAAATTTTATTGTGAAAATATTATCAGTCTCTAATTAGTGTAAGGGTTGGACGCCAGTAAGTCTATGCTCAAGAACCTGGATTTACTGCCGCTCAGCCCAAAGAATTAGAATTAGTGCAAGAGAAAAGGGACCGGCCTTTTGTAATAATCCTAAAATTGTTCAAAATCGGCATGCGCTGCGTACTGCTTTTTATGTTATATTTTGATACGACTACAAACAAAGTTATAAAAATTTACTGGAAGCTGTAGTAGATGATATCGCCAGCCAGGACTCATGTAGAAATTATTACTTTGGTAAACGTTAAAATCGAAATGTTGACAAAAGAAAATCGGCGTGTTTCGCATTGAGAGATTCAGTACGCATCAGGCATTAGACTCTTAGCAACGAATTTGATTCTTGGATTTTTGAGAATCAAAGATTGTAAACAAAATAAGGCCTTAGTAAGAGCTGCAACATCTTCGGAATCAATAGTCCAATTGAAATAATTATACTTGAGGAAAATAAATCGGTTAATGTGGCGTTATATGTCGAGATAAATCTATTCTTTAGCTATTTAGCGAAGGTGTGGTGATGTAAAATTTAATTTTTTGCATGAATCTGAAATTATTTATTTACCCTTCATGCCCCACCTCCATGCTTGTCAGATTCGAATATGTTGGGAAAACATTTTATTCTTGAGGTTGACAGTTTCATAATTATGGAAGATATTCTGTATACTAGAAACTTGTTTGGATAAGTGGTTTCCACTAATAAAGTAGTGTACATTACTTGAAAGGAATACTCTCGAGCATTCGTATATGCCACTGAAAGAAAATAAAAAGGCAGTACTCGCTCATGCGCTTATCTAAAACTCCTTAAATTGCGACCTTGAACCAACACTATACAACGCTTACAGTCGATACTATTAAAATTTGGGAGACATTATTTTATGGACATACGGTATTATGGAAAGATAACTCTTCTTCTATCGCAATAATGGACCATGCTTTCTTTGAGATTATTTGATCAAGCATTCAACACAAATCATCCCACAATGTGGGTGTGGAATGTGTGACTTTCTCCTATTTTCACCGCTCAAGATAACACTCAGTGGCCATCGATTTAAGAGATAAAACTAAGTCTGAAGCGCGCTCTGAGGGCTTTACCGGAAATTGACTTGTAAAAACGTTGAAATAAGTATAGTGTTTTGGAAAAGAACTATTATGGAGATACTTTGCATTTTATTTAATCAGTTCTGATACTTTAGGATCACACTAGTATATTTATTACTTTTTATATTGTAGATGACTTTACTAATGAAGTCAAGATGTTTAACAATAGCTTCTCAAGATCTGAACAAGAAGTTTCAAATATGAAAATTTCAGATCAAAGTCAGCAAAAAAATATTTTAACAGATATAACCGTAAAGAAATTATTTTCAAGTAAATGATGCCATTACAGATGTTAGCAACAATATTTCTTAATTCCAAATAAAATACATAGAATTGTTTATTTTAATTTTTTTCTTATTTATAAGCAAATATGTAGGCTGTTGTCCGAACTTGAAATTATATAAAATATTTTCCGCTTATAAACTGAACAATATTGTAAATTAAGATTACTACTATTAAAATTTATCTTAGTAATTCAAATAGAGCTAATTATTAATACATTGGCTGCCGCATGTATAAATTATGCAATTTTGTTAATGAGCCAAAATACTTTTTTCAATAAAAGTTAGCTATTAAGAAAAATATAGTATGGGTCACTAAAATTGTAATATCCCCAAACGTTAGTGACTATACTGACAGCTGTCGAGGTGTAATAAAAAGTACACCATTATTGTAGCTTCTTAAACTGGTTCTTTGTACAATTTAGTTGTGGTAAAATAGTATAATAAATTGTGGTAAGGAAGTCATTGTACGGCGCAGGAATTCTTATAAAGTCGATGTACGAAAATAGTACTAATATATAAATAATCTATGTTTTTTTTCTGTTATCCCTCTTTTACCTTCGCTGAATGAATCGCGCTGTGTGTAGTATTATTTTTATTACTGGTCACCCATCCACCAACTTACCACAGTAATGTCCGTTCGACTACGCCAATTGCATACTGTCATCTTGAGTACACAGCTGCATTGTCAGTTCTCAACTTATGTCAGCTTATACTCTTGTATAATAATATTCCATATATCGCCCCTGATTGAGCCATCGGCGTAGCAATCGTAAGAATACAAAATAGTACCATGTATAATAATTAAAAATAAAGAATTTTATTATTACGGCATCGTATTAGGTACATATAATAAACACTGGTTCGATTTTAATAATCTACCACAAACTACATAAAAATTGTTTTTAGTACTTTTACTCTAGTTGGATTTAGTACTAGTTTTTATTTACTGAACTACAGTTGTACTGTATATTTTTACAATATTTTCACCGCTAATATTTTGTTCTCTGTACAAAAACACTTTCCCCAGTGTAAAAAGGCATTTAAAGCAAGTGTATTTTTTATATATTTTTTAATTTTACAATAGCGTTACGACCACCAAGGTTCGTATGGCCCTCGAACATACTTTATTTCATTGTATGCCATTCGAACAACGGCGATACACACTGTCCAAGGAAAGTTATCAATGGAAATTGTAAATGAACTGGAGCAAAAATATCAGAACAAAAAGATAGAACATTTGTAATTGATAATTTTTATAAGTCAATTCCTCTGGCAAAATAGCTGTCAGACCAAAATACTCACCTGATAGGTACGTTGAGAAAAAAATCGAAAATATTTACCAGAAGAAGTAGTGACAAAAAAATGAATAAAGGTGATGTCGGTTGGATGGGATATGCTAAAGGTATTGTAACTGCCAAATAGAGAGACAAAAAACAAGATACTAACTTGTTAACAATAAAACATGCGTTAGAAATAACAGACACACAAGGAATAAACAGGAAAAAGGACATCTATGGTTCAGGAATGCAATAAATGGAAGGAGGCATATATCGATTTATCCGGTTAGATGTCCTCCTATTCTGCAGCATTGAGGAAATATGTAAAGTGGTACCACGAAGTATCAGTGAAATTACGAGGGGGTATTGATATCTAGTTAGCCTAGACCGGTTCGGTGGATAAAAAAATATTGCGATACCATAGCAACGAAAAATAACATATTAGAAGTGTCAGTGTAAAGTATCACGTCAAAAACTCAAACCAAAGTTGCGCAATAAAATTTGAAAAAAAGGATGTCGAACGAAATTGTGAAAATCTAAAAATTGGAGTATCGAGCCATCATCAAGTACCGGTATTTGAATGGGTTAAGAGGTAAGCAAATTTACGAAGATATGCTTAATACCATGAGCGATCAATGTCCTTCGTATGCGACCGTGAAAAATTGAATTGCAAGGTTCAAAAGGGGTAAATTTTCCATTGAAGATGAACGCCGATCGGAAAGGCCAGTTTCTGTGTCCGTCCCCGAAAATGTTGATGCAGTTCGTGACATGATTTTGTCAGACCATCGAATCGGGCTAAAAGGCACTGAATATTTCATACGAACGCGTCCATCATATAGTTCACGTCGATTTTGACATGAGAAAAATTTCTGCAAAATGAATCCCCAAACGTCTGAATGTTGACCAGAAGCGTGCAAGGATGGAAGCGTCGCTTTCAATCTATGCTCGGTTTGAAAGTGATGCAGACTTTTTAAGCCGTATTGTTACTATTTATGAAACTTGGGTACATTTCTACGACTTAGAAAGAAAGCAACAATCGATGGAATGGAGACACTCTGGTTCTCCAAGGCCTTAGAATTTCCGCCTTCAAAAATCTGCTGGAAAAGTTCTTGCTTCAGTTTTTTTTGAGATTGCCATGGAGTAATCATGATTGATTTTCTGGATGAGGGTAGAACAATAACTGGGAATTATTATTTGACGTTACTGTCCATTCTACGAGAAAAAATTATGGAGACAAGACGCGAAAAGTTATCAAAGGTGTTTTGCTTTTGCAGAACAATGCCCCTGCACACAAATCGCATGTTGCCACGCAAACAATTCGTGATTTAAGATTCAAATTATTCGAACACCCGCCTTATTCAGCAGATCTGGCTCCGTTTAACTATCATGTCTTTCCTCAACTGAAAAAAAGTTTAAAAGGTCGTAAATGTTCTTCCAATATAAAAATTTCTTTTTGAAAGGTCTGGAGGCATTGCAGGATCGTGTGTATTAATTTAGGAGGAGAGTATGTTGAATAATAAAATATTTGGACTTTCAAATTTTATTTGCTTATATAGTAGGCTAAGAATCTGTCAATACATCCTCTATTTTTAGGAATGTTTGTAGTCAATTCTTACATAATCTACAATCAATTTGTAGTAAAAATATATTGTATTGCGAAAAATCTAGTTGAAGATATTCTTGCAATTAATAAAACATGCTTTAGAGGACACCAGAAATAGATACGTTAGAAAAAGGTGTAACCTCTGTTATGCAAGAATATCTGTAGAGGAAGGTAATACAATTCTACATAGTCATTCTTTTCTAGCACATTCTACTTTTTAGGTAGTAGGACCGCGGACAAGCAGGCCAAACAAATCACAACTTCTTGCACCACATGCACAAGTTTATCTTTTATGTACCGTACCTGTTTTGTAAACTATAAAATAAATTATTAAATGTCCTTTTTAGAATTAAATATGTACAAAAAAAAATTGTCAATAAAAAATGTGAGAACTCTACTAATTTTTATTAATTCTATTTAGCATTTTGTATCCGTTCGCATATGTTATTTTGTTATTGCATCTAACGCCAAAAGCGTTCATATTAGACTCGCGGTTAGCCGAACGGGTATTCATTGGTATGTGACAAATATTACGTAAATGCTTAAAACTATTGTATTTCACTAACCCGACGTTTGTAAAGAATAACAGTAATCGCAGTGACAGTTTACGACTGCCTGTATACGGATGGCTTCTCCCGATAGAAATTTGTACGATCGTATGGTAGTGAATGTGTTAAACGAATTAAATTATGTTGCGTTATAAGAACAAAAATTAAAGCAATGTTTTTTTCCAAAAAAATTTTTATTGAAATTTTTAATATAATTACATGTCTATGTATTCATCCTCTGGTATTTTAAGTGTAACGTCTTCTATTGGTATTTGTGCATGTGCAGGAGGACATTCAGTTAAATGACTTCTTGCTTTCGAATTAATATGTTTTGGAATCTCCCTTTTCATGATATCCAGTCTACAAGCACATTTTATACAACCGGCTAGGCAGAATTCCACGGCCTTATGTATGAAACTCTTTTTACAGTTCGAACGGCATTCGGTAATATTTTTTGAAAGTCCATCACAAGCTGCATATACTAATTAATTATAATTATATTAATTTTCATAATGATTTGAACCGCTATAGATATTCATTTATGAAGGTGGGCTGGTAGTGGCGAAATCAATTATAGACAACATAACTTAAATTTTCATTTTCTTGAGTGCTTGAATTACTTGAATTTATCAAATTTCATAGAAAATAACCAAACTCAAATCTATACTTAAGAGGTTTAGAATATTTTAATCAAAAGTGATTAGCTATGGTGGGTATGAAATAGTTATTTAAGTATCAAAGGAGTAAAGTAATATTTTGCAACTGAGATCTGGATACTGCCATATCCAAGTCTTGTAACCATGTCGATACATGTGAGATTACTTTGCTCGCGGGTTGCGTACAACATTTTTTCGTCAGCATCATAGTTTTTACTCAAAAATAACATAAAGGTACCTATTTAAATTAGATAACGGGTGTTCAGAAACATTCGAAGTCAAGTGGGCTCTGAACAAAAAATCGTATATCTTTACTTAAGTATCTGATTTGTAATAATTATTAAATGTCAACTGTTGTCTGTCAAAAATTGTCAGAATCTAATATCGAAGATACTAATTTATATTTTTTAATTTTGAAAATGGTATTTACTAACGTACACAAAGCATTCATGGTTGAAGCATATTTTCGAAATGGTCAAAAGATCGATGGCCAGTGGAAGTATTCAATTCAAGCTTGTTTGGAAGAATTTCGAGATGAATTTCCCAACCTTGCTTTGGATTATAATACTTTTCAGTGTACACTAATCAGAATTGTTCCAGTTTTTCGACAAACTGGTAGTGTGGGACGCCAAGAGGGTGGTGGGCGACCCAAAGTCCGGACAGAAGAAGTGATTGGGAATGTTAGAGAAATAATGACTGATGCCCCTAAAACTTCAGTAAGAACTCTTGCTCAACAAACTGGGTTGTCAGTTGGTTTTTGCAATAAAGTTTTTAAAGAAGATTTACAGTTATTCCCATATCGTATAACTTGTTTGCAAGAAATCCTCGATATTGATTATCCGCGACGAGTAGTATTTTGCGAATGGTTTACAAATAATTTTAATGATGATGTCCTAGACAAAACTTTCTTTTCAGACGAAGCATGGTTTCATGTTAGTGGATATGTTAACTCGCAAAACATGAGAATGTGGAGTGATACAAAGCCCAATAATTTTTATGTTGAAGCTCCTTTACATCCTCAGAAAGTTGGTGTTTGGTGCGCTATAAGTAGAAGAAGGATTATTGGTCCAATTTTTTTTAATGGTACCTTGACTGCAGAAAGATATCGACAGGAAATACTATTGCCTTTGTTTAATCAACTTCGCGATTATGAACTAGCTTTGGGATACTTTCAACAAGATGGTGCTAGAGCTCACAGAGCGGGGGAAACAATGAATATGTTACAAGAAGTGTTTGGAAATCGTTTAATTAGTTTGAACAGCGATCATGAATTTCCTCCAAGATCTTGTGATCTTACACCGTGTGATTACTATATATGGCCTTTTTTAAAAAATTCAATTTATCAAGTACCAGTGCAAGATTATATAGATCTCCAAGACAGAATTATAAATACAATTAGTGAAATTAGAAATAGTCCCATACTGCAAAATGTATTTAGTAGCATTCGGAGGAGGTGCGTAAAATGCTTGGAATAGCATATTAATTGGATTATGTAATTTTTTCCAGTTATCGCATGAAGAGGTGCTATTGTTCAGCAAGAATTCTCTAAAATATCAAAATACTTAATTTGAAATTTGCAAATTAATTACTGTTACCTTCTAAAATAATTAATTTGACTAGTTTATATTAATTAATATGGCATATTAAAGTAATATATTTCGACATAAACTGACATTTGCGTGTATGATAACCTATAAAATTGTATTAAGTAAATGTATCAATCTATATCGGACATGACTTCATATTTTCAAGGACTACTTTGAGTTCGAATGTTTCTGAACACCCGTTAGTTGCAAAATGTAGAATGCTTTATTAAACAGAACAGGATACAGGTAGTTTTTTTTTGTCGGCGTCATCATTTTTACTTAAAAAAAAAATAAAGACACTGAAATTAAATATTTAAAATAGTTATTTTCGTTTTCACTATCACTTATTGTAAAGATTAAGAAAAGAAACGAATTCACAACTTCTTAATTTTTGACAGTCACTGATGTCAACTGTCAAATTGGATGTAAGCGGCCGTGATGAATCTATTCGTAATTGTGTCGAATATGCAACACAATATACACAAAAGTTTTTATTTCTCTATCTAATTAAATTTTGTAGTTATATCTATCATTGTTCAGCACGGGGACGTCATGTATTTGATTCCCATAGGTCGTTATGACTAAAGACGGCAGACTATGTGCCAGACAGACAAGAATCATTTCACCATGTGTACTAAATATTGTTTTGGATACTATAATATAAATATGTTTTGAAGGTGCATCTGTTATTGCCAATAATACCACTTTTTCTTTAGAATAAATGTTTCGTTAATTGTTAGAAATACAAAATAATGTTTTTTTTTTATTTTGATTTAGAACTGTAAAATATATGTTCAAATTCTGTTACCTCTTTGATTAATGCATGTATGGAAATATTTAGGAAACTAAATGTAAACTATAACTATAACTACTAAATATATGTTTTTCTGCTGCGATATGTAAACAAAGCGAGAGGAATGAAAAATAATATTTAGTACATATGGTGAAATGATTCTTGTCACCATGCACCGGGCACATAGTCTGCCGTCTTTAGTTATGACTAAGGCTACGTCTTCGATGGTAACTCATTTACCTTTTCTTAACATAGTGAAGGGCGGAAAAGGACTTTGCAAGCGGTAATGCTTACATTTACATCGATAGATAAGTAGATCAGTAAATTTAAAGATAATAACCTATCAATTTATTAAACCATAATATAATAATAATACTATAATAAAAAATTAAAGCAGAATACCTAGACCACTACTACACCGTGAGAAAAATCAAATGACTATAGTTAGCTGCATTAGAATCCCTAGATTAAAACATTTTAATTTTAATATTCGTAAATTGGCGGCTTGTTTAGCTGTCATTGTTGTTTGTTGTTGATCGTTATGTTGTATTTTTATTGTTCTTCTTTGTTTATTTATACGTTGTGAATAAAAAAATATGTATTTATAAAGACAGAGTTATGTCGTTTGCAGTAGTTTTCGGTAGAATACGTAGTTCTAGGCGCATTTAGGTATCATCGTAATAACCTCTTTCAAAAGTTTTTGGAAACGCATTTTGAAACGAGTATCCAACCAAGTCTCTTAGAAAATTATCTGCTCAAACAAGTACGATATATAAATGTGAGTTTGCATATTTAAAACAATTGCTCATGCATCCGTACAAAGCATCGCGACGACAAAATTATTGTCTTGGTTTAACAATACCCTTAATCATTCAGATCTCGATCTAACTTTTTTCTCTGATTAATAGTGGTTTTATTCGCTAGGTTATATCAACTTACAGAACAATCACACTTGGTCAATAGACAATCCTCATATGTTTTTAGAAACAGACCTCATCTGATCAAAATTGGTGTTTAGATTGCAATTAGAAGGAGACGTGTTTTTGCAACAAAATGGAACTCGACCACATACTGCACAAACTACAAGTAACTATTTGGAATGATTTTATGATGACAGACTTATGAGTACTGATTTGTGACTGGCTAATTCATCAGATTTAACATCTTTAGATTTTTTCTTATTTGTAGAGAAACATTTTCAATAGTATTAGAAGGCGTATAAATCTCAGTCTTGAAGTGGATGGAGGTTGAACATCTCTTACAGTGCATAATACTCTAGATCTGCAATACATTAGTATTTAGAATCTTTGCATATGGTATAATCATGATTTTAAATGAACTCGCTTCTTTTTTTAAATACAGGACTGTACTATTTTACAAATGATAAACTGGAATTCATTTCTTAAAATGTCTTAATAAAAGTATTAATATAAAATGTGGTGCCTGTGTGTTTCCGTTTTTTGTATTTGTTTAAATTGTTATTATTATTCTCAGTCTTTTTTAAGGGTCAGTTAAGGATATAAGTTTTATAAATAAAAACATATTAAAACATGTAAGTAATTAAGTATGTACAGTTAAATTTGTATGAAAACAATGAAACGAAATTGAAAAGTATGACTCGTATTACAAAATTGTCTATTAGCGAATACCTGTCCTTACATATCTGTAGAGAAGTAATAAAAATAGCTTATGAATGATCTATTATCATCAGAACCACAATTCAACATCAACGATGATTATAATCACCGTTTAGAATCATCGCTCTTTTGAAATCACAGCTTGTCTCTTAACTGTGAATGTAAAATCACCATTCAGATCATATCTACTCGTACTCTATTTTAAAATGATCCTGCGCACGCGTTACTGGTGCGGACACTTGTGATTACTCTATAGGTTCAGTGAACATAGTATAGTAACCCACACAAGAACTGTATACTCCTGCGTGTACTAGATGGAAATATATATTCATTGAACTAACTTTACATTTGTTATTGAATAATAAGGCATTTGTCTTAATATTTGGCTTCTAAAGTACTCAAATATACTTTGCCAAATTGATTTTCCAAATAATAGAAGAAAGTCTTTAAAGTAATTAATATAATATAGCAACATTAAATGTAATGAAAATAATTTGGAAACAGCCCACATAATTTGCAATATTTTTTTTTACAAAAGGGGTATATAAATATACAACATAAGCATCATAAAATGCAAAACGAAAATTCAAGATCGATTCCCTAAAATCTATAGGAATTATTTGAGAATATACGAGTGTCATTATATAAATACGTGTATTTACGCATTGTACATTTTAAATAATATACATAATTACTTACCATCAGAAAAATAAATTAATACAAAGACGACAACAAGAAATTGTTTCATTGCAGAAATTTTTAATAATCATGTACTCATACAATAGAGAGTGAGTCGATAATAAAATCTTTATTGAAACGAAAATAATAAGCTATAAGTTATGTCCAATTCAAAAACTAATTAGAAACAAAAGCAATTACGATACACAACGCAAATAAAATTCCTTTACATAATAAAAAAATTAAACGTAGAAAAGAGAGTTTATGTAGCTAGTAACAATATAAAAGCATGAACGTACTAAAGGGCGTTTCACGCCCATGATGAAGTACAGGCCATATGGAGATAGCGTACATAGTTGCCAAGTCGCGAACTCATTCCTACCAACATACCTATATTGCTGTTAATCAGGCCTGCTGTCAATAGTATTGTATTGACATAACCTTAATTGTATTTATAATGAACAAAATTTTAAAATTATTATTCTTAGTTTGCATCTGTTTATAATATATTCGATGCCAAGAAAAAGTAAATAAGAGTGAAATATCATTCTAGTTAATGTATATGAAAAGTAAATCATTATATTAACAAACTACTTAAAATTGTATGTTTAAGTTATAATTTGGTTTAACCAACACACCATTTGTATACTCAAGGTTTGTTTTGAATAAAACAATTATTTTATATATATTGGTTTCCTTTATTATAAAAAATAGTTCGATTTGTCTATTAGAATACAAGCAATAATCATAAAAAGTTTTTTTTGTGTAGACAATAAACATACAAAAAATACTGCAATATAGATTTATTTAACCAATAACATAAAAATATCAACATCTTGAAAACCTAATTTTTTATTTCAGTTAAAACTTGACTGCTGTAGTAACATTAATTATAGGTTTGTTCCGAGAAGAATCCCTATTATTTTTAGTGAATCGGAATTTAAATCTGTTTTACAGCCATCATCGTGTACTATAATACTGTCTACCAATTGGCTAAAAGAGATGCAAACTGTCAGAGATTCGTTCTTGGAACAGGCCTACAATCCACTGAATGTTGAAGCAGCATTCGAATAGCCGACAGGGTTAGTTAATAAATCGTCTTCCATATCATCAGTTGAACCTGAGTCTCCCACATGGATGATAAACTCCTCAACATCATCTTGCAATCCATCGACAATCCAGATTTCTTCTTCAATTTTTTTTACATGCTGAATATAATTCTTCCAATTGTCAGCTGTCACATTACTATAGGCACTCTTACTTAATGGTGCCATATCTTTTACTTTGCACGTAGTGTTGTGCATCTTTATTTGATTTTTCACTTGGGCCCAAACCATCTCTATTGGATTCAGCTCACAATGGTAAGGTGGTAAACGTAGAACTTCTCGGCCAGCATCTTTCGCCAACATATCAAGCTTATATTTGTCATATTGATATACCAATATCTTTCAAAAGTCTATATAATGTTGATCGTGTAAAAGTAGGGAGATCATTGTCATTGTAGATGGTAGCAAGAACTGTATTCACAGTGGGTGGTATATTTTGCATGAAAAATCTATGAACTTGTTGTCGTACAAGTGCGTGTATATTTTCATCATAACGGTGTAGATGAGCATTTAATTGTACCCCTTTTCTCTTCTGCTTGTTTTCTTTTGACTCAACAACGGCCCTTTTTCTTGTTCCTTTCTCATGTTGTATATGCTGTGTACTGAACAATGTAGTGCTTTACTTGCTTCAGCAGCAGCAGCAGTAACAGTCATAGGTTTTTTAAGAAAATTATTAAAAATATTTAGTATCATCTGCTTTTCCCTTCGACTAAAACATTCACTCCTTCGTGATTTTTTCTCTCCAGGCTCCATTACTGAAGTTTAGAATCTGTAACGGTAATGTTTTTATTTACGAGCACATTTCCTTCACATTCCAACTTACCACAAACTTTTGTAAACAACAACGGGAGAATATAATAAAGAGAGAGAAAATATAATATATAATAATAAGAATATAAGGTATATAATAATAAGAATATAACGTATATAATATAATAAATAATAACACTATAACAATATAACAAGAACGAAGAACAACAAATAATATTTAATAAAAATACGGAAAGGAACAATTTGACACTTGACAAGATAACAAAGTGAACAAGTTACTGTACTGTAGCAGTCTGGTTATCTGTACGAATTAAAAATCCCCAATAAAAATTAATATAAATTTTCGACATAGCGAGCGGTGGAAAAGGATAGCGCGATGCAATTTCTTAAAGAAAATAAAAGAGGGGCATGCTCCATAAGAGCCCATACTTCATCGTGGGCGTGAAACGCTCTATAGGAGCGTACCTGAGATGAAACCATAGATAATACTAGACTGTATAAAATAATAGCTTATGAAGAGGGTTTTAATAAAATCTTTAGCGCCCTTTACAATGTTGCGTGCAACTAAATGACCAAATTAATTTCTACCGACATAAAAATTTTATTTACTTGTATACCAGTAAACGAAGTAAAAGAAATTCTATGAAACCTCATCAATAACATCTAATTAGACAAAAAGGAAAAACCTCAAATTATGGAGATTTTATCCCTGGAACAAAATTACATTGAATTAAATAATAATGTATATAAACGAACCTGTGGGGAGCCGGTTAAGCCTCCTTTTAGCTAAAATCTTTATAGGCAATTATGAAGAAAAGCTATTTAAAAGCAATAATAAATACATTAAACGAATATAGTATTGGGTTAGATGTAGTCTATTCATTGCAAAATAGCCCTCATATTAGGCGCAGTATCATGTCAGTGTTATATCTCACAGCAGTCATTATCTCATTATTCTTTTAAATATTACAATAGTTCTTTTAAGAACTAACTAATCATGCGTACTCCTCCGAGTAAGCAGTCAAAAGAGGTGGTTTCGTCTGTAATTACATATTTCCCTTATTATCTTTAAAATGTATACCAGAGCTAATTTACTAATAATTAACAATTTATTTTCAATAAGCTGTATGTATATATTTTATATTTGTTTTTTAGAGTGGCAAATGCGCTACACATCCAAGTTCTAACTGGTCCTAAGAATTCATTTACTATCAAGCGAAAAACACCACAGAGCAATCCACAATTAATAAACCTACAGTAAACGTTCATATTTTTGCTCAATATGAAATTAGAAATTCTATTTAAGAATAGTAACTGTTAATCTTTTAATCTTAATATGTGCTTTACTATTATTTATTCTAAACAACATGTATGGTTGAGAAAATTAAACAGCGCTCTAAAAGGAAGAAACATTTTCTATGGTTGTGCTTCTTTATGAAAAATATTACAAAATATTTGATTTCGTTTTAAAAAGAAAGGGAGCATTGAAGGAATTGCCCTTTGTTGCTGGAAAATTGTCTGTATTCATGTCGCTATGGTAATCCATATGTTTAGTAGTTAATGAAAATATTAGCTCTGCTACAGTAACGGATCCGTGACAACTACCAGCATGTAAAACTATATACGAGGTGCATTCAAGTTCTAATTCCTCCGATTTTTTTTTTAACTAACTACTCACCCGAAAACTATGAAACTGGTGCTACTTCTCGACGTAATCTCCCTGCACACGTACACATTTTTCACAAAGTCGATGCCATGATTCCATGGCCGCGGCGAAGGCTTCTTTAGGAGTCTATTTCGACCACTGGAAAATCGCTGAAGCAATAGCAGCACGGCTGGTGAATGTGCGGCCACGGACAGTGTCTTTCATTGTTGGAAACAGCCAAAAGTCACTAGGAGCCAGGTCAGGTGAGTAGGGAGCATGAAAAATCACTTCAAAGTTGTTTTCACGAAGAAACTGTTGCGTAACGTTAGCCCGATGTGCGGGTGCGTTGGCTTGGTGAAACAGCACACGCGCAGCCTTCCCGGACGTTTTTATTGCAGTGCAAGAAGGAACTTGTTCTTCAAAACATTTTCGTAGGATGCACCTGTCACTGTAGTGCCCTATGGAACACAATGGGTAAGGATTACGCCCTCAGTGTCCCAGAACATGGACACCATCATTTTTTCAGCACTGGCGGTTACCCGAAATTTTTTTGGTAGCGGTGAATCTGTGTGCTTCCATTGAGCTGACTGGCGCTTTGTTTCTGGATTGAAAAATGGCATCCACGTCTTATCCATTGTCACAATCGGCGAAAAGAAAGTCCGGCTTGTACGAGCCCGAGGTTGTTTCGGTTTGTTGTCACACGATGTTCTGCCTTCATTAAACTGTCGCACCACGAACGCACTTTCGACACATCCATAACTCCATCACCACATGTCTCCTTCAACTGTCGATGAATTTCAATTGGTGTCATACCACGAAAATTCAGAAAACAAATGATTGCACGCTGTTCAAGTAAGGAAAACGTAGCAATTTTAAGTATCTAAAACAGTTCTCATTCTCGACGCTGCCGTTACAATTCCATCTGCCGTACAGTGCTGTCATCTCTGTGACGTATTGACAACGAACGCACGCTCATTTTAAAACAATGCACATGCTCCTATCTCTTTCCAGTCTGGAGAAAAAAAATCGGAGGCCTTAGAACTTGAATGCACCTCGTATTTATAAGATAAAAATTGAACAATACGAGGGAAGATCGGAATGTTTCTAGAACGAGATATACAACACCACTTTTCGAGGTAAAATCATATTTATTTTTCTACATAGTCTCCTAGTAACTATATACATTAAGTCCAACGTTTTTCGAGACCTTTCATTCCTTTAGAAAAATAAGAACTATCAAAACCTTCCAAATGTTCATTTACAGCTTGTATGATTTCATTATTCGATGAGAATTTCTTTCCAGCCAACCATTTCTTGAGGTTCAGAAATAGAAAGAAGTCCAAAGGGGCCAAATCTGGCGAGTACAGTACATGTTGAATTAATTGGAATCATAATTCGTGCAGTTTCGCCATCGCAATTGCCGACTTGTAGGATGGTGCATTGTCTTGGTGAAACAAGACTTCTTTCTTTGCCATATGAGGCCTTTTGACTTTGATTTCTTCGTTCAATCAGTCTATTAATTGTCCTGCCGTGTTGCAAGTAGTCAATAAAAATTATTCCACGGGAATCCCAAAAGACGGTAGCTATCAGCCATGACCTTTATAACGCATCGTCTTGGCCTTCTTTGGAGTTGGTTCACCGCGTACTGTCCACTGCTTCGATTGTGTTTTAGTCTATGGCGTGAAGTGGTGTAGCTACGTTTCATCGGCGGTTACAAAACGCCCCAAAAAATCTGCAGGATTACGCTTGAACATGTCTAGACATTGACGAGAAATGGTGATACGAGCTTACTTTTGATCGTGTGACAGCAAACGCGGCACCCATCTTGCTTTACTGACTTTACTTTATGCACTATATGTCTAGAAATTTGATACCAGTTATACAATAGATGGGGCTCAAAACACGCAACAGGTATGTGCGCACAACTCCATCTTCTGGTTCGTTCTAGAAACTTTCCGAAATCTTCCTTCGTATTCTTGGCAGTGCTTTTTTTTAAACAACTTTCTCCGCCTACACCGCTTGATTTAACAGATTTTACATTAACATCTTACCAATATTTACAGTCGTTTCATACTACAAAACCCATGTTTTCATCTAGAAACACAAATAACTAGAAACTAGATTATTAAATGAAATACTAAATACCAATTTTTTTTGAAGGAATAAACTACCACCTACTTACGATGATAGATTAGCACAGCAACATGATCATTTTCTTCTTCGCCTTTCTTCATACCATTATATTTTCAACCCGATAAAGCTAATATGGGGCATTGCAAAAATATGTTACCATACTGAAAGCTACTACTCTCAGCTATTTTTCTACATAGTTGCCGTTAAAATTGAAACATTTGTCATAGCGATGAACCAACTTTTAAAGTCCTTTTCATAGAACTCTGTCGCCTGTGAATAAGCCTCCTCAGTGTTTATTGTGGTCCCTCATTCCATAAAGTCTGCAAGAAGAACGCCTTTCTTGTTCCAAAAGACAGTGACCATGACTTTTCTCGCATAAAAAATTTGACGGCACTTTAAAGGTTTCCTTGAAGAGAAGTTAGAGTGACCCCACTGCATTGACTGTCTTTTCGTCTCAACATTGACATATGCAACTCAAGTTTCATCACCTGTTACGATATGAAACGTTTCACAAAAGTTAGTGCTGACCGTATTCTCTTTGTTTTATGGTCTTCGATAAGAAGTTTTGGCATCCATCGTGAACAAAATTTGTGGTAACCTAAATGTTCAGCAACAACCTCGTACAAAACTATATTAGGTTAGAAGGCATTCAATTCTGTTATTGTGAATCGCTGATTTTTGCGAATTTTTTCTTCGAAATTACCCACAAGTTCTTCGTTACAACAGTTGATCCTCCACTCCATTCTTCATCATGGATAAAGACGGCAGACTATGTGCCCACACTGTCAAATTTAATAATACACGGTTAAATTTTTTAAAAATAAATATATCGAATCCCTATACAAAACGTTAAGAAAAAACATAAATAACACCATAATATATGTTTCTGTATTAGTCTCGGAAAGGTTCGTACGTAGCGACGTATATATATGTTTATATACTGAGAAGGATTGTTCGACGTTGAGAGATGTTATATTTGCATAGTTAAAGTGCTCTTTGTATCTGTACAATGGATCTTCAGTATTGGTAATAAGTTGCCCTAATTTTGTAAAATCTACATTTTTATCTAATA
Source organism: Melolontha melolontha (assembly GCA_935421215.2). Classification (NCBI taxonomy): domain Eukaryota; kingdom Metazoa; phylum Arthropoda; class Insecta; order Coleoptera; family Scarabaeidae; genus Melolontha; species Melolontha melolontha. The sequence continues at coordinate 149,801,421 of OW285237.1, read as the reverse complement.
CACTGTTAAATTATATTATTAAATATTATTAAATTTGACAGTGTGGGCACATAGTCTGCCGTCTTTAATCATGGACATTAGTTTGTCCTTCTCTCAAGATACGGCACGATCTTCTAATCATACTACCACGCATGACATTTTCACCATAAATAGAACAAAGTTCACGATGAATTTCGGCAGCCCTCATGATCTTTGCATTCAGAAATCGGATAAAAGCACGCAATTCACATTTGGCGGGATTTTCAATTGCAGCAGCCACTTCAAACGATCAAAATAGCACGAAAGAATATCCGAACGATTCTCTCACTAGCAGACTCACATTGAACCAGACTACACCGCAGAACTGCGATCGCGTCGATTTCCCCACTCCTCTACTCACTAGGTGGAAGCGAAACTTACTTTACGAATCGCCCTCGTATTTATATTTGATTGTTTTGATTATAGAGCACTAAATAAGAGACCTTTGATAGTCTCTGTTAAAGCTAGTGGTCTATATACACACAGCATTAAAATAAAAAAACGATCGACTGAAGAATACACATTTTTCTTGAAAACAAAAGTTGGAATTTTGAACTTCACTTTTTTTACAATTAGGTTATATCTAGAGTTGTTATTTTCTCCACATTCCAAAGTACTACTCAGTACAAATTAATAAGCACAAATGTTTTCAATATACATCGCGTTTTGTAAATAAGGCGTGACCGTAAGAAAATATACTGATATATGTGTTTATATCACCACAAGTTCAACCACCTCGCGTCGAGATCTACGCTTAACTAAAATAGAAAGATCTGGCCGGCATACAATGAACCTGCTATTTTCAAATTTGCAATCTTTCATTTGTAACTGGGTGTGTGTCTTAAGAAAAACTTTTCGTAAGCATCTCTTACAATAAGTAATTTCTTTATTAATACTTAAATCATATCGCACTGTATATATTAATTGGAACTGAATTGGAACTTCATACGAACACGTGTTCTTTACGTTTTGAAAACGTTCGTTCGTATATATTAACTTATCCTGGGTATGATTCTGGAATGTGGTGAAAATCTGACAACTCTAGTTATAGCTCATACAAAAAACACTCGCTTATTTTCAAGTGAGGTTTTTAGCCCGTTAGAATGCATCGAATATTCTTTACCTTTGCACAATTTCACCGAATTTTCCAAATTAATTTCTTGAATTTATATACTGTTATAATTCATCCATCCATTCATAATCCATTTATATTTCTTGTTACATTACAATAATAAATAAATGCTAAATTGTCCGAAACTCTTTTTCATGTAGTAATTCTAATGTGATTTTGTTGAGTAGGAATATGTGAATGGAAGTTTACATATTCTTTAGTGATTACTATATTACATATTTATGGGAGAGTAAAAGGAAAGAAAGGTTAATATACGAGTGGCTATTGATAACTAATTAGCCTACCATATAAAATTCCATAATATTTCAATACAAAATTTATTTATTCAGCATAATCTCCTTTAAGACTAACACGTTTAACAGAACGTGCATAATAGTTATTTATGCACCAAGGGCGTTACGAGTATTATATTGCTGGGGTCGCCGTTAATTCAGCCCGAGGGCCTCTGGCCCGAGGGATGAATGTCTACCGAGGGCAATATAATTGCCATAACGCCAGTGGTTCATATAAGATTTTATTTTTCAGGAAAAATAAATTTCTTAAGCGGAAAATAAAATTACATTGGAAAGTTCCAAAATTTATATCAACTGTTATGTCGTTGACAGTCGTTACGCATCTAATATGACTCCTTGAAGCAACGATAGAAGAAAGCATTTCTTTTAGAATAGAATATTCCAGCATGATATTAAATTCTGTTACATCATCAGATAAATTCTCGTTGGCTTGTCAAAGTATTAGTGTAGATGTTTTCCCTCCAAGAACTTTAACAAACTTGGAAATCTTTGGATCACATAATTTTTCGTAATTTTGTTGAAAAGAAACAACTATTAAGTTTTACGTATTTTAAATGACAGTTGTTAACACTTTTCAAGTTTTCAAGCTGTCAATGTTTGGACTCTTAATTTTATTAAAGAATGCTAAAGTTTAGCTTCTCTCTGTAGACTTTATTAAAAACTAAAACTATTAGTTCTGTAAAATGTATATCCTTTCTTCTCAGGCCTTACTTATACTCATTCAACATTAAAAACTGTAAATAAATAACCGGGCGCTATGGGCCATAATGCCCGGTTATTACGCCCACGGGTGTTATGACCGTGTTTATCGTAACCGTATCCAAGGTGAAATGAACAAATAATACAGCAAACTACTCCTTAACCTCATCTCTATCTTAACCATGATCATCCATCAATATGACCTCATCATTTTTTGAAAATTATTTACCTTTTAAATATTTTTGCAAGTTTGAGTATATTTCAAATAATTTTGGAGTTTTGAGGATAAATAATTATCTGATGTTGCTAAATTCGGATTTTAAGCTGGGTGGTTAACCAATTCGGAATAAATTTCACCAACCAATAAATTTTGCAACGACTTGTGAGCAGTAGAGTTGTCTTGCAAAAAGAACACATCTCTGTTTTTTTTTTGTTTTCTGCGGCGTTTTTCCTTAATAAGTAATTTTATTAGCAACTATGTATAATAATACAGTATAATATGTATGCTTCGGTAATATCACCGTATTCAAAATAAACATAATCGTAATTATCCCACCTTTATCGCAAAAAAACTAAAGCAAGAATCAAGTCAGCCAATTTTTGAAAATGGATTTTTTTTGGTCGTGGAAAACCATAATGTTCCCATCCTTTGGATTGCTCTTTCGTCTCAGAATCGTGGTGATGGACCCACGTTTCATCCGTAGTCACATACCGAGCCAAAAAGTTTGAAGAATCTTCTTCAAGCATCTCACAATCCATTTCGCCGAATGCTTTCGTGTACGCGAGTCGTGATGAATAATGTGAAACACACGTTCATACAAAAATGCAATGCTTCTGCAATACGGTTGATTCCAATTCGTCGATCTTTTGCAATCCTACCATGAGTTTCCGGCGTTCTCACAGAAATTGGTCTCCTACAGCAGTGTTCATCTTCAACATCTGATCTGCCTCTCTAAGATTTCGCAATTCAGTTTTTAGTAGTGGCATATAAGGACCAAAGGGTCAATGAGGATTCTATCATATCAGTAAAAACTTTCCATACCTGATAATAACCTTTTCATAAATTAATACTTAATAATTTACCAAAATTTATTTTTTCCAAGATCCAGTTTTTTATTGGACACGTCGTTTTCGAAAACTCGCAATTTTGTAACCACTCAACTTCATGGTTATATATATATATAGTGTCCTTGAAATAAAAAGACAACGTATGAAAAATAGAAAGATCTAATTATATAGAATACTCGTATAAATTCAAAGTATTGTGAGTTAATCACGACGTCAAAATGAAATTGTGACGCCTATGTATTAAAAAAAAATCAGAATGTAAATACCTTTATTGAAGTTACGCGCACACATACGACTCAACGTATATTTACATACTTAAAACTTGGAGATATTGTGAAAACTATTCCATTGTTGTTAAATAGGCTGTTTATACAATCAAGTAAATTATTAATAATTTTAAAAATGTGTATTGTGAATGTTTCTTTTTGTTACGAGAAGTAGCAAATATAATATGTATATAAAAAGGTCCCTATTGTAAACACACACTCCAATGTGTACATTTATAAAAACGTTATAAGATACCATTGTGTATGAGTATAGTAAGGGTTCGATAACCTGATACCCGTTAAAAATTTATTCTTGCCACAAATTTTTTAAAGTAGATGTATTAAAAGAAAATGTAAGATGTGTGCTTTGCGGGCATTTAACGTCCTAATAATTTAATATCTATCTCTAATCGAAAAATTTAACCGAACGTACTGAACGATCAACTGAACGAAACTAAAGCGAGATGGATAATAACAAAACTACTCTGTTTGTTATTAATAATAACATGAAATAAAACAAAAAATAAAAATAAAACTTATGATAAATGGAAAGATTAAATTATATAGAAATTGAACGATAATAACTAATAACTTATTATCGTTCAATTTTAAGAGCCTTTTATATTAAGCTTTTTATAATGTAGTCCATCGCACAGTGGCATGACAGAAATTTTGAGAGGGAATTTTGGAAAAATATTTTGGGTATATATTCTATATAATTTAATCTTTCCATTTATCATAAGTTTTATTTTTATTTCAAAGACATCCGGTATCTCAATAACCCCTCCTACATATGTATGTCTTTAATATATGAAAAGCATAAATGATTTCATCGAATTCTAGGAAATATTTCGTTTATTTATCATTTAAATTTATTACAATATATTTTACAGGTGTCTCTGTATGACTAACTTTACATTGTATAATACGTTTTGCTTTTATGAACCTACAATTACATTTTGCACAGGATAGTAAACATTTTTCTCTCGTTCTCTTCCTCAAGACCTTACGGCAGTGCATGCGGCATTCGTTAATTTCTCGTCTAGTTTTGCATTCAGAAGCTCTCACTGAATTAAATAAACAGCTTTAATTTTGATTGCAAAAATTGAATATGTTATGTTAATAATCTTTGATTTTGCATATTGCGACTATAAGGTATACTATAAATGAGTATCATTGCTTGTATTTGGGAATAAAGAAAATTACTTCTTAAGGTATTTAATTTCGAATAACGTTTAGTATTTTAGTTCAATTATATACGAATTTATGTTAATATTGAGAGGAAAATCAAGGTATTCATCAATTTGCATAAACCCTTTCTTTGTTAACTGCATATTAACTTAATTTCCTGAAAATTATTATAAACGGATTATTTATAATGTATACATGGGATGGCAGATACTACGAATAGAAGAAAGGCACGGCAATAGAGAGCCCACTCTCACCAGTAGGAGCCAATTTATTCATGGCGGCCCTCATATAAATAGCTATAGACAGTAGCTAGTGGAAACCGAAGTGCTGGCTATGATACTTCGACAACAGATTTGTGATTTGGCCACATGGAAAACATTCCTGCACCACACATAGTCTGAAAAACTACAACATGGAGCATACAGGAAGAAAACGCACACCGATAGATACCTGCGTTCAACATCCCATCACCATCCTAAGCAAAAGAGAATCCTTACCAAAACGCTAATGCATAGAGCAGGGACGATCGGCAACGCCGAACAGAAGAAGAAAAGAGATACATCAAGGGAAGCACTGGAGAAGAGCGGTTACAGCAATAAAGAGGTAAGAAGAGCTCTAGGTAACGCCACTAACGGAAATGGAACCATCCAGAGGATTCGTCCCCCTACTTAACATCTCTGGCGTCATTCTAACTAAGAAGAACGTGGAAATACGTTTTAGCACTACCACTGCTACCCAAAACAATTTTTCTGGAACCAAAGATAAATTACCAAGAATTAAGGGAGGAGTCTATAAGTTAATATGCGAGTGTGGGAAGCTTTACGTCAGGCAAACAGGAAGATAGATTTGATAAAGTGTTAAGGAACATCGGAATGATACGCGAAGAAAAAGAATTGGACAATCAGCGGTTGCAGAAGATATACACGAGAACAGACAGAGTGAATTTTGAAGCAGACGACAAAGAATTCCCATCGAATAATTATCAGAGAAGCTATGGAAATAGAAAAACGTCCTAACTTCAACCGCGAGGACGGCTATAGACCCAGCAACACCTACTCCATGACGACCACTAGAGTAAGACGGTCATACATGAGTGAACCATTGCCATATATAAGGAATAACGACAACGAAGCGAATCAGTCTAGTATCAGATCCTGAAGAAGCAGTATGGACAGCGAAACGACGAATGAAATTACAAGGCGAAAACCATAAGAAGATTGTAGTACAAGTGACAACAGCCGTAAAAGCCTACGGAATATATCCATGTAATTTCCTATTATCATTTAATTCCTTGCATAAACACCGTTGTCAGATTAGAATAACAAAAAAAGTCTTGTCGTGAAGATTAAATTATCAGCGAGGCTGAATCCTTCACTAACTGTAGACCGATTTCCGATCTCTATTTTTATAAACAATGTCATAATAAAAAACCTAAATAGATTCATTGGATTATAAGCTATTTCCAGTATTAAAGAAAAATTCGGCATCTTGTGTACAGATCTCATTATTTCCTTTCAATTAGCATCTAGTTTCTATGTTATATAGAAGTATTCACATTTAGTAGAAAGCAATTTTCTCATTTTCATTGCGAAAGTTTTTATAGAACAAATACTACCCAAACGTTTCTCGCGACCAGTTCATGAATTAGAAAAAGTAATCTTGCCAGTTTCTACATAATATTGACAAATTCCTTCACCTTTGAACTCATTACGATTATCTAACTGCAATTTAGTTAAAATATTAAAGTCCCTTTCACTCGAAAAAAGTAGGTAATTTCTCGCCACAATTCCAACGTACTATCGGAAGCAAATAGATGGATTTGCTAAGTTGAACTGAAATATATAAAAGAATAAAAGGGAAAATATCGAGTGGGTGTAGAAATGAATGAATTATTGTACTTAAAGACGTCTCGCATATCAGTTGCTCCTGAGTTAATCGATTTTACGGGCGACTATTTTATTGGCCTGCTCTGGAGATGCGATGCAACGAAAAATTAGTGCTTTCTTAACCAATAAATATCAACTGCAAATCGTGTACATACATATTAATATATATAGAAAAGTCACCATAATTGAGAGGTGAGGCAGATTGGGCCTTTCAAATTGGATGAAAAGGGAAATAACCGTAGAAAAGATCACAAAACCATCCACGCGAATGTGAAACAGCGTATATCTGACAACTAAGTGGTACAAAATAGGATTCCTCCTCAAATGTTTGAAAAATGCTCTGATTTCTGGGCTAAAGATATTATTTCGGGAAATCGGTACTTTTGGTGCCATGAAATCTTTTTGAATCGCGGTATTTTCAATTTAGCTACGGTGACGTTAGCCAACACAGTTCAAGGATCAATACCAGTAACAAATTGTTAAATACGAAAACGGAATTAATGCGATTGTTTGAAGACAAATACTGTTTAGTAAACAAAGTTCCCAAAAAATACTTTAATATTTCAAATGAGGAGTCTTCTGCCTATCTTTGACACCCAATTAAATAAACGCAGGTTTATTTTTATGGAGATGTTACAAAATATGAAATACAGCATATTGGAAAACTGACCCAAAGAGCCTCCAAATCATTAAATTAAAAGCTTTGTATTGATGAAGAATGAAATATTAGTATTCCTCGTTAATGTTAATATTACAAAAAAATACCTCAGAAGTAATGAATAATTTAAATAATTAAATGACTATTGAATGAATTTAGTGTAGAATGGCAAAAATTTCGCTAACTCTAAATTGTTTTCAAATTGAAGTAGTCTTATATTTTTTCCTGTTTAACTCTTTTCGCTTATTTAGCCTTGACATAATACTTGACACAATAAATAATAGTAGTGTCTAAACTTTCTTCTATTAGACCAAACTTGAACTGGATAAAGCGAAATGAAAGTGGGTTACTTAGTTTTGATTAAAATAAGCAGAAAAACGTGTTCGCCTCTTGAATAAAAATAATAATGAGATTACAAAAACTATGGATGTGCTATTTTCAGAAACACAGCTGCTGTAATTGTAGTTTCATTAGTAATACAAAGATGTTAATTAAATAAAAGGTATCAATATACTTTGATTGATAAATACGAGGAATAGGAAATTTAGGCACTCTACTAATAACTTCGAATCGCGGCGAGAGAAAGTATTTCTTATTCAGTTGTGTAGAGAACAGTTGCTTTAGCTAAAATATTTATTTTTGTGGTGTGGAGTGCCATTATTAACGTGCTTAGTAAGAAACCATAGTCCCAAGAACTAGTCTACGAAAATCAAAGTATCTGTACATTCCATACTTAATTAAAACGTAGAACAGAAAACACGACAAAGATTTGCATAATGATGTTAGGTATATATAGATCCAGAAACTCTTCATGGAGGCTATCAAGAAAATTTCATTTTAGATCCATCAATATTTACTTGCTGAGCTAATTCTTAGATTACTTTTTACATCCTCGTTTCTATTGTAGTTACTGTGATACTCATATTAATTTATGTAATTTATGGAGGAGTTTCGTACGAAAGCGTATTAATTAGTATAAACACAAAACATCGATGTGCTAGGTTAGAGAAACTTATATACAGATAATCGATTCTTTACGTATTCGAAAAACATTAATTCAGAGCAGTATTTGAGTCAGTAAAAGGGAATACAAAATTGATTTAATAACACTTAGACAGCGTCTCAATGAAATTACTTATCGTGGTACAATTGTCATCATCAGGAAGAAGTATCAAGATTGTAAAAAGTCCTTCTATGCTTGAAAATATTTAGTAATTCTGGAAGCTTAAGTTGTCGCGTGTACAGTAGAATATCTCGTTAAAATGCATATAATTCGGAGGCGCCTATCCACAGAAGATCTAGATGCCTGTAAAATGATAGAAATTTTGCAAAAAACTTCGTTTACCCACGGTGCAAAGATGAAGAGATTAGCTTGTCACAAGGAAGTAACAACCCTAAACATTTGGAGTCCGATATGACCGATCTGGAGGTAGGGAAACGGCATTATGACAAACGATTAACTTTCCAAAGCGATAAATTTTTTTAGCGATTATGTAACAGAGACGATTTCACGACAGTTTAACGTTAAGACAATTAATGTATTTTATGAGTAAAGAAGTCTATATGATAATATACGAAATTAGCTTATCACTTACCATGAGAAATATAAATTAGAACAAGAACAACAATAAATAATATTGTTGTGTTCATTTTAACAGATTTTGATTGTGTATTACGTTTATACGATAGAATACATCGTTAATAAAATTTTTATTAAATTCCAAATAATGAGCTATAAGTTATGTTTAATTAAAAACAATGCTTGTCATAATTGAAAAAGCAAATAAAATTGATTTACTTTATCAAAATCTTTAACAACACAATAACAAGCTTACAACTTCAAAAGAATATCACAAATTTCACCGGAGAAAAGACAATTTTATACTTAGTACTACAGGTTAGTATGACTAGTAATATATAAAATCAAAAATTTCGTCTAGAAATTTGGACAAGTTTTCAAACTAGACGTACTTGTCGAAACTTTGATAGTGTAATTCAGAAGAAACACATCAAAGTTTCTGAACTATAAAACTAGATCGGATTCCACTTTTCGTCCAAGTTTCATACTAGACTTGCGCATTAAACACCATTTCGTTTGTTCCAACTGTTCATTTTAAATAAAAATCGTATAATAATTGCAGGTTACGTAGTGTTTGTTTTGTTTTGGAAATTAATAGAAATTGTGTAAGAATGTCCAGTAACAAAATATGGGGACCCGATATAAGGGTTTTCGCATTCATTTTTTTAATATTTTTGTATCTATAAGAGCTAATAAATAATCAAAACCCGTCTAAACGTCAAATATATAATAATAAACAAACAGAAATTTTTATTTTATGTAGGTAACATACTCAAAGTTTGGTGTCCTCTATTCATCAGAGCATAAATTAAAACTTGTATGAAATCTTGTACAAGAACTTGTTCAAGTTTCTAGTACGGAAAAAGTGTAATGTAACTCACGCTTTACACTTGGTGGGCGCAATTAATGAATTAGAGTTCTATAATATAAATAAACTACAAGTTTATAGTGTTCTGTAAAAGACCCAATTTTTCTATTATAGGCATGCGACTACCACAATATGAAATATTCGACAAATCAAGCGAAAGACTGTGTATGTGAACACAGTGAAACGAATCCTGTAGGAAACAATATGTTGTATATACAGCAACTTCGGTCAGCTTTGTCCGGACAAAGAATAAGTAATAAAGACATGAAATTTTAATACATAAGTTGGGTCGGTTTGAAACGCACGTATTTGAATCTACGTGTTACGGTTTCTACAATGAAACAAAGAACAGGGATGAAATTTGTATTTATTTATTTATTATTTATTTGTTTCTTCATACATATGCCGCATGCGCGTGCATCCAATAGACACCTATAGTAATCAGTAATATTCAGAAATACAGGAGCACGAGGGGGGTCGCGCTTAGGACTAGCTAAAACGTGACCAGCCTCAATTCCGTACTGGTTATCGAGTGAAATGCATCTAACGTAGAGTCACATTTTGTGGTAATTCTATTTATTATTTACAGTTAATCTAAGAGTAAAAAAGGAGCTATGCGATAAATTAACTAAATTGTTCATTTATGTTTCTTTTTCCATTCATAAAAGAAGTTGTAACCAAAAGAAAACACAACAACGTTGTCCTTAAAATTTTTATTTAATATATAATTAATTGAGATATTTAAAATGTATTAAGTGATTAAATAAAGTAGCAATATACAAAGAATGTCGAATAAGTATCTAAAAATTAACATACAAAAAATACGCGCCGGAAGGAAAGCTAATTAATAAATTAATGTGAAGGAAAGTAAATAAAATAATCTCTATAGAGCAGTACAGAGTTATCTTGAAAACATGTCGCGGTCGGACATGTCGTGAAAACAAAGAACGATCGACGGCGTGTTGTATGCTGAACAGCACGTGGAGTAAGATGCTTTTCTTACGAAGGTTTCGAAACAGAAAAGACATTCGTGTAGAAGAGAACACTGGTTTAGAAACGGGTAGTTTTGTTTTATAGCCCTAAAGTGGAGAGGAATCGAAGTTGCCGATGTCTTTAACTAAGAACTAATCCAAAGCGCGAGCTAAGAGTTGTGATATCAATGAAACAAATATTATTAAAATATTCCTTGTGAAAGAAGCTTTAAAATGATATGCGACATGACAAAATTATGAAGAAGAGTACGTATATAGGTCTTTCACGATAACAGACGAGACACGTGATAAATAGTTACAAAACAGGGTTGACAAATCTACATTGCTTTGAGTCAGCTGTTGCTAGTAAATAATCTATGAGGTTAGGTCTATGACATATTAAAATATTTACAACTCCTAGTAATATGCTTTATGTTGTTACATATTATATATTCTATATTATATAAAGGCATGATTTAGTTGTGAAAATAACTGACCTTATATATAATATCATTTTATAAATAAAATAGGGAGAGGGAAATATGAACTCATTGTAAACTTATTCGAATGACATTTGACAGAATCCAAGCTGGCAACCATGCCCAGTTCTGGTAACATAATATATTCACTTAATAGAGAGAAATACTAGGATTACTAGGTATTATTGTACAGCAGACCGATTTTCATGTGGCCGGTGGGAGAATTTGTACGTGCGTCAAGTAAGGGTCAGTGTTAGATAGAGACAGTATTCGGAAAAATGAAATGCAAACTCTTTGTGCGAGTCGTGCATTGGGACGTAGTAAGGGATAAATTCAGAAAATCACATTGTTGAACATGTTTATAATGGTTTGTATTTCACTAAATTAAGGCAAATAGAAGTAAAATAAAACGCATAGTTTCATGTACCATGTTTAATTAAAATGTCTTACCTTACCTACTAGCTAATAGCGTACTAACATCACATTAAGGGGATGACTGAATAAGATTGTTAGCTACACTTAACGGTAGAAAGGCTTAGGATTAAGTAAAACTAATTTGGATAATTAACTGAATTATTATGAATAATATATCTTTCTCATTATAATCACATTGTAAACTTTCTATATGTACAAAAGAACAGTATATTCTTCAACGAGCGTAGGCGAGTGTTGTAATAACATTATTTAATAGTCGTGGAGAAAAGAATATTACTAATACTAATATTATTGGAAGTAACAATGAAAATAATAATTACAATAAGAAATAATACATAAATACTCAAAAATAATTATAGGAGAAAACAATAATGAACAATAACTAAGTTTCCAAAAAAAAATGGTAAATTATACATATAATTATATAAAAAGTTATGCAGAATCGCTATCACTGACTTCCTCTTCGCTCTCCGATTCAGAGTCTTCACCCAAATTAATAATGAACTGGTCTGTAACTTCGTCTATGAGTGGTTCCGCTTCCAAAAACTTTTGCTCCCACTTTATCGCGTGGTCACAACATTTATTCCATTCAGCAGCACTAAATTCATCAAAAAAGTTATCACATAACTGTTGAACATATCTAATAGTGAATGATACATTTTTTTGTGCCACATATTGTTTAAGAGATGCCCATACTAACTCAATCGGATTTAAATCAGGGTGGTATGGCGGTAATCGCAAAACACTATGGCTACGTTGTGTTAACATTTCATCTATCTCGAACGTTTTAAATGTTGGCTTATGTACTTTAATAATATTATATAAATCCGGCTTGAGCATGTTATTGTCGAAGTAAATATTTTTAGACCTTAACCAGTCTATCATAACTGATTTCCTGCTATTAGAATTCGGTGGTTTATCTTTTTGGACATTATGATAAGGAGCATTGTCAATTACTAGGACAGACTTTGGAGGCAGGTTTGGAATTAATATTTCTAACAACCATTTTTTGTAATTTTTATAATTCATCTCGTGATGATAATCTCCCGTTGCGGTATTAGACTTAAAAATCAATTTAGCATTCGGAATGAATCTCGTCTCGCAGCCAGCATGAACAATAATTAGTCTTAGACCTTTTGATATAGGCCTTGCTAATCCTTCATTGGAATTGTCACTCCAACAAATAGCCACCGTATGAGAACTGTGGATGTAAGTTTCATCCATATATATAATCGGTCTTTTTTCATTTCTGTAGCTTTGAATGGTACGCAAATAAGACACTCTAAACTGACGAATGTCGTGCTTTTCCATTAACAACTTTCTGTTGGTTTTTGTTTTTCTCCAACGAAAGCCCATATCTTTTACTATTTTCCGAAGAGAATCTATTCCTCCAGTGTATCCTGTTTCTTTAAATTTTCTTAGAATGTTTGGCATTGTAGGCAGAATTTTGTCAACAGTAAAGGTATTTAAAATTGTTCTACGCAGCACAGCTTTATCTGCATCGTCTAAGTCGGTTTTGGGCTTGGTTTTTTTTTATTTTTCTTTGGCGATGTAAAAGATGAACCGGCACCTGCGTCTATTTCACTTTTTTCTTTAACAATCCATCTAATACTTCTCTCAGAAACACCCGTTGCGGCAATAACGCGTTCATATAACTGATCCAGTGGAATTTTGAGTACCCCTGAAGTTTTTTCTTCTTGCATATATTTAAATACATTTGAGATCACTTCACGAGTTTGACTGTGTAAAACACATTTATTTAATTTACTTTTAAACTCCATTACTCACTACCTTAATACGGCACTGCACTACTGTGTTCATCGCTTAAAACGATGTAAAACACTGAATGCCAGAGGTTCCCCTACCTATGAATTTCGTGCGCATCTCGAGGGCGGTACTTCTAACCAGTCACATGAAAATCGGTCTGCTGTAATTTAAATGTTACTTGTTCCGAAGTGACCCTTTATCACGTGTCTCGTCTGTTATCGTGAAAGACCTATACCTAAGATTTAAAAACGAAATGTAAAATATTTGTAAACAAACGTTGAATGTGAATTGACCGTTCAATCAGGTAGATGTCGGAGGGTCGGTCGTGGTACGATAACAAAACAAGGATTTTCTACTTGGAACGAATATACACAAAAAATGTCTAAATGTATGAATTAATTTTTAAATTTAAATATTTGCGAATAAATATAATTTAGAATTAAATTAAAGCATTATTATATATACGAACTGTAACAAAGTTAATTCATGAACTTTCGGATGCAACATGAACTCCATTTTTAAATAAGACAACATAAATTAATTAGTGATAGTTTTTCTTGTAACACATTTAACACCTCTTTTATAATCTGCTAGATGTGAATGTCAAATTATAAAAATAATAAAAACAAAACCAATAATTAATACAATTTATTAATATATTATTAACAAAACAGAAAGGTATTTAAATTTTATAAATTCTAAAAGATTATCATAAAGAGTATAACTAAAACTTGGATAATTAACAATAGCTGCCAATGAACACCAATGCTCTTCGTTCGACTAACTGTCTATATATTCATTTTGAGATAATCGTTTTACAATCGTTTGCATATGATTCGTTACTGACGGCGGCTTGCAGTGTATTACGGTTTTCTTTTTGCGACGTCGCACGTGACAATTGCACTTCTCGCATCCATTGTAACAGCCTAACCTGGTTTCTCCATACGTCTTAATGAAACAATCTGCGCGGCATTTTTTAACTTGCTCTTCCGTTTTGCATATTGAGGTAACTCTAACTAAAAATAGCTATTAGCTAATATATTTAGATGAAACATAACTACGAACTAATATTAACGAAACACAAGCTTAAGAAAAAAAATAATAATAACTCGAAAGAGAATGCTGAAAGTAAAAGCGAAATTAAGCAGAATGTAAGCTTAGAAAAAATAAACTCAAAACTGTTATATAGTTTTATATTTACTTTTAAAGTTGTTCGCAAAGATAAGTTTTTATTAATATTTAAATATATGAAAATAGCTACTTCAATTTCATCAGATGATACTTGTTTAGCAATTGTTCAAACAACATAGAAGTGTTTCTTTATGTGCTGAAGTGTGAGCGAGTAATAATCGGACTGCTTTAGAAAAATATGCGAGAAATTAATTAGATCGGGAAATTATCAGAAATTTCAACTTTTCTCCCAGACAACATCAAATCATAGTAATTGCAAGAAATGCAAGAAAGAGAATTAAGATCGATAGTAGGAATAAAAATAAAAGTAGAAATCCAGATGTATTGTAATACTGAAAGTAATTAATTATTAGTGATGGTTAAAATCAAGGATTGCAGATGCATTATTGAAGTGCGTCATTCACATGCTATTTAATTTCACACTGATTCACACTCTTTATGTCGGAAATTATAATTATCCAAAACCAGATCAGATCAATGTGATATTACTGATCTTAATGTGGCGATGTGGTTCTTTTTTGTGAATATGTCTGAAGATATCCTTTCTCCAGCAGGGGCGTACCGATGAGCCTGTAGAAAGGCGAAATACGTATCTACGTCTTTGGGGAGGGATATGTTCGGACACGTTCACAAAAATATTAATAGTGAACCTGTATTTGTGTTCTTCACACCAGATTTTTAATAATATTTTATATTATTAAAGAAATACGTATCTACGTCTTTGGGGAGGGATATGTTCGGACACGTTCACAAAAATATTAATAGTGAACCTGTATTTGTGTTCTTCACACCAGATTTTTAATAATATTTTATATTATTAAAAATACCTTTGTATTATACAGAACTGGTGGGGTTTACCTACTCATGTATGTTTCAATTATTCTGATACAAAAATAGGAAAATTTAGATCGCCTTTTTCGAAATAACATACTACATTACATGGAAATATGCAAAATCAAGAATGCGTGCGAACTTTTTGACTAAACTTGGCAGAAACGTATAACTACTCAAACGTAAGAATTGACTATAATTTTGATGAATCAACTAGTCATGGCATATCTGACACTTCATGCTGTTTTTTCTTTAATGCTGGGTTTATTTTTTTCGACTTCTGTTTCAGTTTCCATCGTTTTCTCTTGTCATACTTTTGTTTAACGTTTTTTGAGGGTTTGATTATGCCTATAGGGCGGAAACGTAGAAATTATCTCCAGTTGAGTGAATTCGACAAAGGTTTAATTGTCGGCGTCAAGGTGGTTCTTCGTACAAGGAAATTGCAAATCGCCTTAACCGAAACTAATCCACCATCATCCGGTGTAATCAGTCATGGACAAAGGGCGCCTAGAAAGACGCCGAAGAGAAGTCGAGGACTGAAGAACTAATAAGGTGCAGGACCACCGCCTTCGCCTAATGGCACTACGTGACCGATTCTCCAGTACCAGCTCAATCGCCGATCTATGGTTAGGTAATGAAGGTCGTCCTTCGCCCCTTCGAACCGTTCATCCCCGAATCAGGTTTTCGGCTTGCAATACTATGGACCACATCTTGTGTTACCGCTTACTGCTCAACACCGACAGCGCAACGTTTGAAGTGGTGTAGGTTACAAATGCACTGGAAACTGGAATGGCAAAGGGTGGTGCTCAATTATGAATTTCAATGCTATACCATATGGAAGTAGGCTTCAGTTGGTGTTCATCTGAGGCACAATGAACGCCCAGTGTTACGTTGATGAGGTGGTGGAAGCCCATATTCTTCCATATCTTGGGAGAGACTCGAATACCCAATTTTCCAGCAGGATAATGTCCGTCCCCACGTACCGAGACGTTCTCTAAAGCGGTTCGAAGAGGCTCATGTCATTATCTTGCCATGGGCACCCAGATCTCCTGACCTATCGCCAATCGAACACGTGTGGGATATTATCGGATGAAAACTGATTAACTTAGGGTATCCGCTGCTAACACTAAAAGTTCTCCGCCATGAATTGCAGGTATCTTGGGACATCACACACATAGAGGATGTCCTCTCAACCACCTACTGAAAGAGTGAAGGAGAGTGAAGCTAATAGAGGCGCCCCAACACATTACTAATAAAAATTAAATTAAACTATGTTAATCTTATGTTCCTTTTCTTTGAAATTATAATCAATTATTATTACCTTTGACTAGTTATACATTTCTGCTAAGTTTGCTTAAATCGCACCCCTTTTTGGTATTGCAATTTCCATGTCAGGTAGGATATATATTTTTAATTTAATTAATATAATAACATTAATTTTTAATTGATCGACCTGAAATAACACTTGCTAATAGTTAATAAAACGAGAATTATAATCACTTGCCTTGGATAAAGAATAGACATAAAATAATAAGTAATAATTTCGTCTTCATAATTATTAATTTGAATGATAAGATTGTTTCAAATCGATAATGCGCCAAATAGTCTATAGAATTAATTTAAAACAATAACCATATGTCAATGATAATATTGCTACATGTTCTGACAATTTTCTGAAACGATAAATTTTTATACAGTAAGCCGCATAATACGATATTTTAATATAATTTAAAGTGATTAAATGAGAATAACAATTGTAAGCGTTTTATGGTCAAGTAATCTAGAACGAAAATATATATTTTCGAAAGTCTTATTTGTAATTTGCTTAGAACATAATATTAAGAAAGAGGATCCTCTATATGCATATTTTTTTATTTTATTTTAACAAAATCAAAACACCATTCACGTTGCCAAGTTCTGAGTTATAATTTGATGACTTGTTTACGACAATAGTACATAAATGTTGTTATTATGTTAAGGTAAAGCATTTTTGAGTTTACTCTTTAATTAATTACAAGGCCTATAGCTCTTTAAATGTAGATTAAATAACTATTTAAGGTTTCAAATAACGTGCCTTCAAAAACTTTTTGGAAAATTGTGCTTAAAAGAAAGCACTTTGATGACATCGAATCCATACAAAGAAACGTCACGAAGCATGTCAGACTTCCCACAGGTGTTTTTGCGGCTCTACCAACTTACGAACATTCTTATAGAAAAGATATGCCAATATGCGGATAACTTTGGATATTAAATAAAACACACCAATATATGAAGTGGTTTTTATTTATACAAATTAAAGAGCTATTTTTCTACATAGTTGCTAGTAAGATTGAGATATTTGTCATAACGATGAACCAGCTTTTTAATGCCCTCTTCACGGAACTTTGCTGCCTGGGAATTACACCATGCTGTAACGCTGTTTCACAGTAGACTTCAGGGTATATAATGATCCCTCGTTTCATATAATAAATTTGAGAGAAAAAGGCACACAGTTATGTGATTTTTAATCGCCGATTTTCACGAATTTTTTCTTCGACATTACTCACAAGTTCATTCGTCACAACAGTTGGTCTTCCACTTCGTTCTTCATCATGGACATTAGTTCGCCCTTCTTTAAAGATACGACACTATCTTCTAACCATACTGTCACTCATGACTCATGACATTTTCACCATATACAATAGAAAGTTCAATCTCAGAATCTCAGCAGCCTTCATATTCTTTGCACACAGAAATCGAATAACAGTACGCAATTCATAGTCGGCGAGATTTTCAATTGCAGCAGCCATTTTAAACAACCAAAACAGCACGAAGGAATGTCCGAATAATTTTTGCACTAGCACTGCCAGACTCACACTGAACCAGACTACACTACAGCGCTGCGATCGCGCCGATATCCCCACTCCTCTGCTCACTAGACGGAAACGGAACTTACTTTACGAATCGCTTTAGCATGTCTTTTTTCTATTCATAAAAGAAGTTAATTCATGAACTTTTGGATGCAATGTATACTCCATCTTTAAATAGCACAATATGAACTAATTCATGATGACACATTCAACTCTGCAATATCTTTTATATCTTCTATAATCTCTTAAATTAAAATGTGAGATTATAAAAATAATAAATACAGTAATTAATAAAATTTATTAAAAATAGAACAGAATCTTATCTAAATTATATAAATTTTAAAATATTATCGTAGAGAGTATAACACAAACTTGAATGATAATACAGGTGCCAATGGATACCAATGTTCTTCGTTCAACTAACTGTCAACATATTCTTCTTGAGATAATTGTGGTATAATCGGTTGCATATGATTCGATATTGATGCCGGCATGCAGTGTAATACGATTTTCTTTTTGCGACGTCGCACATGACAGTTACACTTCTCGCATGCCTTGTAACAGCTTAACCTTGTTTCTCCATACGTAGTGATGTAACAATTTGCGCGACATTTTTTAATTTGTCCTTCCGTTTTGCATGTTGGGGTAACTTTAACTAAAAATAGCTATTAGCTAATATATTTAGATGAAAGAGAATTACAAAATAATATTAAAGAAGCGGAAGTTTAATAAAGAAAATAAATCGCTGGAAAGTGGATACTGAAAGTAAAAAAAAAAAAACGAAAAAATAAATGCAAAACATGAACATATCTCTATATCAGTGGCAGTTCTTGATGACGTACGACGTAAGCTGCTGCACGGATGAGATTGCCTCGAACAATTGGTTGCACCTCCTTGCTTCTCTGTATATATGAAACCTTAAAAGAAGCAGTCTCATCCGTGCAGCAGCTTACATCGTACGTCATCAAGAACTGCCACTGCTCTATATGTATGTAGTTTGCTATTTGTTTCCAAAGACACAAAGTTTTTATTAACATTTACATATATGAAAATGGTTACTTAAATTCCGTCAAGTTTAGTAACTGTTCAAAAAAAGTACGAATGTATCTGCATATACTGAATTGCTAGAGAGCAGTAATGTCGACAAAGTAACTATTTAGTATATTAGTGTACGAGCGGACGCGAAATAACGATTACCTATTTTAAAATGTAATCGTTACTTTCGTGTTTGATTATTTTGGTACATATCGTTAAACTCGTATTTTATAACTTTCGGTGAGTATTGTTATATTTGATTACTTTTGCTGCAAATTGTTACATTCGTATTTGATTACTTTCGAAACATATCATTACAGTCGTATTTGATTACTTTCGGCACATATCTCGTATTTGATTACTTCTGATACATATCGTTACATTCGTATTTAATTACTTTTAGTACGAGGGTGGTTTGACAATTAACTTGGTTCACACAATAATAGAGGGCGCAAATGTAATCTGTATATGTAGTCATAAAGTGTTATTCCTATGAGTTAATATTCTCTGGTCTTAAGCCATTCTGACAGTAACTCGTTGCTTGACAGTTACTTAAACAGAAGTGTTTCGAGCAATAGCGAAAAATGGATAAAGTTGGAATTCATGATGTGATTCAATTCTTTTATCTGGAAGAGAAAACAGCGAAGGAGATTCATGAGAGAATTTCACCTACATTGGGTGACTCATGTCCTTCTTATGAGTGTGTTCGACTTTGGGTAAATGAGTTTAAGCGTGGCAGAACAAGCATTAAAGATGCAAAAACTCAAGAAAAAACAATAGCCAATGTGCTAATTCAAATTTTAAATACAAGAGGACTGTCGAGCTTGTGGTAATTGGAAGGTTGGAAAAATGAATTCTTAATAATTTAGTACCCAAGTTCCTAATGTGTTAGTGCTATTAACAGCCTAAGCTGTTTATATTCGTATGGCAAAAGTATAATTAAAAATTATATATCCAAATTTATTACGAATGTACTAATACATGTTTACTCCACGTTTTACAAAACGTGGTGGAAGAAATCCAGAAAGTGTTATACTGACATCGATAAATATCAAGTATAAAAACGGTTTTTGGCATCATAATGTATCAAATATATTACAAATCAACTTCAGGAATTCAAACACATCTAGAATCTATATTAACGAGACGGAAAACGTGGCTACAAGCGGTGTAGAATTAGAATAAAAATTGGAAAAATTTTATGTCGAAGATATTTACTTTCGATTCAAAGGTCCCAAACTATATAAAAGAAAGCACGTAATAATTCAACAGTATTCAAGTCAGACGAGATGAGCCCCTTATACATAATACGAAGGATGTCTTTTTGGTGTTGCATATAGCCATAAAATCAAACAGGGGATCAACTCAAACTGCTTTATTGCGTTGATAAATATTTTCCACTAAAATTGATACACCTCTGCATTCGTTCTAACCAATTGTTAAAGCAGTTATTCCAGTTATCAGTTGGGACACTCAGAATTGCAGTTTTGAAGGTTTATACTGCTTGTTCTGGCGACTGAAATAGTCGACCACGCATTCCATTCTTGATGTTCTGGAACATATAAAAATCGGAGGGACATAGGTCGGGACTAGACGCAGAAGGATCTAGTAATTCGATATTTTGCTGCTCTAAAAACTCAATTGTCTCTCGAGTTGTGTGCGAACTCGCATTGTCGTGATGCAGGATGATTCTCCGTTATGGGTTGGCCTCTCAGAGTACCTGGCAACCAAACGGTTGTGTATCAATCCGCATTAAGTCATTCAATCTTGCGAAGGAATTGTAGCTACCTGACCTGATTTTGAGACAAACGTTGCGACCACCTTTTTCGACACACTTCGCGAACGGTAACTTTTGTCGATTCTCTTTATCTTGAAACACCGAAATAGCGGACTGACCTTTATTTTCGGGTTTATCGGAATAAATCCCTGATTCATCGCCACTCACGATGCTATAGACATTTTTCCGTTTCCATTATTGAACCAAGTTTTTCGTCATCAATTACCACGCGAGCCGACTTTTACTCTTCGCTTAGAAAATGCGGAATCCAACGGGAAACATTTTTCACACCTATTTCATCATGTAGATTCGTTTTTGGCAGACCTGTTTTTGGATCGTCGCTGATACTGATACTGATGCTTTGGAATTCACAGTATCAACGTGAAATTATTGATTGATGTGGTGCTTCATCTTCAAAGACAGAAACCCACTCAGCAAGACTTTAGAGCATCAGAGTTGAGTTAATCCTCCTAATTATCCTAATTATTCCGCGAAAATTTTCTCGACTCAGTTTCATTTTTCGGCAAACTTATAAACTTTAAAAATTCAGTATGACTAAATCACTTGCCGTATCGTGATGAACCTTTAGATTTCTATTAAGGTAAGATTGATATTAACTTTGGCACCTGACGTTTTATTACTGGCACCCTCTATGAGGCCATATGCAAAACTAAAAAGACATCCCTTGTAATTAGAGATGGCATCTTGACGCCACATACATAGCCGGAGATATTTCGTACGTTACCGGGTTTGATATCGGCAGCTAGCCGTGCGAATGAAAGAAACCTTGAATTGTAAATTAGTATGCAGTCGCGTCGTGTATATAATGTGGTAAGTGTTTGTGCACGTTTTATATCTTTTTTGTATTATATATAAGCGTACGCCGCCGGGATGTGTGTCGATTTTGCCATCTCTACTCGTAATTACAACACACTAGCAGAGGCGGTGGATACATTTCAAAGTGGTCACCATTAGTCCAGTCTTTAGATTATAGCAAATAAAATAAAAGTGATATTACCGATATACTGGTAAATAGACAATCCTAGTGTTTGTAATGCTAGTAAACTTCTAGACGAGTCTGGTAAAACCCTGTTATTACAGAACTTCTTGATCATAAGCCATAACAAACCAATGTGAATTAAATGCTAGTGAATTATAAATATATTATATATATACGAATATTAGCTTTTTGGAAGAAGAATCACTCGAAAAAGAAGTATGGAAATATTAGATAACCACGTTAAAGCATCCCGTCATTGTAATTACCAAATTAACCGGTTCCACTACTTATATCTAAGTTATTGTTCCAAATTTAAGAAATAGGGTAAATTTAGGTTGCCTTATTCAGAATTATCTGTTTCTTATCCTACTTAATATAATACATTATTTTTCAATTGATTGACCGACAATAACACGTGCAAATAGTTAATAAGAAGAGAATTATAATCACTTGCCTTGAATAAAGTATAGACATAAAATGATAAGTAATAACTCCGTCTTCATAATTATTAAATTGAATGATAAAATTGTTCCAAGTCAATAATGCACCAATAGTCTATACAATGAATTTAAATGTATAACCATATTTCGTTCGATAATATTGCTACCTGTGTTGACAACTTTCTGAAACAATAAATTTTTACACAATGAGCTCCAGTATACGATATTTTTACATAATTTAAAGTGATTGAATGAGAATAACAATTCTAACCGTTTTACGGTTAAATAATCTAGAATGTAAGCGCATATTTTCGAAACTGTTATTAATAATTTGTTTATTGTTTAGAATCAAATTCTGTTTGTACATATTTTATGAATTGTTTTCTTTAAATTTGGTTCTGCTGCTTTTGATTTATGATATACCAACAATACCCATTTTTAGTTATTCCATGAATAAATTTTCATAATCTTATATAATATAATATATCACCAATTATATATTTAATTAAATTCAAGAGGCCACCGTTATTAAATATACAGGTGGCTCTTATAGAAACTGCGCAATATTGGCACTATATGCATGACTAGATACGTTCACGCGAGTCGTAGTGTACTCTGGAGTGTTGTTGTTTTCAGGTCATTAATTGAGCTCCCCGGGCAGCAAACAAACATAGCGTGTGCAATTGCAGAAAATTCTAAGTATGAGATACGTGAAGTTATTAGATTTCTGGGGCCGACTGTGTAATCAGAGATAATTCATAGCAGTTTACAAGGCGTGAATGGTAAGAATGTTTTGAATCGAAAAGAAGTCAGCATTTGATGGCAAAAATTTAAAGATGGACCAGTGGAGCTGAATGATGATCCGGAGAAAAAGCGATGCCTATCAAAGACCTCATCCATGGATAACAACTGCAATATTGTCGAACATATGATTGGGAAAGATCGTCACATTAAGGTTCCTGAAATTGCTGAAATGACTGGCGTTTCTAAGACTTATGATCATGAAATTATATGTGACTTGAACTTTCGCAAAGTTTCAACACGCTAGGTGCTCAAAATACTCTTCGATAGACAAAGAAACAATCGACTAAGTGCCTCTCTTCAACATCTTACCCAATTCCATCCGATTCCCCGATTCCAGGGGAATTCTTTCATTGAAAGCTTCATTACCGGGAATGAAACCTGGGTTTACAAGAACACCCCTGAAACGAAACAACAGTCCATCATATGGAAAGGTCCAGCCTCTACGGTTACAAAATAATTGGTTCAAAACCCAGCCTTCTGCTTCCAAAGCTATGGCCACCATACTCTGGAATAGTGAAGGCCTGCTGCAGTGTGATTTCTTCGAACCGGGGACAACCAATAACAGTAAGAGAAAGTGTGAAACTTCTTGTTTGCAGATAGACATTATAGGAAAAAGGCGAGGACCCCACCCGTCAAATCAAACCAAACTGTGAGTGGCACAGCGAAATTGGGAGTTGCAACCTGCAACTTTTTGCGTTTAGCTCGGATTTGATTTACTCCTCGGCCTTTTATTTATTCGGATCTTTAAAGGAATCCTGGCGGGAAAATTTTTCGGATATTATGTCAAGAAATAAACAAAAATATGTATTTTGGAATGTATTAAATATTTTCTTTAATTAATGATAGTGCGATTTTGGCTTGTACGTTTAATATCGTATATCCCTTTTATAGTACACCTAATTAACTGTATGCCGACTAGGAGCATATTTAACAAGTGTAAAGTCAATCTAGTAGCATGTGATTTACTGAGAACATTTTGAAGTATGTCGTAAATTAAAATTTACTACTTAACCTACGAAGTCGTATATTTTGACAGTGTTATACATACAAATAAATAACAAATAATAGGTATTTATTGAAAACTATAACAAATGTTGAAAATGTTGTCCTTCAAGATCAATCCACTTTAAAATTTTCTGTTCAAAATTTCTGATGATATTCTGCAACATTACTGGATTGTTATTAATTTCCATGCATTTCTGTTCGATTCTCTGTAGCATATCATTCAAATTCAATATAGGTGTTCGAAATATGTTATTTCTAGATAAGGCCACAAAAAGAAGTCGCAAGGTGTTAAATCGCATGAAGGTGTAGGCCAGGCAATTTCAGTATTTCGACTAATTATACGCTCATCAAAAAATTCTCTTAAATAATCCAAAGATTCTGCAGTACAATGACAAGGTGCTCCGTCTTGTTGGAAATATGCATTTTGAAGTTCATCATCATGCAACTGATTGACAAATGGTTGTAAAATGTCCGTACGGTCCCTTTGAGCATTTAACGTTCCCTGAAAAAATATTGGTCCAATGATTCGCCTTTGGTTTATCGCTGCCCAAACACCAATTTTCTCTGGATGTAAGCAATTCTTCATTAATTACATGTGGATTTTCACAACTCTAAATTCTTGTATTTTGTGAATTTAGGTATCCCGTTTTATAAAACCATGCTTCATCAGTAAAGATGACTCTTTGCGAAAGTTCTCCATTATTGTTCATATTTACAAACCAATTACAAAACTGTAGTCTACGTGGGTAATCAATTTCTAACAATTTTTGTACTGCTGTGACACGGTATGGATAAAGTTGCATATCTTTTTCTAATAACTTGTGAGTTGTACCAACAGAAAGGTTTATTTGTTGACTCAAATGTCGAACAGATGCTTGTGGTTCATTTTCCATTATTTCTTCAACACGATTGACAACTTGAGGTGTACGTTTCTTAACTGCTCCGCTGCCTGATTTTCTTAAGAGACTACCAGTTTCAGAAAAAAGTTTTAAAGTTCTATCCAAAGTATTCTTAAATTGTATATAATCTATTACAAAATGTGGAAACTCAACTTGAAATTCTACCATGCAATCTTGAACTGAATAAACCCATAAACCATCAATTTTATTACCACTTCCAAAATAAGCCTGGACTAAAAAAAATTTATGTTCTAAAGTGAAAGCCATTTTAAAACTGAGAAGCAATTTATTTACACCATAATCGACGCACGATTATTTTATGCACTAACTGATATTTGTGATTGACATTATCAAATGTCATTTGGATTAACGTTTACGGAACAACAAACACATAGGTACTAATATATATGCGTCTTATTATATCAAAATTTCCTAGAAAGTAACCTAGATTGACTTTTCAAATGAACACACGTTATAATTCACAATACCCGTAAAATCAAGAAATATCAACAAAATTGTCTTTGCATTCGACCAAGTTTGACGCGCTTTTTGACTCTTTCGCTGCTATAATTGTGCCTTTGTTTCTGGATTATACCCATAATTCGTCGGTTCAACTGTTCAACAAACCTGGGTCACTTCCGGTCCGTTTAGGTAGTTTTTGGGACATTTAAAGTCGGTGTTCTTTCTGCTCGTCTGATAGCTATTTCGAAACGAACTTCGCGGACACTTGACGCATATTAAAATCTTCAGTTAAAATTGACTGAACGGAGAAAAAAGTTAAATTCTCTTCATCGGCCATATCTCGAGTTGTAAGTCGAAGGTCAGAGCGTACTAAATCGATCATTTTTGCGATGTTTTCATTGGTTCTTGATAACCCCTGATCTGCCAGTTCTGGTTTTATCATCGACTGATGCGAGGCCATTTTAAACTTTCTTGAACCAGATAAAAAAGATTTGATTTGTTTTAGGCATCTATCCCTGAATTCTATTTTCAAGAGGTCGTAAGCCTCCGAAGCTGAATTTTTACACAAACTCTTTACTCCACTTTTTTCATACATTTGCAGAATGAGTAAATCCGCCGAGAACCGAAAATATGTATTCGCTTACCAGACTGTCACTCTCTGCTTAACTAACGTAAGGTGATATTTTGAGAAGATATCAAGAACAAAAGCAGCTCTTTTTACATGCACAGCAAAACCCATTCCCTCGTATTAAACAGAGGCGGCTTCTATCTTGAAACTTTACTATTCTATTCTAGACAATAATTGCCAAATGTTGAGTTCATTTAGCCTTTGTAGCTTCTCTAATATTCTTTCATAATAATTATTTTTCGGATTTGAGCCACTTATAGTTTACCACAATTTTCCCAAGTATACATGGGTCATTAATAGGAACAACCATCTGAGTTCGATAGCAGCGGCGTCATTGCGATGGCTTTATTGAAATAAAAGTGCGAGTGATTTAAGAAAAATGCTTTGCCTTCGAAATACCCCTACACGTATTCGTAAATATATTTAAATAACATTGCACTGTCAACGCTATTCATACACTACATACATAGAGCACGCAAAGCGCTGGCTAGGTGTGAGACGTACTACATAAGCTAATGGCTGAGTTACATTACATTTTACACGCCTGTAACGTATGCACAGACACATTTACAAAGACTACGAGTAGATGTGATTTTAACGGTGATTTTGCATTCATAGTTAAAAGACAAACTGTGATTTCATAAGAGCAATCATTCTAAACGGTAATTATAATAATCATTAATGGTGAATGCTGATTTTTATGATAAATAGTTAATTTTTAAGCTATTTTTATTACTTATCCACAGATGTGTAAGGACAGGCATTAGTTAACAGACAATTTTGTAATACGAGTCATACCTTTTAATTTCGTTTTATTATTTTCACACAAATTTAACTGTACATATTTAATTACTTACATGTTTTAAAATGCTTTATTATTTTTAATATGTGTTTATAAAACTTTAATCCTTAATTGACCTTTAAAACAGACTGAGTATAATAATAATTATTATTAATAGCTACAATTTAAACAAATACAAGAATACCAGGAAGTTCGTTGTCGCGAAAGGGTGTGTTCTGCATACTAGTACAAACTTAGTTTGTCGGATTGTAGTTTCGAACGCATTAAATAAGTCGACATTTACATGTAAGAATGTGATTTAATATTCATTAATTCTCACTTGCAGTAAATTCCAAATGTTAAATACAAGAAACGCAAATGATCTGTGACAGAATAACAGGTGATGACTTACATCGTTTGATGTGGGATTTCTATGCTGCTATAAGAACCAATAGGAAAGGTAGTATTTAAAAATCACACAGTGTGCTACACTATATGTCGAGTGAACCAAATATAGAAACTTGAAGTTCTGGTACTAGATTTCATACAAGTTTTAACTTATGCTATGCCGAATAGAGGGCACCAAACTTTGAGTGCATTGCCAACACAAATGTTCCTTTATTATTATATATTTAATGTTTGGACGGACTGTGGTTATTTACTGGCACTTATAGATACAAAAGTATTGGAAAAAATGAAGCTGAAGACCCGACAATATAAACTAAAATGTTTATTCAAAATAATACGACTAAATGATTTGTGTAAATACAAGAAGTCCAGTTGGTATAAACGAAATGGCGATATAAACTTTGATGTGTTTCTTCTAATTTAGTTTATCAAAGTCTCGACAAGTACATCTAGTTTGAAATCTTGTCAAAGTTTCTAGACTAAAAAACTGTAATGTAAACTCAGCCTTAAGAGTATAGTAGGACGTCGAAAATCCGAACTGATTGGAAATTAGGGGTGTTCGAATTATTGATTTGTTCGGATTTTCGAAAATAAAGTATATTACATCATAATCAATAACTTATAGTGTTTATATAACGAGAACATACTTATTATGTGTTATATTATAACATATCGTATATTTCTACATATCAGGTAATTTTTGTTAGTTAAAATACATAAATATGTATTGAGCACTATATATATTTCGTTTATATTACATTTCTCTTTTTTGAAAAATAATTATTAACCGTATTTAATTTTAGTAGTACATGACGTTTGAGGAGTTTTTGACGGTTCGAATTATTGACGTTCGGATTTTCGACGTCCTACTGTAATTCTGAACTTCCGGCCTTCTCACTCTCCCACGGCACTGTGATCGGACCAAGAATAGTCGTCTCTTGTCATTAACCGTAATGTTCAGTTTCATTCGACGCTATTCAAAATCTATTTTTATATTATCTGAAAAAAATTAATTTAGTCCTTATATTGACAGGGGACTAAGAAGAAAAAGTAAATATTTAATTACTAGAAAGTACCCTTTCAATGATAGCAACATTAATTTCGGACTGTTTACTGTTTACACTTTATAAATATTAATCTCAAACATTCCATATTAATTGCATCCTGACGATATACAACGATATCGTTACTATGGAAAATTAATTACTCATAGTTGGCCAGCTGGTGACGATGGGTATGCGTGGTTAACCACCGCCACCATAAAACATTAATGTCTGATTGAAAGCGCCATCTGATCGCGAAGTATCAAATTACAACTATTTATGTCGGTCGACCGTCAATCGAAAACTGGGAACGAACAGGAGAGCGACCATCAATCAGAGCAATGCGCCTGACAGCGGTGCGATGCCATCGAATAAATATCTATATCTAATTTTAGAAGAGTTCGGATTTACTTAAAACATTTTCTACAGCGATGACAACGCTGTTGAATGCATTATATTATTGACAAAGACGGACAAAATTACGCAACCAAATTAGCGACATAGTTTATAACAAAAAAAAACAAATCCAATAAATTGGATATGATCCAAAGTTACTGTAGCAAAAGAAATGTTTACTTCGTATATTCTTTCATATTGGGGTATATATTCGTATTTATATACAAGGTGAGGCATAGTAACGAACGATTTTTAAAAGGCTGTTAAATAAAAACACTTCGTTTAAGAAAATTTCTGATTTCATAATATTAAAATACATGAAAAAGCATTTTCTGCAATAGTAAAACGTCGGTTATTTTTTGAAGATAACTCCGGTAAGATGCCTTCCGTTTAGCCTTCCGCACACATTCCTCCAGCCGGACCTTGAAGTGACCCATCACATTGCGTAGCATTGCCAGTGGGATTTGAGAAACTTCTTGTCGGATCCGCTCTTCCAGGCCTTCAATTGTTCAAGGAGGGTTATCTTGGTAAACTTTACTTTTCAGATAACCCCACAAGAAAAAGTCACATGTGAGGTCCGGTGAACGAGAGGGTCATGCAATATCCCCATTTCGGGAGATCACATGATTTGGAAACAAACGTGAGCTGAGCGACGAGGGCTTTCGTCAATGGCGACTCTTACACGTTCAATGTTTTCAGGTGTGCGCACAGATATTGGTCTCCCAGTTTTCTTCCTTGTCGTTGACGACGTCTCTTCAAAGTTCTCAACCCACTTTTTAATCGCACAGGCAGATGGCACTGGCCGATTTCGATTAATGTTGAAGTGGTTGCGAAATGCACGACGTGCTAGCTGGTCCGAACTACTGTTTTGATAAAATGCTTTCACAGCGTACGCACGATGCTGTGGGGTCCAACGTCCCATTGTGACTAAATGCTATTTCGCGCCGAACGCAGAAATCTGTCGGTAGCTTTGCTCGGATGTTTTGACGTGTATATATTCTTAAAGTCACGTGTAGATAGTACGACAATTTATACACACCTTGTATATTTGACAATTGGGAATTATAAATTACAAATTGAGAAACGCAACTGAATTATAAGGAAAAGCAATATAAAAACGTCGTGGATGTCATACATTCTAATTTAGAATTTTAAATCAATAGGGAAAGCAGTAATAAGTGTTTGAAAGTTGCCAAACCCAAAGTATTAAAAGCAGACTTTTTTTAAAGAAGATATTCTCTTCTGTCACACTCATCTGCTGAGAAAAAATGATAGGTTTCTCCTTCTCACGATGAGAAAGTAACGTAAGAAGTAAGTAAAACATTTTGTACCCAGTATTTTGTATTGAAAAAAGTACAATTACATTTTCTATAGGTAGTTTTATTAATAATCTCTCGTTATTTTAACATTAGACAAAAGAATACTTCAAAATTAATTAAACTATTTAACGATATGCCCATTTGTTATTATGAATTTTTGAAAAATGAATATACAAATTTCACTATATAAAATAATAAGTAAAAACTGCAGTGTGTCTATTTGATGTTTTTATATATATCGTAATGCTAAAGAATATGAAATACCCAGATTTTGTACGCGAAATTTGATGCACTGTATTTTAGGGTTAAATAGGAATGAGATTCTAGTAATAGTTTGCCATTATTCAGATGAAATTTAAATGACATTCTTAATGCGACCATCCGCGAAATAGCGTGATGAATATGGGGATTAATTTCCAAGTCAATGATACATAAAATTCCGTTGTCATCGCATAAGTCGAAACAATCCCTCGGGTGTTGCCACGATGAACACCGACCTGACATTTACCAGTCCAGCTGTTATCAATGTTACAGTATGCATAGAGAACACGAAATAACAACGAAGGGCGCATCTAGTTAGCGTAGTGGACGTCCTGTCGCGACAGGAAAAAGGGTGTGAGGATGAACGAATAAATATAAGTGCGTACATGTGTTGAATATATATGAGTATCTGCGAATATAATATGCAAAACTCACCATTCAATGCTAAATACGTACTTCACGGAATATGCACATCCTAGCAAAACAATGGGTGATAGGAAATGTCAACACATATGTCGAACATTAATTGTTTATGATGGTGATTACGAAATAGATGAGTATATAGTAAAGAGACAGATTATAAAATGTGAAATAAATAATCAAGTTATGCGTTAATATTAATTTATACTGTCTATCCTTGTATTTCGGAGCTACACCATTACAATAAATGTATTTTGCGCGACAGTGAAGACCATTTTGAAAGTAAAAACAAATTATTTTTTTTGAATGTTTGACTTTTACTTTGTAAAATTTTTGACAAATTTGAATTAAAAAATTAGGCATGTCAACATAAACTTGGAAAATTATTGCAAGAAATAAATTTCCAATCATTTATAGTCATTCGTTATTTATAATGAGTGATTACAATCAACACGATTTGGTTTTCTTACACACCAGTAATACCCGTAGTTTAGTCTTTTGTCATGCTGATTCCGAATCTGCTCCAATTAGTTTGAATATATCGTCTGAGATACTCTTTATTATATAGTCGGTCGCACAGTGGCGTGACAAAAATATTTTAAATATATTTTTATGTAAATATGTATTTAATACAATATATAGAATATTTTTCTTTTATTGTATGTTGTCCTATTAATGAATTGTATGATTTGTCGGCCTATGACTCAAAGCTGGGTGTTGAATAAATCTTTAAAAAGTAAAATACATGCTACGGATATGAAGTACTTAAGAGCAGTCAAAGGAACAACGAGACTAGATAGACAAAGGAACGATACAGTAAGAGAAAACCTCGGTATAGAATCGGTCATTGTTGTCGAAAGAGATCAATTAAAATAGTTTGGACATTTAAACCGAATAAACGATAGAAGCCAGGTCGAACATTTATGGGACGCCAGACCTAAGAAAATTTGGAATGATAAAATAGCAGAAATGTTGAAGAAAAAAGACATGGACTTATGCTCGAATTTCATCAAAGAATAAGAAAGAATTGTCAAAATTTGTATTGTTCATTCTCAATATTTCGTCATTTATTAATTGACTTCATCAGGAGGTAAGCTAGAATTAAGCGTTGGTAGTCTTATTAATTAATTTTCACATAATTGAAACTACTAACTCACTACTAAACACATGAAAATTATATTTTAAAACAAAACTAACTCTGTAATATTTGAATATACAGTGTTAGATTTGTCTTATCTCCTGATGAAGTCAATTAATAAAGGACGAAATATTGAGAATGAAAATTTGAGTTTTAATGTAAACAGACCGATAACAAAGATATTAGTGAATTTATATTACTACGATTAAGATAAAATTTACTTAAATAGTTTTTTTTCACAAAAACGTATGAAATTTTACAAAATTTCAATGTTACTTTTATATGAGCGAGATACTACTAAAAACATTGTTCTATTGAACGTTGAGTGGACATGTCTGTACATGTCCTTGCATGTGTCCTACGTCAGAGTATTTAAACCCCGCTCATTTTGCTCTGGAAGCAACCAAATAAAGAATTGGTAGATATCTCGCTATGTGGGTATATAAAGAGCTACCTACACACCTACATACCTCTTTCGATCCAATGTAAGTTGGTTTTTGATAACTGAGAACCTCTTTTTATTTCATAATGTCGTGTACGTATATAAATAATCCAAACAGTTTCTCTTATGTATATGGAGAATTCACTATCCACCAGCATAAGCGGAATATTACACCTATAATAGAAAAGTTATATTTTTACTATTTCGCCGTAACCATTGAACATTAAGACAAACCAAGGGCTCCTAACATTTTCTGTTATTCTGAAGTGTGAACAAACTGACTGCAAGTTTTGCTGTACGAAAGATTTCGGGTTTTCCAACAAAAACAAGAACAATACTAGTTATGCTGGTCTACCCTCTACTACTCGTCCAGTACCTCATTCGAAAGCTTTGCCAGTACCAAGACTCGTAGGTGTTTCAAGTGAAGAATATGACATTAAAGAACCAGAAGAAGCAAGTATCAAGATATTGACCAGCGGTGATGAATATTTGCCATCTGAAGAAGACGGATCACATCTAATAAATCAGAAGTAAGTGATCTTATTCGAGATCTGAATTTCTCAAAAATTAAAGCAGAAATACTAGGATTTAGACTCCAAACGTTTGGTGATTAGTGTTGGACATTGATATCAAAGTTCCAAACAGTATAAAAGTAAAGTAAAAAGAAAAACATTTTAAACAGGGCGATACCACACAGCTCCATATAACAGTATAGCTACCTAATTATTATTTGGTTTACTTTTACTGCACGAAAACTGCACGGAAACAATAAAAATTAGAAAAACATTAGTTATGCTAGTCTGCCCTCTGCTACTCGTTCAGTACCTCATTCAAAAGCCTTGCCAGTACCAAGACCCATTGGTGTTTCCAGTAATTTTTTTTTTCAAAATCTGACGTGCCAGAATAAATTTGTTGTTATTTCTATTATTAGAACTATAAAAGAATAGAAAATTGTACATAGATTCTAAAGAAAAATGAAAATTTGTTGACCAATACAATCAAACTTAATGCATTTTTTATTTTTACTATAATTGCCATTACTGTAAATTCTGTTGAGAGCTTAAACTATTATTATTATTATTATTATTATTATTATTAAAAATGAATATTATATACATAGTTTTTTTTGTAATGTACAAATTCAATATTTTCCTTTAAAGTTTTGTATTTAATTATCTATAAGTGAATAATACTGTCAACACTTGAGGGTGAAATTCTGGTTTGTCATGATGTTTCACCTACGGTTCACAACAATTCGCACCACCCAGCTTTGTCTAATTCTTATTAACTTAGTAGATCTGTTGGAGTTACTCAGTTTCTGTAATTCTGTACCTTTCATTATAACTTCCGTAAAGCTAATTATACACAAATTATCAATGATTTTAACAATCTTAATTAGTCATTTTTACATTAATATTCAGATGTAAATTTAGTTCTTAATAAATTTTAGGATTGTCTTTATAACATGCTTAATAAATCAATAAATATATTCCTACTAAATCTAATTTTCCTCTTTGCTTTACTCCTGGAATAAAGAAAAATTGAAAAACATTATAGACAAAATGGTACACCAACGGAAGCGAAATTTTCTACCAAGAGTTTAAAAGAATTAGGTCTTTGCTTAAGGAACAGATCAGGTCTGCTTATGTTAAATATCTGGCTAATACGGAGAATTACGCTCGGACAAATTCCGCGGAATTCTGGAAGTATATTAATCACAGGAAAGGAAGAACAAGAATCCCTGTGGGACTTTATTATGATGAATTTGGATTTAATGGTCCTCAGAGAATAGTTGATGGAAACGTTTTTTTTTTCGTCTTTCTTCCTGAATTCGTAACAACTCTTCCAGATACTACCACAAAGATATTGTCCTTTAGATTTCACCCTGTATCTCTAATTGAAATTGAGAACATTGTGTGTGATGGGTCAACAATGGGCGACGATTTAATACTAATACCCGGCTCCTTTATTCGAAATACCAGTAGATATTAGATATTAGCAAAGCCATTACAGACTGTTAAATTTAGCTCCGAAAACGTGTGTTTTTCCTGATTGATGGAAGAAAGCTAGAATTACACCGGTGTACAAGAAGAGTGATATATCGAGTTTGGAAAATTATAGACCCATATCGATTTTGTCAAATTTCAACAAAATTTTTAAGCAGATTTTATACAAAATTATTGTTCATAACACAAGTCCATACATTTTCAGTAACCAACATGGATTCTTGCCATTGCGATCTACCGTTATGAATCTAACGATAGTTACTCAAAATATTTATGAGGTATTGGATAATAATAGTCAGCTACACGTTATATACACTGACTTATCTAGAGCTTTCGATACTATTGATTATCAAATATTATTAAACAAATTAAGTGCTTCGGCCCATCTGCATTAGAACTTATTGCCTCATACATTGTGAATAGAGTAAATTATGTATTTTATAATGGATTTTGCTTTTTCCAATTCTTTTCAAAATCTGGTGTGCCTCAGGGTTCTAATCTTGGACCTCTGCTTTTTCTGCGTATCATTGACGATCTCCTCGCGTCTTTCAATTGTTCTGTGCTGACCTATGCAGATGATACTAAATTATATTTATCCATCGAATAACAGAAGGATGTTTATGATTTGCAACATAATATTAATGTGTTTGCGGATTGGTGTAGTAAAAACAAGGTAAAGATTACAAGGTAAAGATGAACAAATGCTGCCATATCGTACACTCGTAAAATTAATAAAGTGGAATCATCATATAGTATTAATAATAGTGAAAAGGAACTCTATCGGTGATGTTGGCGACAAATTGGGGTCGAAAATGTTCTCTGACTTATACCTTTCAGACATCATCTCATCTGCTTGTGGGATGTTTTATTATGGGTTTTATTATGAGGGCGACCAGTCAGTTTCAGGATCTAACTGTTCTGAAATAACTGTACCAGACTTTTGTTTTGAGTAGATTGGGGTATGCTTCAGTAATATAGTCTCCTAACTACTTGACGCATGACTCATCACGTGAACGGGGGGAGAAGATTTCTGAAATACCTTTCCACCAGATGTGATGGT
Source organism: Melolontha melolontha (assembly GCA_935421215.2). Lineage (NCBI taxonomy): Eukaryota > Metazoa > Arthropoda > Insecta > Coleoptera > Scarabaeidae > Melolontha > Melolontha melolontha. Next base: position 149,765,916 of record OW285237.1, on the reverse strand, counting down.
AAATATCTAGAAAGAAATATTTACTACAACCGCCTTCTTGATAGACATAACTTCAAGTCCTTAAAACATCGTCGAGAGGTTAATTCTGCACGATTTATGTGTAGGTTGATTGATGGTCGAATTGTTTCGCCTGGGATATTAAACTGTATAGCTTTTTATGTGCATCGAATGACATCAAGATCTAATCTTACCAAGAGCTAGAACTTACGCGCTATTAAGAGCTCTAATTAACTTTATGTACCGTTGTGCGGATACTATTTATAGTGACATTTTTACGGGAGGTGTTCAGATTAAGTTTTTGTTATAGTTTATTAGTGTACTCATTTTATTTAATACATTTTTATATTATGTATTTTTATATAATTTAGCACACATGTGTTTCTCTTCTTTGTTTTTTTCTTATGTATTTGTTCTAGAAATGGAATTATCTGTTGGGCAATACAGATTATTGTGATTAAGTATTTCAAAAATTAGTCTAATGTTTTATTTACTTTTTGTATAATGTAAAACACCCAACACTGGTATAACCGGTAAATGGAAATAAAGATTATGTATGTATGTATGTATAATGTAAAATTTATTAAATATAAATAAAATCTATGATTTCTATAACGTAAAATATCGATTGTACTGAACTTTTTTGTGCAGACCTATACAAACATGTAAGCATATTTGTATATGTAAATATGTATACATGGACATACACAACGCATATATTAAGTATTGGTTTTACTTTTACATACAGACATGTGTTTCGGCCCCCTTTTAGATCTCATCAGTGTACATGGAGCAAAAGTATCACCAATGAATTCAATGACCGCGAAATAACACAATATCGTACGTCACATGTCCTGGGAGAAAGTCTTGTGACATCTGTCGGTAAGGAGAGATATGGCGACAACCCTTGCCTTGATTAGCTAAACTAATATTTACGAAACTATCCGTTTAAATGTGTTCGAAAAAGTAAAACCAAAGCTTAATACATGCGTTGTGCATGTCTATGTACATGGGTGGATCCCTTTGCCCCGCCCCTGACTCACTCAATAAAAAATTGGCAAATATCTTACTTTCATTTTTCAACACAGTCTCCATTAAGGTTAACACATTTTTCTCTTCGATGTTGTAGTATTTATAATGCTTCTCAAACAAAAATTGTTCAACCTCTGCAAACCGCTGATTTACCGCACGTATCACATCATTATCCGACGTAAATCGCTAGTGTTCTTTAAGCTTTAAAAACAATCGGTAATCGCTGGTGACCAAATATGGCGGATGCTTAACTAATTCGAAGCCTGCTTGAGCTATTGCAGCTACTGCAGTGGCGGACCTGTGACTGAGTGTGTTATCCTGATGCAAGAGAGTACTTTTGCGCAACTTCCGCTGACGTTTTTCTTTGATAAAGTCACGCAATTTGGGAATTAAATTGGCATAATAAACGCCTGTAATTGTGCCCCTCTCCCCCTTTCTAAGGAGATCTACTAAAATTACGGATGCTATCCTAAAATACGGATAGCATGACCTTCCCTGCTGAAAGTTGCATCTAAATTTTTTACGGCGATGGTGAACCTCGATCTGTCCACTTCTTACTGTGTATTTTGATCTCTACATCAGAATGACGGATCCAGGACTCAACCATTGTCACTAATCTTGCAAGAAAAGTTTCTTGGTCGTGTCTATACCGCGTTAAAAGACAACTGCAAATGTCTTTTCGAGTTTGCTTTTCTGCATCTGTTAACATTCGTGGTATCCAAGTTGCAGACAATTTTTTCATGTAAAATTTGGATGTAATTATATTATGTATATACCACATGGTATGAAAGACCACTATCTTCAGTTATCTGTCTAATAGTCACACGTTGATCTTGCAGCACGAAACACCTTTTTAAGAGTATCTAGGGTAGTGACGGTTGTGGGCGCCCCACCTCTATGCTTGTCTCTACACGACTGTCTACCACATTTAAACTAACGACACCGCTTTTTAACTATATCATATGATACTTCAGATTCACCTAATGTGTCCACCAAAACTTGATTTGGAGTCATCTCCTTTAAACGTAAGTATTTAATCACCGCTCGTTGCTCGACACGATTCATTTTGATACTGATATGTGACTCTCTTGATCTCGGGCGACTACTGTAAGCACGCTTTAACAGGTTCAGACTTGTAAGCTTCTAGAGTTAGTCTATACATAGCAGGTTAGAATGCGATGTGAAGATAAATAATTGTTTTGGTTTATGAATGGGTCAGGGGCGGAAGAAAGGACACAACCCTTGTCTGTATATACAGATATGTTTTTTAATATTATTTATTATTACTATTTTTAACAGTATTAATATAATTAGACCTCGAAATGTTATATTTCACATGGTATATAAGCAACACATACCCATTAATCTTTAATTTACCTATCCTATATTTAGTGGATACATACATTTTTTCCTACAAACGTATAAATTTTGTTTACAATGGAAAATTACACGAAAATATAAAAACAGTTTATCGCGTTTATTTATCTATACATAACGTGACTCGTGGAATGTTATGCCAATAAATTAATAAGCTGCTTTGAAAAATTTACGCACATCAGAGAATTTGTAAGTAAACATCGGCTATTTTCTCTATTCAAACAAAGATATGTACATTTAACAGACATTAAAAGTTTATTTCAACCTACTATAAAACAGTAATTTTTCATTACTTTATGTTTTTGACAGCCATGTTTCTTTTTCGATTCGGAAACAAAATATTGTTCGAGCATACACATATATACGAGGTCCTATCCAGAAATATCCGGAATTAAAATTTACCCCACGAATGGACAGCTCTATAGTGCTATATGCTGTGAGCTGCTTCTATACTATCAAACGGTACTTTGCGAGGTGTGACAAACAGTCTTTGTGTTTATATTTGTTGAGTTGTATGTGAGTTATTCTACGACACTACAGGGTCTGAAGTGGAAGACCAAAGAACGTGCATCAAATACTGCTTCAAGCTTGGTAAAACGGCAGCGAAAACTCTGAAAATGCTTAAGCAAGCACTTCGTGAGGACACTTTAGGCCAGATGCAAATATGAATGGCACAGCGGTTTTATAAATGAACGTGTGTCGGTTGACAATTATGAGAGTAGCAGTCTTTTTTTACGCAAAAGACGCCACAAAATGTGGGAAAAGTGCGTTCATGCTAACCTGCAAGACCGAAGGAGAACAATCCATGACATTTGTGCCATTGTCGGCTTGTCGTACGGTGTTTGTCAGCGTATTCTATCCGGCGAAATCAACATGCGGCATACTACTGCGAAATTTGTGCCAAGGTTACTTAGCATTGAACAAACACAAACATGTGTGCACGGAGCGGAAAGAAATTGCCGAAAGCGATGCGATCGTCAGTACCAGAATCATTACTGGCGACGAATCATAGGTGTAAAGGTACGATCTCGAAACAGAGCAGCACTCATCGCAGCGAAAGACGCCATCGTCACCACGACTGACGAAAGCACGGCAAGTTCGAAGCAACGTTAACTCGATATTGATTTTGACGCTAAAGCTATAGTGGACAAAGAAATTTTTCCACTAAGTGAAACAGTTAATGGACGATATTCTTCGCAAGCAGCCTGTCAAGTGACACAATAATTCGTGGATCCTACACCGCGACAATGCACCAATCCACATGTCACTTATGCGTCATTTTCTAGCTTCAACGAAGACGGTAGAACACGCGAAGACTTTCAGCACTGCTTCTAGTTATGGACAAGTCGCAGGGATCGGTTTATCCATGCGGAAGGAGACTGCTTTGAAGGGGGTGGTAGTGAACAAGTTGTAAGAACAAATGATTGTTTTTTTTCACATTCCGGGAATTACTGGGTAGCACCCTATATGTCTATATATTATGAATAGTACATGCAAAATTTCAAAAATATTCGACATCTAAATAAACAGCAAACTTGCAATTGTCTATGAATATTTGAAAAACAAGAACATTTCTAAAACTTATAATTGAAATTAAACATAATTTTGCATACTAATACAGTTTTATATAAAATTATTTGTTACTTAACATAAATAATTTTATTTTTTCTTTATTTAAACCTCGACGTTCATTAAGTGCTGAAAATATAGAAAATGAGTGAGATATGGGCATTCGAGGGTGATGTGAGTGAAAAGTGACTTTCCAATAAAATACTTTATGGTAAAAATATATTTTATTTTTCAACATAATATTCCTATCCAATTCTATACGTTTAGCGCAAATTTTTTAAACCGTCTAAGAAGTAATCTTTCGGAAACTTGCCAAAATTAGTGTTCGCCGCATGAACAGCACGGGAATCGCCATTTCTGTCTGAATTCCTTCAGTTCTTCACAAGTGCATATTACATGAAAGCTAGTTACCTTCTGTTTTTCACATTCTCCACACCATAGCTCGCTAGTCAAGCCCATACTGTACAGATGCTTAATAATAATAATTATTATAATATATCCTTTATTTCAACACAAATTTTTCTTTCTCATTATATACATGAAAATAAATCAGAGAGGAAAAAAGAACGAAAACAAAAAACAAAAAAAAGAGTGCTGAAACCTTAAGGCGTGGTTCAGATGGACGGAAAAGAATTTCCACCGCCTGTTCTTCCTCCAAAACCTTAATGCACAGAATCACTAACAATAAAAAGTTTGCCTAGTCTAACTTAACAATACTATTCTGCTATTTTATATAATAATAATAAAAATACATAAAGAATAAAAAATAAATAAAACAAGCAATATGCAAATAATGCAATATGCAATAAAGCCTGTACATCCAGTCGCGAATTATAATGGCAGAACAGACGTAAAGGAACAGAAAAAAAGCAACAATATATACATACACAACAATGTATAGATACAGATACATACATACACGCACATACTAGCCGAAAACCATTATTGACGCTTAAAAAGAAAGTACATGATTTGTTTCCTGAATGCCTTTGTCTCCAAGGATTTGTAACAAGCCGGAATGGAATTGTACAGCTGATAAATGTTATGCGTGAAGGATCTTTCAAAAAGCGTCAATCTGTGTTTGGGGGGTCAAATCAAGTTGGTGTTACGAAGATTTATATTATGTACATCAGACCGGAAACGTATCTTTTCAGTTAAGTACGATGGCGTTTTCAAATTTATAATTTTACGGTATAGACATAAGGCTTGAAGCTTTCTCCTGTTGGCGATATTTAACCACTGCAACTCAAGAAGTTTATGCGAAATATGTTCAAATTTGCGTATACCGAAAATATAACGCATACACGCGTTCTGAACCTTCTGTACGCGAGCTCGATCAGCACTATCCAAGCAAGGGCCGTAGATTGTGGACGCAAAATTAAATAGCGACAAAACAAGACTCTCGCATAACATGGTTTTAGTACGGATGTCAAAAGTTGATCGATAAGGATCCAATGTTTTGAGATTGGCATAGGCTGACTGAATAATTTTTGAAACATGTTTCTTGTATCGGAAGGTGATTCCGATGAAAAAATTGAAACCTCGCTGCGTGTGTAGACTTGCAAGGGAATTGTGTCGAAAAATCAAATCTATTTTTTACCCAAAAATAAGTATTAAATTGAAAAGTCACTCTCCCGTCAAGCCGCCCTCGAATAGAGTACTTGCGTTTATTGGCACACGATTATCAATTTTACAAATAAAAACTTATCTAAACTTCAGATGTTTTTTCGCTCGCTGGACTAGTGGCGAACTTACCGGAACGCGAAACGGCTGGCGGTAAAATGACCGCAGCGAAGTGATTGCAACGAAAGCTCATATAATCCATAAAATGTTCAAGGAAGCATTTAGGGACGACGCTTTGGGTCGAAAATCAACTTACGACTGGCTTAAACATTTTAAAAATGCCCAAATATCAATTAAAGACGATGAAGATACTGGGCGATAATCAATTGGCATTACATCAACACATGCCGTTGCTATTACTGCTGCAGGTCAAACGATTCATGTAGATTTTTTTTGTGACGTCCTAAAGTAGTTAAGGTAAAGTGGTTAAGGTGAGAAGAAGACGTCCAGCGAAATGGTGCAGGAACGACTGGTATCTCCACAATATTAACGCAAGGCTACAAACATTGACATAGTCATTTTTGGTGAAAGGCGACACGGTAACTACTCCTCGTCCAGCGCACTCGCCTGACTTGGCTCCTTGTGACTTCTTCCTCCTTACAAAAAAATACAAAAAATTAAGTTGAGGGATTGATAATTTGACACGATAGAGGAGATTGAAGCTGAATCGCAGACGGTACTCGTTCGTTTTGTGTTTTAGATACTGGAATCTACATTTGCACTCCCAAAAGTTATTTATAAGTAGGGACCGGAGACGAGAGGCCCATGGCTCATCGCCCACGGGCGTACGTCTGAAAATCTCTATTTTTAAAGAGTTCTTAATTTTATTTATGTAATTGGAAAACAAACGGGTAGAGATCTATAAAATACGAAATACATTTTTATTTGTTAATTTTGTAGTTCAAGTTTAGTAAAGGAGTATTAATATTCACTAGTAATACTTTTTCAAGTTTCTCTTCTGTAAAATTTGTTCTCTTTGAATGAAATACATCCTCATAGATAGAAAACGTCCTTTCTGCATCGCATATTTAGCAGTTAGATTTTGAGACATTGTCCCCATACACAATTGCCGCAATGTTATTAAATCTGGATTTCTATTAAAAACTGCGCCTAACTTTTTCCGAAGGCCACGTCCGAAGTCAGTAGGAGTTTTTTTCCATTTATTAATAGCCACATTTAATGTGGTTAATCCATTATTTAATTTGAGATTTTGATTTTCAAAATAAGTGATTAGTTTTAACAAATTTCAAAGTGTTCATGAAGAAAGTACAACTGATTTTTTTAATTTGAAATTTTTATTAGTTCCTTGCACTCAGAAATACTTCGAGCATCGTCATTTAAACATGTAACGAAATTTTGTAAACTATCGAAATTCTCTGCATAAAAACTAGTAGCTTTCAACCATGTTCCCTATCTAGTTATTATTGGAGAGGGAGGCAGTGACAAAGGTGGAAGTTCTTCCCTGTAAAGAGCTACCCTTAATGGTGCTTTTCTGAAAAGTTTTTAAAAGCGGATACAAGTCTATTAACTTCCGGAAAGGTGTCTCTGATATATTCACAGATTCTGTGGAGAGCACGTGCTACACAAGTAATATGCAGCATATTAGGATATGTTTCCTTTAATAGTCTGCCTGTTTTTAACATATATGCAGCACTCACTGACAAATAAAAGTATTTTTTCTTTGTACCTGTCGTCCGAATGAAGTATTTGGTGCATATTCTCGTAAATAGTTTTAGTTTCCGCATTAACTGTATTTATAACTTTTGTTGTTATTACATATGCGTTACATGGAATAGTTGGATGTAGTACACCAGCTACAACATTTACCACACAACGTCCTAATATGTCGACAGTTTCGTAGGCACCTATCCATAGATACTGATTTGAAAGATGACATCTAATGCATTCTACTGCTTTCGTGCAGCACTTAGAAACATATTTGCGTAAGGTGGATTCTTCGGGAACATTTCGACTAGTATATTTTTGGAGAAATGTTTTGAAGGTGGGATTGTTAAGTTTATTTAATGGAATATTTGCCGCCATTAAAGTTTCACAAAGCTCTTTGTTAAAATTGTCAGATTCCGGGTCTAATTTCTGTGTATGTGTTCGTGATGCTATGTGACGTTTTACGTGAGATTTCTTGGAATTTTTTAACGATATTTTACAGACTTTGCAATAAAATACGGAATCACTGGCAATGGGCATAGAATCAGTATGACCATTAATCCAACTCGCGATTGTTTCACGATGCCATTCTCGACGTTTTCTATATAATATCTGAAAAAGTAACGTAAACAATGTTCTAGATCTAAATAAATGAAAATTAAAAATGTATGCGTAACTTATTGAAACTTAACGAAATTTACTGCGACACTTACGTCAAAATGATTGGGAGAAGTAGATTCGATGAATCGATATTAAACAGGATCTATTACAAAAATTAAAACAATGAAAAAAAGAAACTAACGCACTGTGCTTTATTTATCTTACGAAATATAAACTAATACATAAAATAAATTATAAAAACCCCTCTTTTATCTACGCCCATGAAGAAAGGAATTCCACTATAATATTGACGAAATTGCGTCGCAATTCAACGACAAGAACCAGATGTGCGGTTAACCGAATGAATAGTGCTATTCAATAACTGTGTGTTGTACTTAGCGATGTTATAGACTATTTATACGGTCCATCGTAATTTCGGCCTGGTGCATCTGGTCTCTACTTATAAGGTAACAGAGGTGAATAAAATACAAGTATTGGGCAATTTTATTTATCGCAACAACTTTTAGATCAGTTATTATCTCTGTAGGTACGAGATACCCACAAAGATTATTACTGATCTTTTAGAAATGACACTAGTATGATATAAGCTTTCGTAGCTATAAATTCAATATTCTAGATAGTAAGGTGATATCGCAGAATCAAAAAGACTTCATTTTTTGGAATTTATTATTGAGAAAAAAAAGCAATTAGTTCTATTCAAAGTATTACTCATCAAGATGAGAAAACTTAGAACAATTTTGTGCAATAACTTGAGCTTACTCCTATTAATAAATGTATTGTAAGCTTAAATTCCTTTAGAACCAATTTATTTATTTATTTAATGAACGGTCTCTACTAGCAAATTTGATATTTTATTATTAATGCAGTATTTCACCTCGTTCAAATATTAATATCTAATGAAATCCACTACGATGTTAAAATCCGAGTGACGATAAAGACGTCGTAACGGTCGTATATATCGTATATTACATAAAAGAATTACACCTTGCTTAATAAATATTACATGAAAGCATTAAATATTTACAATTAAAACACACCACCGGCGCTTATAAACTTTTACAGGTCACATATCTCATAGCAGGGACGCGTCCCCTAAAATGCGCAATATTCACGGAAATAGATGTATATATAGACGGTTCGTTAAAATTTAGGTACTCTGTTTATGAGACAGTTATGATTATTGGTGTGCAGAGTAAGGGGGTAATTTTATGCGTTACAACTTCGGGTGGGCGGAATGAGAAACTGCTCCCAGGCAAAAACGACCCTGGTCTTATCAAACTGTATATATCAGACAAGGAAATTGGATGTTTATAAATCATTTTATATTTTGTTTTTGCCTGGTGCAGGTAAAATAAAAATACTTTATGAAATTTTATGCGAGGACATCCAGAATATTTGAGAAAATATGTATAATATATGCGCATAAATTTCATTTTGAAATAACCAACTAGACTTAAACAACGACAATGTTTTGAACTAGTACAATTGAAAACTATTTAGTATTTCTTATATATTATGGTTTAATTGTCAACAAATATTAGCTAATTAGTTATAATCTGGTGATTCTACTAGAACCATATTCTAATAATAATAATTTTTGTATTTCAGCCTCACATCAGCGTTGTTTTGTGATTCATCATACAAACCAGCCGCGCTAAAGAATCAAGATATTGCAAAATTGCTTCTCCAATTATTTTAAACTATCGCATAATTGATATGAAGGAGATAGCGTCGTGTGCATTTTGATTAAACCCATCTAAAATTACATTTTAGACGTAAAATTAGGTTCACACTATCAGCAAGTTGGGATCAAAAGCGTGGAAGAGAGTGGACGTCAAGAGACAATTTTAAGGTGTTTTGCGAGAAATAAGCACATCTTTTGCTACAGTTAATGTAACCTGGTTACTATATTACCGACTCAACACGGCAATCTCATCAGTGGGCACATCATAGCAATCCACCCCAAAGAAAGCCAAGACAATTCCATTGGAAGGCAAGGGCTACAATTTTTTAGAATTTGAAGAGGATAATTTTTATAAACTTCTTGCAAAGGGCCAAAACTGCTAAGAAATTGAAGAAAGCGGTTTTTGTAAAACGACTTGGAATGTCCCATAAAAAAGTTCTCTGTGGAAATCTCAATTAGATCAATTGAGATTTCAGGTTGGAACTCACCCATTCTGTTCACCAGATATAGTCCTAAGTGATTACTAGTTGCTAATTTTTCCTACTGGAAAGAAAGTTTTGTCAAATTTTCTTTTGTGGTGGGTGTATAGAGGCCAAATGTCCTAAACTGGAAGCTCGCTACACCCCAGGATCGCTGAAAGTGTATATGGTGTGTGTAAAGTGTTCTATGGCTTTGCTGCTACACATTCTGGCCGTAGATGTGTAAAAATATTGATTTGACCTTCACTACGCTAGCATTTATAGGTAACTGGAGAAGATACCGATCCCCCCAAAAAGTCAGCCCTTTTACATGCTGGTACTGAACTTCGAACTCTCAACTAACGGGGCTCTACTTCTGTTGCCCGACGTCTTTATCACTTGTATCGCCCAGCCGTTAAATGAAGAAGAATAAGTTCTTAAATGAAGAACTTACTGTATCAACACCGCAATATTTCGAGGATCTTGAAAAGGATCATTACAGAAATGGCATATTGACATCGTTAGGCCAAGTGTGTTGAAGCCGAAGGAAAATATGAAGACAAATAATAAAAAACTTAGTCTTATCTCATTTGTTTCATTTCGAGTATCACTTGCCGTTAAATTACACTGGTTCGCAGTGTATCTGGGGCTTAAATAGAAGCATGTCCTAGTGTTTCATACATTCTTACTGATTACCACACGGAAGTCCATTTGTTTCTATCGCATAAAGATTTTTCACAATTTAGTAACAAAATATTGCCAAGATATGCGCAAATCTGTACAAAACTATAGTTTATGCCACGGTATACAAGCTTTATATCCCTGTATTCGTAAACATATTAAATATCTGCCCCAAGTACAGCAGCTTGATATGGGTTAATCCGTACATAACTATAGTTTTATAGTTTATAGTTTTTTTAATCATATTAAATATTTGTTCTAAGTAGAAAGAAACTTATCATAATTTAAAATTGCTTATGGAGAAAATTGAATATCAAGACTACGAATGACAAATATGTCGATATATAAAAGTGTTACAGTGCTTCATTTGTGAATGGGATAGCAGAAATAGAACGCTGCATAGGAGAAAGAAGTAATTATCTCTGCGCCACAATCTTACAACGGAGTCACAAAATATTGTGCTCAAAAGTTTAGTGAAGACAGATAACACACTTTTGCCCCCATTTCATATAAAATTAGGTACGATGAAGCAATTTGTAAAATCATTGAATAAGGATAGAAACTGCTTGAGTTCCTTTATAATAAATTTTTCGGTTTGTTTGACGCAAAATTAAAGGAGAGTATTTTCATTGGTTCCCATATTAGAAAATTGATTTTGGACAGTCACTTTAAAACTACTATGACTGCCGTTGAAAGGAAAGCCTGGATTACTTTCGAAAGTGTAATTAATGGAAAGCTTTCTTGGAAATCATAAATCACAGGTTATGAAAAAGTTGTTCAAAATATGTAGGTTGTAATAGCACCAGAATTCACTTTTTTTTCATGTCATCTTGATTTTTTTCCCGAAAATCTTGGACAAATGAAGAAAGAACAAGGAGAGGCGTTCCATCAAGAGATAAAAGAAATCGAGCAAAGGTACCAAGGAACGTGGAATACAAACATGATGATCAACTACTCTTGGTGTTCAAAACGAGACATCCCTGGGCTGTGCATAAAAAAAAACAGTTAAACGCTTTCTTCAAACAAAGAGACAGCGGTCTTATTAATTAGAGTTTTAGAATTTCGATTAATACTATTTAGTATTTAAACGCCGTTCACGATTCGAAGACGTGCACGTCATCAATGATGTCAAAACAATGTAGCGAAATCATTTGCAAAATCCATTGGCAAAATTGATTTGTTTACATTTTAGGTTAGGGTATTAAACGCTTATGTCAAACTTGCAATATTTAGGTTATAATTTACAAATAGCCGAATTTATTTATTTATTTACAAAGTAATCAAACAATAAAAACAGGTGAAAACTTTATACGTATTTAATAATAAATAGAGTATAAAATAGTTATTTACGAAGCAAGTGCGTGAAATCATATTTCGCGAATGAGTGACCAGTTTAAAGCGCGAGCCGTAGGCGAGCGCTTCATGGACACGAATTTGCGAAATGTTTCACGCACGAAGTTTGTACAATATTTTTTGTACGAGAACTATAAACAATAATATTTATATAAAATATAAATATAATTTCTAAATTTTTATATTTATAAGTATTTTTAACAATATTACTAGTATCTGTCAGGATGGCCGAGCGGTCTAAGACGCCAGGCTCAAGGTTTACCTTGCCCGTTATACGGGTTCTTGAGCTCTCTGAGGGCGTGGGTTCGAATCCCACTTGTGACAATTATTTTTTAGTTTTCTATAAATTCAAAAAAATAATATTTGTTGCTGTTCTGACATTGAATTACATACCTTCCAAATATAACAATTTCTATTTCATTTCCTTTTATTTTCATAGAAAAACAACGAACAGGGTAGCATATTATTAAGGTTAGGGATTTATGATTTTAAAATGTCACTAAATTAATCAAGTTCCAGGAAGTACCAACTTTACTTTTACGCACACGTGTTTAAAGTGACTTTTTACGCACGCAAATCGAATCGTGAAATGACAGGTTTTGATAAGCGAGTACAAAAAAGACATTTGTGTTACATCAGTATATATGTTGAAAGAAAATGAAAGATATCAGGTATTATAAAACAACAACTTAAAAATAAGTTACTCGTTTTAGAGCAATATGTGGTAATTCCACTAGCGCTCTTCTTGGATCATCCTTTTTATAATGGAACCTAATGTTCCGCAAGACTTTCCATAAAGATGTTTTACCATCTATAAAATATCTCTTTCAATAAGTATAGTATTCAAAGATGTTGTTCTATAATTATACCACAATTATATTATAATACCGTAAATTTTTTCAAATATCTTACTATTTCTTTATATCTTATTTCTTTCTTTTTGTCGTGTTTCCCTTTGGGGCTGCAAATTGCATGCCCTTTTTGTATTTCGAAGGAAATTCTGCTGACAGATGTCACGCTTACTCCTAAAAGTTTTGCTGCACGGTACAAAAAAAGTGCAATATGTAATATGAAATTATAGCAAGATATAAATACGATTTTACTTCTCTCGCTAATAAAGGCAGCACCGGTCCCTCATTATCGCGTTCTGCTTTACAGTTTGCAATCGCGGATGCAATAAGTCGCTTCCATAGGCTGCAAAACGCTTGCCGCATTTCAAACCAAGAGTAAACAAATACACTGGACATTCTCACCAACATAAATATGCATTCACAATGATGTTGATATATAAATATTATACTTCGTTTATTGTTTTTGTGATGGTGATTCCTAAAATACTGTTGATGACATGCACGTCTTCGAATCGTCATCGGTGTATATGTATTTTTTGATATATTAAAACGTAAAAGTGTCAATTTGTTATTATTAAATATAATATAATTATGTACGTACGTTAGTAAAAAGCAATGAATTTTTATTTCGTAATTTGTCTTGTATCTGGATGTGATAGGACAAAATCTAAATCATGTCATCACAACATATTTACACTTCATTTGATCGATGTTGAGATTCACGTCATTATTCACTAAATCAAATCATGCTATATTCCTATAATACATCTTTGTTTTGTTCAAATATTAAACAGAGAAGAAAATTTATCGTATGTCTTTCTATCACAGACATAGGTACGGCAAAATATACGTTTAATATGTGGGAGAGCAACACATATAACGTAGTGTGTCGTGGTTTCTTTATCAATATATCGAATATCGTATTTTTTATTGTTAAGTTATGTAGCGCGATTATTGATATTTCTTACTTTTTGCTGTAAATTACAATTCTCAAGAAATATAGGGTGAAGTAATATTAATAATAAAAATTGGCGACAGATTTTGCATAAGTATTTTGTTCCGCGTTTTTTAGGATACTTTATACAATAAATTTAATAAAATAACTGTTTAATAAATGTTTTTATTTCAGAAAATGCCCGGTAAAATACTAAATTCACAATCGCAACAGCTTGTTTTGAATGTCATAGATTATTTTCAGCACGAAAGAGAAAATAAGGGATGTTTAATCCCACTCGAATCTGTTTTTGAAGTATGTCTTAATTAGGTTATGTTGTTAAAATTGTAGTTATACTAAAATATTATACTTATTTAAGAGAGTACAGCCGCTCTTCAAATATTTAAAGCAACAGTTTTTAGAACTAAGAAACGGAAGAGTGAAAATCCTGTTCTTTATTCACCCGGAAAAAAAAAAAAAAAGGTTATTACAATAAACATATCGGTAGACATGAGTATAAAGATGAAAATGTATTAAGCATGTGGAATGAAGCATTGCATGAATGCAACTCAGTAGTCTGGGGAAATTGTGTTCGTCATGCAAATAATTTAATTCAAAATTGGTATGACAGGGAAAAACATATAGCAGATATATAGGTTGAACCGATAATTATAGAAGCTAATTACAGTTCAATACAAGTGACGAATTTTGAACTAGGGAATGTATTTATGTATATATAGAAATTGCCTCGTTTCTTATTTTTTTATTAAATTGTTTATGTTAATACCCATTTGCCATAATTAAAAAAAAAGAAAAATAATACTATATTGTGTTTTATTATATTAAATTAGAAAGTGTTCCGCTTTAGAAACAGATGTGTTTGAAGATTCTACAATTAATCATTAAGTAAAGAAATAAACTGGCACCCACAAAACTAATTATGCAATAACAATATAACATATCGAGCCCTGTTATAAATATTAACGTATTTTAAAGGGACGATTTGGCAAATATTATTATTATTTATACTTTAAATGAAGAATTCGGGATTTTATTAGTGGAATATTTTTCGTGTTTTTTTCTGTCTGATTATGAGCAGTTTAAATTACGTATTTTAAAGTAAAATACAGCTAAAATGGTAAAAGAAAGAAAATATTTATATATTCACACAAAAAAGACAAATTATTTATAAATATTCATACAAAGCAAATCTATCTTATTAACAAATATAAGCAAATATTGTAGATCACTGTCTAAAAATTATGTCGAATGTCAAAATTTACATACTTTTTGATATACACATAACCTAACCTGATATACATAATCAGATACAGAATATCTGATTTTCTGAGTTGTCGAAACATATTTCTCGTAATTAGAAGATAATAAAATATCTGGTAAAAAATATTTAATTTAAAAGAATATCCAAATCGCTTCATTTTTATTATTCAGTTTCTCATATTTTATTAATTGGTTTACATAATACTTATTTTGAATCAAAAGTACCGATTTGATTCACACGAATAAAAATTGATGACGTGAATCTCAACATCGATCAAATAAAGTGTAGTCAATATCACCTACTAAAATTCAAACCCCAGTGGGCAAACTTAAATTTGTCCACAAGTGTTATTAAGTTGATCTAAAAATTCATTTAAAACGGGAAAAGCTTTTATTTAAGTATAAAATAATTTTGGTTAATGCACGAGTTGCATATAAA
Source organism: Melolontha melolontha (assembly GCA_935421215.2). NCBI lineage: Eukaryota > Metazoa > Arthropoda > Insecta > Coleoptera > Scarabaeidae > Melolontha > Melolontha melolontha. The sequence goes on along the minus strand of OW285237.1, from coordinate 149,750,351 downwards.
CACATGTGCTCGATATAAAACATTCATATGCTTCACCATTTATATCAAAAGAATTTTAGAAGAAAGTTTAATACAAGTACAGTATTGGCCTTTCGTATGAAAGAAACTAAGACATTTATGTTAAGAAAAGAAACATGGTGACTTGCTTACTATTATAGAATCGTTTATTGATATAAACTTGACATAATGTTACACTAAAGTTTCATTTCTGCAAGTGCATTATAGTTATTTTTCCTTCGTTGTTCAGTGTTGTATTATATAAAAAAAAATTTAGGTCTTATATTTTTCAATATAGCTCCTTCCATCATTTAACAATTTAATTATAAGGGTCGATCTCTTCTGTTTGGCCACTACGCGCAAAAAAAATCCTTTGCCACAAGAACATTTCGTTCCTAAATCAATTTATCATGTTTTAAAGAAAATAGAGTACTACTAAAGCTTGAATCCACGTAAACTGAGATTGTAAAATAAAAAACTACTATTAACATCCTTTTCAGTCGAAGAGTAAAGTTAGCTTGTAAATGTCTCTTTGTCATCAAAAATAATACTCAAATTTCATTGTAAATTATACATTATATGCGTGACCTTTAAATAGGCCTGCTAAATAAATTTATTTAGGCAAAAACGGGAACATGACAAAATTTGATATTTGACCTTTCCGGGCCATGGACGCTCGCATTCCCGAAGGAATCGCGCTAGTCGATAAAATTTAATTTAGAAGTTATGCTATGTATCTGCTTTTACGATATGTATACATATTAAACATGTTATTAACCTTATATGAGAAGGAGAAATTAGATTATATTAAATCAGAAAAAATATCTAAATTATTCTTGCAAGTCGTTTTTATTATACAAATATTTTCCAAAGAAAAAGAACAAATAAAAAAAAGTAAACATATAAAGTTCTAAAGTAGAGAACTTAAACATGTTTCAAATTATACGAGGTACAAGGTGAAATCATTGAGAATAAAAAACACGGTCAATATTTTCTAGGATTTTATTCTAAATATGGTCAAAGTAATTCCCTCCAGCAATGATACACTTAATCATTATTCCTTTTCACTGTTTAAAAGCTCCCAACCAATCTTCTTTCGGAATACCTTCAAAATAAGCGTGAACTGCGGTATCAATCTCTTCTTCAGACGAAAACCCTCTACCCCGATAACTGCGTTTAAGCGCCAAAAATAGCCAAAAATCACACATTGCTAAATCAGGTGTGTATGGCGGATGTTCTATTACTTTTATATTTTTTCCAGACAAAAACTGGAGAGTTAAAACTGCTGTATGGGATAATGCATTATCATGGTAGACTATAATTCTCTTGTCTGGAACTCTACTGAACACTTCAGGCAAATATTCTTCAGTGTACCACTTAGCTGTAACTGTCTTTCGTCCATCTAGCTTAACTTCATTTACTAAGCCCGTAGTTCAGAAGAATTTCGCATACATACCTTTTTTATAGCTCGCTGCTTCTTAGTCATTGTAGGAGTTCCCTCATCTTCGTGAATCCATACACGACTCTCTTGGTGGGTAGGAAGGCCGAAAGAGGGAATATAAGTTTCGTTACCTATCAGTATTTTGGAAAAAAATTGGTGCCCGCCATTATTTAAGAAATTCTTTACATCTGCAAATCTATTTTATTATCCAGGATTATTAACAATCGGCATCTTTTGCCAAATTTATTTATTGCTTCATACATTAGAGCATTTATTTATTACTTAGGGTCATCAGTAAACCTATTTAAAGACGACTTAATATACCTCCCATTGTTAACTAAATATGTATAATAGACTCGCGATTCCTAAATATGTCTGTACCATAAAAATTTATTAGTGAGCAAAGGCTTTATAATTCGGATATTTATTGTTAAGATCTCGTTTCTTAAGCACGTACAATAAATTTTATTACTCTAACAAGGAATGATCCGTAACTACATACTTAGGATTATGACACCCACTAATACTTAATTAGTAGTGATATTTTATTATGTACTTACTAGTTAAGATTAGAACTTTAAGACATTATCGTAAACCTTGGGTACTGTTACCGTATGTATAATTTCTAGGAAATAACAAGAAAAATTCCCTGTTATGACGTCAAACAACACACTCTACAACCAATTCGCGTATGTCAATAGTGTAGGGGTAGTGGTATTTTACCTACTTGTAAAACAACATAGAATGGATCAATATAAATTAGAGTCTCATACAAACAACAATAGACAAAATAAATGTATATAGTGTAAATAAATATATTTAGATGAAAGTACATTTCTTCATTTAACAAACAGTCACCGAAGATTCAAAAAGTGTATACAGCCTTACAATCTGTGCACGGTGAAGCAACATCCGAGTCGTGATTCTAGTAACTGACGTAGAAGCATCACCACCAGAAACCGGAGTCATTGCAAACATTTCGTCCACGAGCCAACATCAACGATAATGTTGGTTCATCACCCCCAACAACATGTAGAAAATAAATTGATATTATTATTATTATTGTCATTTTCTCTGTAAAATGTAATCAAGATAAAATTATAGATATTTTAGCATGTTTGATTTCATGTTTTTCGACATCATACGTCTACAAAAGGTACTTCTACTAAACATAGACAGTCCGCGTTCAGGATAATGGAAAGTTGAAAATGTCTTGGATTACAGTAAGACCTAAAAGATAGGGTGACTACGTGCTTTCTCTGGAAGTATTGGTGGCCTTATCCCGAGTCCAGTTAAAATTTTCCGAACCCACAAGCAGAGAAGTAATCGTTGACATGCAGGTTTAGCAAATACCTGAATGTCCACCCGAGTTTTCGAGTTTTTTCCTTCATATTAGCTTCTGTAAGTAGTAATCACGTTGTCCCAATCTCTGACTATATTTGCCCAACTTATTTTTTTCTCTAATGGTTTACTGAGGACAAAGGTTTCATAATTATAGCTCCCTGCTGAGAGAAACGCTTATATTCTTCTTCATGAGAATTTTCTTTGCTGGGTGAAAAAGCAATGTTCATATTCCTTTCAAAAATAGAAATCATAACATTATCTTGCGCTGTTGTTGTCGATCGCCTTTGATCGCTCTTAGTTAAGTCGTCCACATAGCCACTTTCATCATACTTCTACATCAATTAAAATGTTACCTTCTCGCCGCATTAACATATATTTTTGGTCTATTTGAATGCGTAACCAAAACTACAGTTTTGTATATTTTATTATAACTGCAATCATTTCATTATTATGTTCTCTATTTTACAGATTACCTTAGACTGACGGTATATTTATTCTGTAAACAATTATCCTCACCTCACCCATACAAAACTGTTAAAGACGAGAGCATACATGCGTACAAGCCTAATAAATTTATAACACACAACAAACTATATAAAATCTCACATTTTCGAACGATAAAAATACAATACGAAAATAACTAAGCCTTCTTTATTTTAAAAGCTTTATTTATTTGTTATTTATTCCGCCAACCATTTGCAAGTACATACCCACTTCAAAGCGTGCTCTATGTATCCAAACTAGATGCAAACACAATGCTAATGCATTAGCAGTTTAAACTCTCGTATGCCACAAAGTTTGATATCTGCTCTGTTATCATGAACGAAATTTATTGAAATTAACTGTGCTCGGTTCAGAAATAGTCATTTACTTACGTTGAGTATTATCCCTTATCAGAATTAAAGGTCAATAATGGTCATACTTAAGACAATTACAATTTAACGACATTGTCATATTTATACAAATTTCCATCAACGTATTATAAACTCATCTATTATATAAATTGAATATTTCCAGATTATTTCCAAATGTGTGAACATTTATCAATGCTATAACAAACATATGAGGAAAAACAATACTACAGATGCGAAAAAGGCTATATTAGATATAAAAATAATGGAATGGTATAGAAGTAGCATAGCGCAAGAAATAAAGCAGTTGTTGGAATAATCATGTAATATGATTTAGGTAAGCGTGGAAAAATTATAGATGATAAATGAACGTGGAAATAAATCCATTAGAAAATCCAAAATATAAACAAGCACCAGTGAATTATTGTAAATACTATAGGTTTGTTCCAACACACGTTCTGACCGATCCGTGATTGTACAGAGCAAGCGCAGTAAAAAATCGCCGTTCCAACACGTTTACTGACTAATCACTGATCAACAGCAATCTGTTCCAACACAACATTATCCAGTTTGAGGACCGTCAGAATACAGTCCGAACGATTTGCGGATTATTTGCAAACCGAAATTTATGGATAGGTAGCGCTTGCGCAGTAAATATATGTATATAGGGATATTTGTGTAAGTTAAGTTTTACTATTTATTACTTTCAGTTTTGTTTGTTCTAACATACGTTCGTATACATTCTTAATTTTAGTGTCTTTCAATAACAATAAACATGAGTGATAGTGATGTAAGTGTAAATACAAATGATTCTTCGGATTTCTCGTCAAGCGAAGACGATCTGGAAGAACTAGTTGTAGGCAACTACGAAAGACCGAAAAATAAGAACTACTTCGAAAATATTATCCCACAATATGCAGTCGAATTTAAAGAGCATTTTCGTACCTCAAGAAATATAGCAAATGCTTTGGCAGAAGAATTTTCCGATAGCGGTTATTACAAACGCCATTATGGACAGTTCGGGAAATTAAATCCTTTGCAGCATATTTGTATATTCCTTTGGTTTGCGGCCCATCAAACTGCAAGTTTTAGAGATGTCGCAGATCGATTTGATGTAACAATAAGTACGTTACATCGGGTAATACGAAGAGTGACATACATCTTAAGTAATAAATCCGTTAATATTATCAAATGGCCATGCATAGCAGAAAAACACCAGATAGAGCAACACTTCCGAAGAAACGGATTTCCTTCAGTTATAGGAGCTATAGACGGTGTGCACATTAAAATTGATAAACCAGCAAATGATCCGGAGTCCTACATCAACCGGAAAGGATATTATTATTCAGGTATGTAAAATAACAAGTTACATTAATATATTGATTATTATAATAGATTAAACAGGTTACAATGGCTGTATTACCAAATTGCATTGTGTATGAATGTCTATATGTAACCATAATTTCAAACAAAATGTGATAAACAGTAACCATAATTTGTATTATTTTTCAGATGCAAGCTGTGTGTGACCACAGATTGAAAATACGAGATGTATTTATAGGATATCCTGGGTCTGTCCATGATAGCCGTCTCATTTTTCGTCTCATTGCTATTCCACCTGTACTCTACATTTTCCTTGTTTTGGCTAGCTTCCTGGTCTTGAAATAACAAATATTCTTCAAGATCTAAAAACAAAATACTGTGTTTGTTGGATTACCTTAGAATATTATTACGAATATTACCGCTAATGTGTCCTTTCTCCATTTCACTAAGTAATTTTTATTTTAATTGGTAGTTAATTTTCGTTTATTTCTACAAATAACCGTTCTTCTTATTCTTTTAAGATCTGTTAATCACTGAACAAGTGCCACCCCCCACAAATATTACAACCAAAGCATTAAAATAGCGTTCCAACATACTTTAATAGCAATTTCGTAAGATGATGGTTTCTGATTGTACATGCGCATTGAAACAGTCAGAGAGTGATCCCGGACTCGTCAGTGATTTTTATGTTGGAACAGACCTTATATCTCGCGTAAAGATTATTGAACCAGATTTGATGACAATCCAGGTGTCATTGTGTTTAACATTAAGACAAAATAATATCGCATACAAAAAATATAATAGAACTTACCAGATAGGTGATAAACGTCTAAATACTTTGCATTCAAAATACTCGGTATCGGTTCGTTGTAGACGAGAAGTTTATTCAGAAATTTTGTTTTATTTAACTTTAATTAAATTTATATCCAAAAAAATGGCAGCCATACTGCTTACACCCCTGTATAGATACAGAATATCCAGATCGACAACGTGTGTTATAATGGTAGAAAGTAAAGAAGATAAAGCCGATTTCTAAATTGCTTTAGAACAATTCCGGAGAAATGCACCGATGTAATAATGACACTAATTAGTTAGAATCCCTAAGTTGTGGTGAGCAAAACAAAGCAAACAGTTCCACAAATAATTACGAGGGTTAGTCGGAAAATTTCGGGTAAAACTATAAAAAAAAAACATTTAATACGTAAATAAAGCGTTATTGTTTTTCGAAATATCCACCATTAAATTTCATGAACTTTTTCATTCGTTCAAACCAATCATTCAAACATTTACGACATTCCAAAGTTGGCGTACTCAAAATGTGTGACTTTAATGCAATGATGGCCTCTTCTGGACAAGAAAAATGATAACTTCGCAAATAATTATAATCGACTGCTGCGTGAGCAGTGTGGGGAGTAGCATTTTCATGTTGAAAGATGATGGACGTTTAGTGTTCATCAATAACTGCGGGTAAGCAAATTTTTGTATTCCATTCCGCATTTAGAGTACAACTATTCTCCAGAGTAATTGTAGCAATGTGACTAGATTTTGCTCAGAAGTGCTTCATATCCACGACTTGTCACTTGTAATGATGTCATAGAAGATCCGTAATTGACTTTTTCTGCATCGCTTTGCACCGTTCTACGCGCTCGTCTTTTTGAATCGTGGAAAGATTATGTGATATCCAATGAGAAAAAAGTTTCCTCAGGGCTAAATGAATACGCAAAATTGAATATATTGAGGTCTTAGAAATGTGCAAGCATGCCCGAATCTCATCTACGTTACATGATGATCTTCTTCAATCAACGTACAGCATCAATATTTTCCGCAACAACAGATTTTGCAGGACGCCCTTTCCTTGCATGATGCTGAAGCGAAGTACTGCGAAAATTAAGTTCTTGAAACCAGAGATATAGCGTTGCTTTTGATGGCGCTTCATAATCAAAAGCTAAAATTAAACGTTCTATGCACTGGTATTGGATTAAACCACAACAAAAATCATAATAAATCATAACGTGAATATTTTCACGGGTTAACTCCACTTTCAATACGATTAGTAAACTTCAAAACTGCACTCTGCATAAATTGACTGATATTTTGACACTCGAACAAAAACAACATATTTTTTATTGTAGTATACCAGTGCACATGCATCATTTATCAAACTGAACAGCGTTACAGATTACCGAAATTTCTCAACCGTCCCTTGTATATAAGGCTTAGAATATTTACCGATATAAATTCTACGTGACTAAACAAATAAAGGTGATAGATAATAAGGTGTCAGTCGTACATCATTTGGGCGAAATTCATGCGTGTCAATAGAAGCGGTAAAAGCAAATAAAACTAGCGAAAAGGTAGAATAAAATGTGATGGACCGAAGGCAGATTATGATATGGAAGTCTTATAAGAAACTGAAGAGGCCACATAAAAGGAGTCGAATAGGATAGATGAAAAAATTAAGCGAAATGCAAAAATCCTATTTAGAGAGAAAGATTCCAAGGAAAATTCCTCAAAAATATGGTAAAGAAAAGGCTGAATATCCGGAATATAAGACATAATAAGACAGATCATACTTAAAATTTGAACAAAATGAAGATAATAAACTAGGTTGAATTAAAACAAATGGTCGAATTTTATGTAGTAGTTAATCTGTATTTATTATTTTGAACTTATTGCAAATGAGAATCAAGGAATATTGAATCTCATTCCACATACAAATGTCGCCTAATGTGTCGCGTTAAATTCTTCAATTAGACAAACTGAGTTTGTACTAATATGCAGAACGCACATCTATCCGGAAGACACAGACACATTTCGCTCTTACTGGAGCTTGTCAATGTACGGTATCGTGGACAGACATGACTTTTCACTTCTCTACTTCGGGTATATATAGTTAGTATAATGAACTTACTGTAAATGAGAACTAATGAGTATAGAATCTCATTTTACATGCAAATATCGCCTAATGTGTCGCAATAATTTCTACAATACACGAAGTATGGAAATGAAAAGTTATGTCTGTCCAGGATACGGTACATTGACGAGCTCCAATAAGAACAAATGCATCTGTGTCTTCCGGATAGTTGTGACTTTTCATAAATTTTTAAGTATCCTAACAACCCGGAAAATGTGACGTCGCGACTTGTGTGTTCTGCATACTGGTACAAACATAGTTTGTCAAATTGTAGAAATTAACGGGACACAAGAGGACATATTTGCATGTGAAAATGATATTCAATGATTCTCATTTGCAATAAGTTCAAAATAATAACTATATCGTCTGTTCGTTCTCAAAGTCGCACATAGGAATCTTTATCATGCGCTCACGTTACCTAGCACCACCAGCAAAATAGCTGATCTAGCAATTAAATAATTTTATTTATCACTTAAGTATTATTTGTTCCTTTCACTGCTACACCTTCCGCGACAACATCTAAAATACAAGTAGTTATCCGTGCTAGCGAGATGTTCTGCTGGGCCACCCCCTTTGCCTTGTACCTACCTGTTGGCAAACGTCCCAAAGGAATAACTCTGCCGGCCAACTCTATCGTTTCTTGGAGAGCGTCGCGGGTCAAAGTCGCGAGGTGTAAAGTAAGCGCCACCGTATTCCTCCGCAGAGCACCCCCGTAACACGGAAGCGGGTGGAATGTAGGTAGCTCCAAAAGCAAAACTTGTTTGACCCAAACTACTTGATAATGAATAAAAAAATATATACCTAACACCGCAGTTGCCTAACTCATACACCTGTGGGTAAGGTATCAAACAAATACAAGACATCAACTTTAACAAGTTTATTCTCAAAAAAAAAAACAGTAGGCTAAGGCCTGGCACGCAGACACTCAATATCAGAATTCCAATAATAATTAACTAGAGCTCAAATTCGGAGCTTACAAGCTCGTATCCACAAGTATTTCAAAATGCGAAAATGATGGTTAAAATGACAGTAGTAAGACACAATTCCAAAAAAAAACAATAAATAAATAGGCTAGAGAACACGTTAAAGCCTACCAGCTCATAATCGCCATACTTCAAGATGCGAATATGATGGTTAAATTAGCGGTAGTAAGCCCAAGTGGCTCACAGGAAAAATTGAAATTGAAAGTTACACAGGTTATAGGCTTAAAGAAAATTAAATATAATAGAATTGAGTCGGCTTTAGGAGCAATTACGCTTGACCAAATGTCAGCGAAAGCACAAAATTAAAACTCTAAACAAATATCACCAAGACAATAATATTCATTTGAAATACTAAAAATAATGGAATAGAACTACCACACCACTGGCGCATATCAGTGATTACAATAAACAGTATCAATCGAAAGAATAACACCCTGTATTAACAGGTAAGAAATTAAAGTAAACAAAATATGAATTAGGTTAAGTAAGGTAAGTAAGGTGTCTGAACAAGTGATTCACCAGGCCACAACTAAGTATGCTTAATTCTGGGTCCCTTACAATAAAGTTATAAAGATCTTAATTAAATTAAAACAGCAACGTATCACAAAATAACACTTAACCAGTACGAAGGCTCATCTGAAGGACAAATGCCTCGTATAGAAAACAATACAGGCTTCATCTGGCCGCTAATGAAGTTAGCCAACCAATATAATTAATACTACAAGAAAATAGAACGTAAATTGGTGTGTAAACAACCTATCTACTAGTCAAACATTGACATTGCCTTGAACGGCCAACTAAATTACATGAAATTAATAAGAAAAGCTGAGCGAATAAACTATTCGCTGTACAGTAATGAATTGACTGTAAACTGCCTCTCGAGCCTTTACGCAAATGAAATGTCAACACACATAAATAACCAACCACAAGAGGTTATGAATTGCACTTATATTTAACAATAAAGGAAACGAAATTATAACACCTACTTTAAATCGTCTTCGCTACTGTCTAAACTACAACCTTTATGAAAATGCTCCAAAGGGATCCAAGGAAAACTATTGAATTAAACTTATAATGTTTCCGCCAAAACACTCCGTGCATACATTTTAACTGTAGTTCGCCATGATGCTGACGTCAATAAATTGTTCGAGAAGCTTCCTTTTTTTCCTTCACACACGCCTCGGAAAATTCCACTATCAGGTATGAAATTGAAGCCGTTTACACACGGTTTTCATCCAAATTTAACTCCAATTAGATTATCCGTGCATAGACTGAATTTCCCAGTCGAGCAAACAATTCGACGGTCAAATGGAAACGAGATCGCTTACCGCCTGGTATTCTGCGAGGTACTACGTGAAACGATACCGTAGGAGAAGAATATTACCCTACACAGGTATACAATAAAAATAAATCCTACAAAGGATAAAGGACAACCATTAGATAAAGTACAATTGATCAAGATAATTCTTACCGTAAACGCCCTACTCGTAATTAAAGTACCACTTGCGCAGTCAACGATCACCGATCAAATGGCAGATAGACGCAAGTAAGCCGGACATGCGCCACAACATCGATCAATTTTGTGACCACGACAAAGACTACCCCAATGCCGCGAAACTACATTAATTCGACACCCAAAATTAATTTGAAAAATAGTTATAAACAGCAGGGTAAATTACACGGACCCATGTCTAATTAACGTGCAATATAAAATAGTTGTAAAAATTAAGGGCGACATCTATTGTCGAAATGGTAACGTTCTGGACAATTTTACGCAAGCAAAACTGGTTGCAGAACCACAGAGAACGAAAGATCGATTAGATTGATAGGAGTTGAAGGTTAAACCGCGCGATGTCACTACAAAATTAATTTAAAGGCAGGAATTAATTAAAGAAACCACTACATGCTAATTAAGTAAAATGTACGGGAATGGCAGATGGACCTTTTTTCCCTCAACACGTAACATCACCTTGGATATGGTTACCATAAACACGGTCATATCGCCCGTGGACGTAATTACCGGGCAATATGGCCCATAACGCCGGGTAATTCACAGTTTTTAATGTTGTATGAGTATAAATAAGGCCCGAGAAGAAACAATATACATTTTATAGAACTAATAATTCTAGTTTTTAACAAAATCTAAAGAAAGAAGCAAAACTTTAGCATTATTTAACAAAATTAAGAGTATCTAAGCATTGACAACTTGAAAACTTTGTGTCAACAACTGTCATTTAAAATACGTAAAAGTTAATAGTTGTTTAATTTCAATAATTTATAAAGAGCGAACAGAATTTGATATCATGCTAGGTACTCTATTCTTGGAAGAAATGCTTTCCTCTATGTGTCCTGCTGCAGATGCACTTCTCCATTTCCCATGCATTTTTAGGGTCTCAAACGATGCACCGGCGTTAACATATTAGATGTGTAACGACTGTCAACGACATGACAGTTGACAAAAATCTCGGAACTTTTCCAATATAATTTGAACTTTGCTCTTTTCGTGAAAAATAAAATCTTGTATGAACCACTGGCGTTATGGTAATTATACCGCCCTCTGTGGACAGTCATCCCTCGGGCCAGAGGCCCTCAGATTAACATCGACCTCAGAGCAATATAATACCCATAACGCCCTTGGTGCATAAATAACTATAAATTTCAAAGCAGAACGTCAAGCTTGACATTTTATTCATTCAAATTTTGTTTTACTGTTTTATTTCTAAAAGTACCAATTGGAACTGTAATCACGGAACAATGCGTAATTATACAAACGAAGAAAGAGTTTTTATGGTGGAGACATATTATAGTGGCTCTGTTTGCGACAAGTTCGCGATCTATTTGCCGTTAATTTTGATAATAGACCTACACCATCTATAAGTACTATTAAAAAAATATTTGCAAAATTTCGAAACACTTGCAAACATTTCATTGCACACAAACAGTAGCATTGGAACGTGGGGGTGGTGTGTAGCCATTATCAGTACTGAAAGAATAAAATGTACTAAATAACAATCATATCACAGGAACAAATCGTTGACGTTACAGAAGCACGTGTTTTGGCGATTGGGTATAGTTTGAGGGAAGTTGCTTTTGAAATTGTTTTTTTCTAAGTCTCGGGTATGGATACTATTAAAAAAATACAAATATTACCCCCATAAATTGATGAAAACTCTAGGAATGCGTTTTGTTACGAAATGCAAGAGCGCGCAAAAAATAATCCTCACTTTCTGTCGTTGTTATGCCTCACTGACTTTCTCCCTAAATAATGAACCCAATGTTCAGAATACAAGATATTGGGCTAAAGAAAACCCCAGAATTAATATATCGACCAGAACTCAGTATCCTCAAAAAATTAATATCTGGGCCGGAATTTTTAATAATAACATTATTCAACCATTTCAAATTGTAGGATATTTAAATAGAGAGACATATTTAGAACTTTTAGTAACTAAAGTAGGGCCTGCATTGAAGTTGCAAGAGAAAATCAGGAGATCTGGTTTCAACATGATGGCGGTCCCGTGCATTTTAGTTTAGATGTTATAAATTTCTTAAATAATCCATTTCCAAATCACTAGATTGCTATAGGTGGTGCTATAAATTGGCCAGCAAGATCACCTGGTTTGGTACGTTGCGATTTTTTCCTGTGGGAACATCTTAAGACCAAAATCTACAAAGTCACCCAGATATTAATTCCTTGAAAGAAGCAATAGTTGCTGGATGCGTGCTAATTACTAGAGCTGGGGATGTTTGCGGTGTGGCAGGATAGTATTCAGTTAAACGCACGAATATAATGACCTTGTTTCGATCGGTGATGCATGCGTGATTTTATTGCTTTACATGCATTCGCTATTTATATCACTTAGGTATGTCAGTTATGTGTACTGTATGTAAATAACACACTTACCTTATTTACGATTATTATAGCATAGCGCCAAGTGGATAAGACTTGCAGTAAGTTTGTAGCATTAGATACGTTTCCATATTTGTAGCGGTGAGCGATGTACGCCGTGATGAATAAATGTTTGTATATTTTGAGAAAGACCGCTCGACATCTACGGATGTAACACACGCACAATTAAAATAATCTTTATAGATAGAAACCGAATCTATACTTGCACCATTACTAATTTGTTTTAATCTGGTAAAATCAAAATCATTGTTTATCACACTCTCGAACTTTTCTATTACATTAACATTTTTGTTGTCATTTACTGCGCATAGCTGGGCGTGTACATCGTCCAGTATTTGCAGTGACTCCGCTAACGATAATGCAGTATTTTGAAATTTCTCGATTGCGTTAAACAATCCTATATGATTGTTATAAATAGTTTGTAAATCTGCATCAAGGGAAGGGTTTTGAAAGAGTCTCTGGCTTTCCTTAATGGCTACAGCTTCGGCAGGATTGAATTGTAGAACCATAGATTTTATTTGTTGGAAATACTTGGCATAATAAAATGCCGCCTTTAACCAACTTCCCCAACGTGTAAGGATTGGCTCTGGTGGTTCGGGAATACCAGGGCACCGACTGTGAAACTCTCGAATTCGTTTGGGAGATTTTAGAAACACTTTCTTTGTGGTTGCTATTAATGCATCCACCTCTGGATAACATTGCCGAATAGTTTGTGCCACAAGGTGTAAAGCATGAACTTTACATGTCACATGCAAAAGTCTCTCACAATCTGCTTTAAGAGAACGGCCTACAGAACGCATTGTCGCAGCACCATCGCTCATAAACATCAGGAGTTGATTAGTTGAAACTTGAAATTTTTGTAGCGTATCGAGCACTACCTTCGTAATTACTTCGCTAGTGCACTTTTCCAATCTTTTGCTGGCTAATAAAATGGGAAATGTTGATTTGACAGGATCTAGTACACGCACTATAATATTCACAATAGAATGTTTTTTTCGATCTGTCGTTTCGTCGACACATACCCATAACTGTTTATCATTTACTACTGCTTTCATTCTGTTTTCAATGTCCTCACGCACAATTGGTAAATAGGTGAGTAACGTTCTCCGTGACGGTAGCTTTTTGTTGGAATTGTATTTATTCCAAAAGTCGTGAAAGGCTTTTTTATCTAGCAGGTGAACTGGCACATCGCAGACGAGTAGCATTGTCAATAAATCGAAAATGAATTGCGTTTTATACAGCACATTATTTTTTTTGTCTTTGTGGTGTACACTTTCAACATGTCTTTTACAGTCGTATTTGTCCCAGCAAAGTAACTGTTTATCGCATAATTTACAAACCACTTTTGCTCCATTATAATACAAATCGGGAAAGTCTCGGATAAATTTCTTCACGTCGTTATACAATGGGCGCTTTCTTGGCTTGGGCACGTCCGTCATACTTATTAAATAGAGCTCAAGACAACACACGATCACGTTGCCAGTTCACGACTAACTAAAGTGTTTCGCTGCATCGTGTTTATACGCTGGTGGGGATGCACTACATACGGTCCTGCCGTACCGCAAACATCCTCAGCACTACTAATTACTGACATAGAATTGGCAAGCGTAATATGTAGTTTTTATAAAAGACTAGGGTATTGCTTAACACAAAACGGAGGGTTATTTGAGTATTTACTATAATTTATTTTTATTGTTTTCGGTTTTAATAAATATTACTTCATTACTTAGTACTTATTTATTGTTTTAGTATAAAAAAATCGCAAAAGTAATAATAATTTAATATACCTGCATATGTTCGACTTTGAGAGTGGGTATATACACGAAGTATAGAATTGAAAAGTTATGTCTGTCAAGGATACGGTACATTGACGAGCTCCAATAAGAACGAAAAGCATCTGTGCCTTTCGGAGAGGTGTGGCTTTTCACAAATTTTTAATCTGTATCTAATACAAAATAAATATTTTGTTTCGTCAGGTTGCAACATGATAAATGTTATATAAAATAAATACAGGAAATTGAAAGAAAAATTAAAGAGCATGTAAGTGTATACACAAAGTTGGTGGAAACACAAATCCATACTTAACCCAACCCAATCGAAATTTGATGCTATAGGGGTTTTGTATTTCATATCAGCTTTGGCCGTCGGCCAACCGACATTTAACGGCGCTGCAAAAAAGTTGTAGCGGATTTAATTTTTGTATTTTTGCAATCATATAGATCTAATCGCACACGGCTTCCTTTTTTTGGCACAATAATGAAGAAAAATGAAAGTACCTGCATAGTAAAGTTGCTCGCTTCGCCCCATTTTTCTCTTTTGTATTGTTTTCACTCAATAAATTCAATAATTATTTTACCTGTTATCATTTGGAAAAACCAATTTTCCGAAGTCAAACCGTTAAAATATAGTCCCAAATTTTATATGAACGTGAGGTACTGGTGAATATTGATTCTCGTTTTCGAATGCGCGAAAGTAAATCTTGACTATCTGTTCTCGGATTTAAAATGAATTCTTTTGAGTTTCAATTACAAACGGCCGCCGTTTCGTGCAGATTTTCGACCGGAAAAGGAGTCCAATCGCCTTTTATCATACAAGAAGGGGCGCAGAAGTGAATTTAATTTGAATCACACGTGTCGAAGGAGCATTTAATTTGAATTCGAACTGGAAATAATATAATCGATGTCTTTACGAATTGAATGAATAGATTCATATTAATTTAAAATATATAATGGATACCCAAAAAGCCTTTAGGATCTGTAAAGCAGTGGAGGAGTAAACGAATATCTTAGTCTGGGTAGATGTAGTATAAATTGATATTAATAAAATAATTTAATTCTACAATTCCCTTGTATTTTAAAAATATAATTTCAGAATTTTTTGTTTTTCCATAAATATTTTGCAGAAAAGAATAGCTTCAAAAATCGCTATAAATTGTTCATTTTTTACTCCAATAAATCTGCAAACTGGTCGGAGGTAAATATGCTTCACTACCCACTAAGTAAAAAATGACATGAAGGAATTTCAGTAAATCATAACCCTATACCGGTTATTCTTGAAATAAAAAGACAACGCATGAAAAATGGAAAGATGTAATTATATAGAATATACATCCAAAATATCTTTCCAAAGTTCCCTCATGAGTGAGAAAAAAATTATAAAAAAAAACTTTGTTGCCACTGTCCAGCCGACTATATTATAAAAAATTCAGAGACGATATTGTTGAGGTTACATTTAAAATCCTTGCCTAATCTTTTAATTTCAGACATTTATTATTGTTAAATATAAGTAAATTTATGATATTAGAGTTCAAACATAAACATTCTCAATTGTATAAATATTTAACGTTCATTTCCAAGTCTAACAGGCTATATAATATATTTTTATTAGCAAATTATGTCACGTTCTAAGATTTCCTGCAAATCTATTTATTACCTGGTATTACAAATAATGGGCATCTTTTGCCAAATTGATTTACTGTTCTATAAATTAGACCTTTTGTTTATTGTCTAGGGTAATTAGTGAACGATTTTAATAGACCCTTAATATACCTGCCATTGTTTAGTAAATATATATAACACGATTCCTAAATATGTATGTACCATAAAAATCTATTAGTGGACAAAGGCTTTACTTTGAATATTCAATGTTAAGATCTCCTTTCTTAGATATGCATAATAAATTTTATTACTCTAGCAAAGGACCATGCGTGTATACTTAGATTTATGGCACCTACTAATTGTAAATTAGTAATGACATTTTATTATTTATTAGTTAATATTAGATCTTTAAGACATTATAGTAACTTTGTTTTTTTTATTGCCTGTAGGTATAATTTCCAGGAATGAAATAGCCCGTCAAACAATATATTTGTCAACTAATACGACTTTAATCTGTAATAATCTGTGGTGGTATTTTACCTACTTGTAAAACAGAACGAACAGATCAGTCTCACATTAACATCAGTATAATATACACAGTCTTACAGTATCATTCAGAGTCTCACAGTGACAGTAGTATAAGATACATAGTCTTAGGCTAAAAATCAACATCAGTACAAACTCAATTTAATATAATACACAGACTTACAGTATCATTGAGTCTCAAATCAAAATGTGTATAAGACACACAGTCTTACAGTATCATTCTGAGTCTCATACCGACAAGACACACAGTCTTCGTAACATCAACCAATCATATTCTAACAAGAGACACCAGTCCCAACAGCAGTTTATATTAGTATAAGTCGTTGTAGATCCAAAATAAATGTATATAGTATAAATATATATATTTAGATGAAAATACATTTATTCATTTAACTGACAGTCACTGAAGATTTAAAAAGCACAGTGTATACAGCCTTAAAACCTGTGCACGGCGAAGCAACATACAGGTCGTAATTCTAGTAATTGACGTTGAAGCATCACCGTCAGAAACCGGAAACAACCATAACATTTTTTCATCAGCCGCAATATTACAGAAATCTTAAAGTTGACTGACAATAACAAGAAGAATAGTCTTATTATTGTCGATCTCTCTTTAACTATCCTCTGTTGGAAATGTTTTACTTTTCGATTAAATATAAATTGTTACCAAATAGGACGTAAAATGTCCGTAAAATCTTACATGTTCTTTTAATACATCGTCTTTAAAAATTCACAAGGAAGTATATATTTTTAACAGATGACTTTCGCACCAAATTATCGAACCTTTACCATAGAAAATTAATTATTCAATGTTATCTTCTAGAGCTTTTATAAACATAAACATTGCAATATGTGTATTCAATAGGAGCATTCTAAATCCATATTAATATTTTATATTTGGAACTTCTCGTAATAAAAAAAATATTCACTTAATACACAAGAAAGGAAGATGATTTAGGTCAGTCCCAAAAGTACAAATTACAAATTATTTACAACCGATATATCCGTACGTAATTGTATTGATGTTATTGAGACTTAAGTAAACAAAGCTGATCCGTTGAAGGGTTGTTATAACACCGACATTAGCATTCGACATTAACGTCGTTATAGTTTCTATAAACATAAACATTGCATTATATGTATAAAGTCAAAGGGCGCATTTCTAATAGACATTCCGATACATAGGCGGCACATGCTTTAATTTTCAGGGGTTTCTAATTTTAGCGGTCGTAATTGCCTCACAATTTCTTGGATATACGAGTATATTCTATATAATTGCACCTTTCCATTTTTATACGTTGTCTCTTTATTTCAAGGACAGCCCGTATAGTTAATATCCAGATTATGTCAGATATTGGCAGAAAATAAACAAGACAAAGACAATTTCTAAATCTCTTTAGAACCATTTTGGAGAAATGTACCCAATGTAACAATGAAACTAATTAGTTAGAATTGAAAAATTGTGGTAAGAACAGCAAACAGTTTGATGAATAGCTATATAGCTCTTGAAATATTTACTGATATAAATTCAACGTTACTAAACAAATAAAGGCGATAGATAATAGGATACATCAATAAAAGTAATATTTTGTTCGGTCAGTGTTATTATGCAGTTAGTCATTATTAGAGATCGTAGGCATCGGGTCGAAATTACGATGAACCATATAGTCTATAACATCGCTAAGTACAACACGCAGTTATTGAATAGCACTATTCTTTCGGTTAACCGCACATCTATTTTCTGTCGTTGAGTTGCGACGCAATAACTTCAATTTTACAGTAAAATTCCTTTCTTCATAGGCATAGATAACTTGAGGAGTTTTTAAAAATTATTTTATTTATTAGTTAATATTTCGTAAGATAAATAAAGTACGTTAGTTTTTTTTTCATTGTTTTAACTGTTAATTTTACATTGCAAATTTCTTCAAGTTTCAATAACTTAAGCATACATTTTTAATTTCCATTTATTTAGATATAGAACATTGTTTAAGTTACTTTTTCAGATATGATATGGAACAACGTCGAGAATGGCATCGTGAAACAATGGCAGGAGTTGGATTAAGAGTCAAACTGATTGTATGTCCATTGCCAGTGATTCCGAAATTTATTGCAAAGTCTGTAAAATATCTTTAAAAAATTCCAAGAAATCGCAAGTAAACCATCACAAACACATACAGAGACATTACACCCGTTGGAATCTGATAATTTTAACGAAGAACTCTGTGAAACTTTAATTTGCCGCCATTAAAGTCTGTGAAACTTTAATGGCGGCAAATATTTCATTAAATAAACTTAACAACCCCAAAACCATTTCTCCAAAAATATACTGGTCGAAATGTTTCTGATGAATCCACATATTATGTTTCTAAGTGCTACACGAAAGCAGTAGAACGCATTAGATGCCATTTTTCGAATCATTCCCTATGGATAGGTGCCGAAGAAGCTGTCGTCGATATATTAGGACGCTGTGTCATAAATATTATAGCTAGTGTACTATATGTTGTAGATGGTGTACTACATCCAACTATTCCATATAACGCATATGTAATAGCAACTAAAGTTATAAATACAGTTGATGCAGGAACAGTAAAATTACTTTTACTTGTCAGTGACAGTGCTGCATATTTGTTAAAAACAGGCAGACTATTAAAGGAAACATATCCTAGTATGCTGCATATTACTTGGGTAGCACATGCTTTCCATAGAATCTGTGAATATATCAGAGACACCTTTCCGGAAGTTGATAAACTTGCATCCCGTTTTAAAAAAAATTCAGAAAAGCACCATTGAGAGTAGCTCTTTACAGGGAACAACTTCAATCTTTGTTACTGCCTCCTTCTCCAGTAATAGCGAGATAGGGAACATTGTTGGAAGCTACTAGTTTTTATGGAGAGAATTTCGATAGTTTACAAAATTTCGTTACATATTTAAATGACGATGCTCGAAGTATTTCTGAGTGCAAGGAACGAATGCAAAATACAAATTTAAAAAATCAGTTCTACTTTCTTCAGGAACACTTTGAAAATTTACTTAAACTAATCACTTATTTTGAAAATAAAAATCGCATATTAATTGTTGGATTAATCACATTAGATTTGGCTATTAATAATTTGAAAAATATTCTCCAAGTGACTATGGATGTGGCCTTCGGCAAGAGTTAGACGCAGTTTTTAATAGAAATTTAATTTGGGGACAATGCATCAAAATCTAACTGCTAAATATGCTGAAATAAAAGAATATTTCCAGGATGCACCAATAACCAGTTGCGATATAGAAAGGACGTTTTCTATCTACAACGATGTATTTCATTCAAAAAGAACAAATTTTACAGAAAAAACCTTAAGAAATTGTTACTAGTTAATATTAATAGCCTTTTACTCAACTTGAACTACAAAATGAGCAAATAAAAATGTATTTCGTATTGTATAGATCACCACCCGCTTGTTTTCCAATTAGATCAATTAAATTAAAAACTCCTTAAAATACAAATTTTCAATAGTACGTCCGTGAGCAATGAGTTATGCGCCTCTAGTGTCCGGTCCCTAGTCATTATACCATTGACAATACTGGATTTGTTGTAAAAAAAATCGATTGGTTAGAATTTAATGGACTATGTAGTTGTTTTGTTAGGATCTCACAAGAGGATGCATGGGAAAATTATAGAGTGGATGTCGGAAACGTTAAAAGAACAGAATCTTTGTTAAGTGGAGCTTAGTTATTAGTTGGAATGGATGTCGTACCGAACCAAAAGAACTTTTTTAACAAACTTATTCACATTTTCCAAAATATCAAGTGTAATAGCAGTGGAACAACCAGTAGATCTAAAATTTAAAGGCGTTGAAAACATTGAAAACCGTTCAATTATGCTAACACTGTGTTGTGAAAAGTAACAATATTCAATTCAATTGGTCTTCTGGATACATTCCATAAATTGATTATAAGTCAATTGCTTGGAATACATAGAATTATCATCTTTATTATGCAAGCTGCTTGGAAAATAGGCCATCATAACATTTGTACATAATTTACTCGACAATAAAGATCATTTTGGAAGTAAAAATAGCATTTTTTTTATTTGTTAACTCATTTAACTTTTACAGTTATATTTTGAACAAATTTTAATTTAAAAATCAGGCAATTCGGCAGTTCACGGAATTGTGGCTATTTTGAATTATTTATAGTCACCCGTTATTTATTATTAAACACCGCCACTTAGGTAGTCAGGCAGCGGCGTCACTACGTTGGCTTTATTGAAATAAAAGTACGCGCTATTTAGACAAATGCTTTTCGTTCGAATTACACCTACTCGTATTCTCAAATACGTCTATGCTCCTATAAACAACTTCACATTATCATACTACATACTAATAGCAGGCGAAACGCTGGTAAAGTGTGTTTCTCGAACCTCTCGCTTCTGTTAGCCGACCGAGAATGGCGGTGTTTATTTATTATTAACACAACTTGACGTTTGCATTATAAGTTGGATGCGGTAAAGTCGTCAGTTTAATAAAACACGCAAGGAAAAATTATAATAAAACAATTTTACGATGTAATTCTATGGAAATATCTAGAGATTTACTTGAAGTTAATTATTCAAAAAAGCTTGGATTTATTTCGACGTTTGTAAGTTCCTACTAACGAAGATCGCATTAAAGAATTTGTTTTGTAAAGTATATCTATTGTGTGCCAAATATGTTTCTATTAATATGTTAAAATTTATTACTTGTGACAGCTTTAAATAATGTTACAAATAAAACTTTCACAATATTACTACATGTACATTTACTAGGACCAGTTAATAGTTTTTGTCATGCAGTTGGGTCCAATAAATTAAAATAAAAATTAAAATTAGAAAAATTAAAAAACAATAGGAAACTACAGCATATTTCTAGCGTAAACATATAGATCAAGAAGATAAATTCGAAAACAATTCAATAATGCCGTGCCGAAACCTAAAATAATTATGACGATATAAATTAAGGACTACGAACTTTTGAAGCATTTCTCCATAGTACACGAGGCATAACAATGTAGTGTCTATTTCAAGGCGCCTACACCAATTTCAATAAATTTCAACAGCTCGGAAACTGCTGCTGTTTCTCTACATGCCTTCATGTCTGAACGATATCATCCAAAAGTACGTTTCCAAAATATAATTCGATATGAATAACGTCTTATTCAAAATTACTAGCGAAAATAAGCAGACGGTAGAATATTAATATATTTTATGTTAGTCTTAGTTATCTCATAATGGAATTATAGTATGAAAATGGCAGAAATCTAATTAACAGTTTATGCTAATACTAATATGGAAATAACACCATCAAGAACAGTAAACAAAATTTACAAATCATAAATTTCAAGAAAATCCCACTTAGTACTTATTGTTTTAAACTTGATGACGACCTAATATTATTAGCGACAACAGTATTGATTAATTTGCTCAACAGAATTTAAAAATAAGCCAAGTATACAAGGTCAGCTTCTCTATATTAATAACCAAATTAAAATTTCGATTTTCAGCGGTGTAACAAACAAACAAACTTTGAAATCTAAAAAATTGTTAACCAAAACAATTTGAAACATACTTGAGTGAGTAAAACCACACACACCATTTGTATAAAACAAAAACATTTTTGAAAATATCATGTGTTATGAAATCATAATTAAGAAGGGTATTAAATTTGGAATTAATCTTAAATGAACCGTTTTGAATGTAAATTGTGAATAATGTATACCGGTGTCCTTGAAATAAAACTTATGAAAAAAATAATTATATAGGATATAAATGCAAAATATTGTAAAATATTTGTCTTTCTGGCTTCTTAAATAAAACTAACGGTAATTTAAACACACACTATATTAACAATAAAAACGAAATACACTAAATAACAAATTAAAAACTAATTAATAATAGGAAGATTTATTTCACAATGTGTATTTATTTACATTTAGATAATATCACTCGACGACGATTACTCGTCGAATGAATCCTTAATCCCTTTCTCGGCGGCTGATATATAGGCCGCTGCATATTCTAGGTCCACCCGGACTTCTCTCGTTTTGTTCTCGAACATCCGCGAGACTTGATGACGTATTCGGCGCGTGAAACTGCCCGGCTGACGTATTGTCGGATGACTCATCACAATATTTTCCCAAAATTATCTCTTGTAAGCGAGAAGAAGATATTTAAAAAATGTTTGGCATGCCAATTACAAAAAGAATAGTTTTGTTATTGTGGGTGTCGCCTTAAGTTTCATCTAGTTGCCGATCATTAAAGGGGCTACACACCTTCCGTTTATTTACACAGTTTATCGCGTATGACGTCATGTCTGAGCGACAAACTGTGTGAACTGCGAAGTTTAGACCGGTTTTCATGCAGATAAAAAGTTTGCGCATCCGGACCCTCATTTACAACGATAACATGCGCAGTTTATGGAGTTTATCGTACAGTTTGTTCAGTTACCGTCCAGTTTTTTAGCTATACGATGACTACGGTCTCTCGAGACTGTGTCTTTTTTCCGATGAGAGGAGTAACTTTGCTAGATAAAATTTGAAATGTATTTTCGTCCATCTTTAGGTAATTTTTTTTAATCGTTAATTTTCCGTCCTTCTTGTAACTCATTCAGTAAGTGGTAATTACTGGGCAAAACGCTTCTTTGCAGATACCAACCTTTACACCAACGTTCACGGTGTTTTTTTTTCTTTTACGCTCTTCTTCTTCTAACAAGACGCGATTATGCAACAAACTGCGGCTCTTCTTATTTTGTCACCCATTAAACTTTATCATTAGAACCAAACCTGTTGAAGGTGAAGAGAAAAATAAAGAAAAATTGGACAGAACTGAAGCGAAAACTGAAGATACTCTATACACCTTCAGTTCAGATAAACATACAAATTTCCGCAGTTATTTACGACATGTAACTACCCAGATAAACGGAAGGTGTGTAGGCGTCTTTACTATGTTCGATTCGATTTACATTTACGTCTTCGATTAAAGATAGATTGTTACTAAGAAGGACCTTAAATGCCCCTAGAGCACACATCTTACATGTTCTTTTAATACATCATCTTTAAAAATTCACACGAAAGTCTAAATTTTTAACGGCTGACTTTCGTACCAGGTTATCGAATCTAGACAGAATGTTATCTTCTAGCGTTTTATAAACATAAACATGCAGCGTGTAAATTCAATAGCGGCAATTCTGAATCCATATTAATATTTTATATTTAAACCTTAATACCCCTAGAGCACACATCTTACATGTTCTTTTAATACATCATCTTTAAAAATTCACACGAAAGTCTAAATTTTTAACAGCTGACTTTCGTACCAGGTTATCGAATCTAGACAGAATGTTATATACTAGCGTTTTATAAACATAAACATGCAGCGTGTAAATTCAATAGCGGCAATTCTGAATCCATATTAATATTTTATATTTGTCACTTTTCGTAACAAAAAAAAACATTCACGTAATACACATGAAATGACGTCAGTTTTGGAATCCCACAGATTATCGTTAGTATGATTTTTTAAAATGGGTTTGTAAAATAATGTAACACATCTTAATTTTTAATAATTCGCTTGAATGTATAAACAGCTGATTTCGTACGACGTTAAGGTTATTGACCTAAGCATACAACAGTGTTACAGTTTTTAAAACATCGACAGCCGTTACGTATATAACGCTGTGTATGTAACTTCAATAGAGATATTTATTATTTATACACATTCTGAATATTTTGAATTCATAGGCGGAACAAACAATTTTCAGGGGGTTTTTGGTTTTGGGGTTCGCGTCGTAATTGACAATATTTTAGGTATATATCTAATTTAATTTTTCCATTTTTCATACGTTCTTATTTCAAGGACACCCGATATATTTGATTTATTACTTATTTCTTAACGCCATCAAATCTCCTTTAAAACACATAATGTTATCTCTATTGTGCTTCACAACTGACACTAAAGATCTTCCTAGAAGAGCTTCTCTCGGAACTTAGCGTTTCACTCCATCGACAGATACAGTTTATACTCTTGCTTGGTTTAACTTTACAATTTTTTCTTTTTTTTTAATATTATACGTACATATCTACAAGGTGCATTCAAGTTCTAAGGCCTCCGATTTTTTTTCTCCAGACTGGAAAGGGATAGAAGCATGTGCATTGTTTTAAAATGAGCGTGCGTTCGTTGTTAATACGTCACAGAGATGGCAGCACTGTACGGCAGATGGAATTGTAGCGGCAGCGTCGAGAATGAGAACTGTTTTAGATACTTAAAATGGCTACGTTTTCCTTACTTGAACAGCGTGCAATCATTCGTTTTTTGAATTTGCGTGGTGTGACACCAATTGAAATTCATCGACAGTTGAAGGAGACATGTGGTGATGGAGTTATGGATGTGTCGAAAGTGCGTTCGTGGGTGCGACAGTTTAATGAAGGCAGAACATAGTGTGACAACAAACCGAAACAACCTCGGGCTCGCACAAGCCGGTCTGACGACATGATCGAGAAAGTGGAGAGACTTGTTTTGGGGGATCGCCTCCAGTGTTACCATTTCGGTGGGTTCTGTGCACACAATCCTGCATGACGACCTGAAAAAAAAAAGTGTCCTCCAGGTGGGTGCCACGAATGCTGACGGACGACCACAAGGCTGCTCGTGTGGCATGTTGCCAAGCAATGTTGACGCGCAACCAAGGCATGAATGGGACTTTCTTTTCGTCGATTGTGACAATGGATGAGACGTGGATGCCATTTTTCAATCCAGAAACAAAGCGCCAGTCAGCTCAATGGAAGCACACAGATTCACCGCCACCAAAAAAATTTCGGGTAACCGCCAGTGCTGAAAAAGTGATGGTGTCCATGTTCTGGGACAGTGAGGGCGTAATCCTTACCCATTGTGTTCCAAAGGGCACTACGGTGACAGGTGCATCCTACGAAAATGTTTTGAAGAACAAGTTCCTTCTTGCACTGCACCAAAAACGTCCGGAAAAGGCTGCGCGTGTGCTGTTTCACCAAGACAACGCACCCGCACATCGGGCTAACGTTACGCAACAGTTTCTTCGTGAAAACAGCTTTAAAGTGATTTCTCATGCTCCCTACTCACCTGACCTGGCTCCTAGTGACTTTTGGCTGTTTCCAACAATGAAAGACACTGTCCCTGGCCGCACATTCACCAGCCGTGCTGCTATTGCTTCAGCGATTTTCCAGTGGTCGAAACAGACTCCTAAAGAAGCCTTCGCCGTGGAATCATGGCGTCGAAGTTGTCAAAAATGTGTACGTCTGCAGGGAGATTACGTCGAGAAGTAACACCAGTTTCATAGTTTTCGGGTGAGTAGTTAGTTAGAAAAAAAATCGGAGGCCTTAGAACTTGAATGCACCTCGTATATAGTTTCATCTTTCCATCTTTCATACTTTGTCTTTTTATTACAAGGACACCCCCGGTATATTGTAAATCACTATAATATTACCATACCATGGCTTCATCAGGTGTATAAAAACTAGATATTTAGGATACGAACTGAGAATATAAGAAACATTTTTTTTTCAAAAGCCTTGTCAATTCTAGTGTATTTGTAAAATTAGTAGAAACTTTATTTACTCAATACTTTTTACAATAATAGAAAAATTTAAAAAATTGAGCAGAATTCTAATTTTGTATTCATTTTTCGTTGCTGTTAAGACTAGAGTACTAAAATCTATAATTTCGAAATCGGATACGTTCCTTATTTGTGCATAAAAAAGTAAACGTAAATTTTAAATGAAGTCAATTTATATTCACTTTCCAACACGGCTAATTTGCGGCTTTACAGCCATTTTGTTGAATTTCGTTCCCTGTATAGTATTCGCTCTACATTGTGTATGAAGCGTGACAAGCATTTAATATTTCAAATTTCAGTGGATAAATAAGCTTTAGCGAGCTTCACGCGTAGACTGCCAATACGAGTGCTACAAGAAAGATTAGAGTTAATCCATAACCGTTGAAACTTGACTTCAGCTATAACATTGAGGCCAAAACTTTCGTATAGGTGCGATAAATACGAGTATATCACAAATTTATCTTATTTTTATCTTACGAGTGTATTTTTTGATACATAGGCTACTTGATAAATGTTCTAATATAATTTATGGAACACTCTTTTTATGGTGTTTCATTTAAAGGGAAGCATACCTAACAACAACAATATTAAGTGTATCATTATATTTGAATTTTAGATTATTGTTTTGCCTCATCTCCGAACGCAACTTCTTTAATGATCTATTTATACCAAAAAATACAGTATATCGATGAGTAACACATCAAGTGCATACAAACGATACAAATATGCATGAACATATCTGTATCTGAACACATGGATATACGCCATGTACATGTATTTAACCAGTGGTAACTTCAACCGCAAATATATGCGTTTATGTCTTACGTAAGCGTTTACGTCTCCTTGTAAGCCATTAAATTTAGTCCACCGGTATGCACGCCTCTTTATTGCTTCAGAAATGTAAGCTTCAACAAATTGTTCCAAATATTTGAACTGTTTGATAAAGACATCTACTCTACGGCGTTTAGTATATTGTCACACTAAACTAATATTACTAAACAAAAGTTAAGTAAATAAATGGGGCTGTAGGGTGGATGTCCTATTGTTTGTGCCGATGAGTGAGAGCTCACATTGTCATGGTGAACAATGAGTCTGCGTCCCTGGTTGTTTTTTCTTATTTTTCCAAAGGCTTCTGGCAAACAAATGGTTGCGTACGATTCGGAATTGACCGCTCTACGATCCGCTAGCGACACTATAGCCACTTGTTCAAGTTTTTCAAAACAACAGGCGGTTCAACAAGTAGTTTTTGTGCAAACAACTTCTGTTGGGGTTGGCTCATTTTAAAATACCCACACTGTCGACTGATGTTCGCTTTCGAACTCACGCGCATAGATTCAAGACTCGTCATCTGTGTAGATACACGGTTTTCGACGCGGTACGATTGTATTTTTCGAGCATTTATTTGCACCAATCGACACGAGCCTATTTTGAGCGATTGTCAAAAAATGTGATAAATTAAAATTTTCATGACTAACGCTTCATGCAATATCTTATGTATGCTTGTCATATTAATGTTCAGGTATCTTACTACCTGCCTTGTGCAAGCAACAAAACTCGCGAAAACTGGTCTTTCTAAATATGCTAAATCCAATAGCCCTCCTTGGACTTAGCTTTCCTGGGCGGATTGCAGTTAAGCATATAAGTCAGCCTACCAGTACCACGGACAAGCTCAGTGAAGATAACGTGGGTTTCTTTACGAAACGTCGTTAATCTAACTGAACGATATTTAAAAAGGACCCCATCGCGTATCCAAGTATAACGGTGGGTGAATCTACATATATATATATATATATAAATATAATATTTTCGTGACCTTGGTATGATATGGTAAATTCAATCAGTTGGCGATTAAAGGTCTGGCTTTACTTCAAAGTATATATATTTAAAAGAACCCTACATGTTTCGGCAATGATGCCTTTATCAAGGATATAAAATATAAATGACAGAATACAAATGTCAAATAATTGAGTTGCTATGGATAAAATTATTCAAAGATACATTTCAATTGAATAATAATAAGTCATGCCTTAGTATTCCAAAAACAGATAGCAAGGTGTGAAATATATGTGTTGTCCGCTGCTAGCAGCTTGTGTCCCTTTCTGGGTATGAACTTGTGTGTTAGTTGCTGCTGGCAGCTTGCGACCGGTCACTAAACACACGCACGGGCGCGCCAACATACAAAACCCTACACTTACGCGCTCACCCAAACACAAAACCACACACCCAGAGAGATACGCAAGCTGCCAGCAGCAACCAACACACAAGTTCATACCCAGAAAGAGACACAAGCTGCTAGCAGCGGACAACATATATATTTCACACCTTGCTATCTGTTTTTGGAATACTAAGGCATGCATGACTTATTATTATTCAATTGGAATGTATCTTTGAATAGTTTTATCCATAGCAACTCAATTATTTGACAGTTGTATACTGTCATTTATATTTTATATCCTTGATAAAGGCATCATTGCCGAAACATGTAGGGTTTTTTTAAATATATATACTTTGAAGTAAAGCCAGACCTTTAATCGCCAACTGATTGAATTTACTATATATATATATATGTATTTAGATAATTTCTTAGCCGTTTATTAAATAGAACTATTGATAAATGATTGGAGTTTTTCGGCTTTTATATGAAATATTTACAAATATCAAGTTAGTATGTATGTAATTGCAAAGTAAGGGGGGATGTAAACATTTCTGTCTACAAATTACAAAGCAAATTATACGAAATTTCGTATGATTTGCTTCCTAACTTGATACTTGTAAATATTTCATATAAAAGCCGAAAAACTCCAATAATTTATCAATTGTTATATATGTATATATATATATGTAATTATTTAAAATATTGCAACAATAAATGGATATACCAACTGAATTAATGATAATTTATATATAAAAATTCAAAATAATAAATGTACCAAAACTTTTGAGCGTGCTGGTATCTAACCAGACTCTATATTATATGATAACAAAGAAATACACCTATAGTAGAGATCTCCCCTATGCGTTTACAAGCAATATACGACCTAATGTGGGAAAAGTACTACTAAATGAAACGCGACATTAAATATTTATAAAGCTAAGGTCAACGACGTAGTTTCAATGCACATCAGTAACTGCTAAATGGTGTCAACAATAATACATTAAATATTAATTAACTAAATATGATAGTACGAATATATATGCCACAAAGGAAATTTTCAGCACTATCTATTAATTAAACAATGTAAACAAACTGAAATTTGACTTTCGGATTGTTAGTGTACGTCTATGCCAACTCTACTTCAACGGTGTCTCTTCCGCTTCCTTTCGATATTACGTTGGATAATTTATTCCTTCGAAGCGGTATTCTTGGTCCGATGGGTGTTAAAGTTATCGGAAATTACTGACGGCAGTTAACGATAGAAACCGGAAAACAAAGCCACTACCAAAAGCTGTAATAAGCGCCTTAAAGATAATATTTTTGGCGTTAGCCGTAAATGGATGCACAGGAATGTTGTAAACAAAATGTCGAGAAGCATTACTCATCTAAGTTGGTCAAGGGCATAATAAAATATCAGCGTAGGGGACGCGGAAATCCAATTATATATATGTTGGTGTTACGATACGTTACACATTAACACAAAAGCGGGAAAACGCATAAACACGTGCGCCCTAGCCGATATGCAAAACAGAAGTTTGCCAAAAACTAAACGCGGTCTCCCAAAAGGGTTGGAGGAGGGACCGTTTTGATCTACGATATCTTGTCGCCTTTCATTTTCATGCAGAGGTAACCGGAATAATAAACATAACAATGTCTCAATCTCACGGTATGTCATCCTTGAGCGAATGACGGCCACGATTAAATTCACTAAACCAGTCATATACAATGATTTTAGATGACCCTTCAGCACCAAAAGTTGACGTGCGTTAATCAACGCACTGTTGTTGAGGTAATTCACGTCGAAAGTCGTAGTAAAAGTGACAGAGCGTGTTTCGTAGGCAATTTTCTTATTTTACTATGTTATTAATTAAGTGTAAATGGAAACTTTTGAACATCGTGCAGTATTTTAAAGAAAGGCATGTTCTTTACCGAAATCCATGATGATATGCGAGATATACTGGGTGAGGGTTGTCCTTCGTATACAACCGTCAGAAAATGGGGAAACTAATTTAAGTATGGCAGGAGCAGCTTAGAAGATAATCCCCGCAATAGACAGCCAAAACGACTACAAGTCTAGAAAAGGTGAAAAGGGTCCATGACTGACGATTGAAAGCGTTGGAAATAACAGAGGCATTTTAAAGGGACGGATGCTTTATATTTTACAGGAAGAACTTGATATGAGAAAGGTTTCGACCCGATGAGTGTGTTCGCTGTCTAATATCGATGAATAATATAGAAATGTTTAAACACAACACAATAGACCTTTGCGCTGATTTGTTAGTTGTGATGAAACATGGGTTCATTATTATACATACGAATCTAAACAATAGTTGAAGATATAGGCCAAGCGTGGAGGACCAACTCCAGAGAAGTTCAACACAGTTTTTTCGGTGGGAAAGTGTTGGAATCGGTATTTTGACATGCAAAAGGAATATTGTTTGTTAATAGACTATCTTCAAAAGGGGAAGACCGTAAACAGCGAATATTACACAAATCTTCGAGATCATTTGAAGTAAGCTATGGATGAAAAGCGTCCAGGAATAACTAGAAGAAAGTGCTCTTTCGCCTGTGCATTCCAGTACGGTTGCTGGAAAAAAAAAATTGAAGAATTAAGGTTCGAATTAGTATCGCACCCACAATATTCGCCAGATCTAACACCATCTGAATTTCTCTATTCCCTAAATTAAAAGATTTTCTCGGAGGCAAAAAATTCTTGACAAATGAAGAACTAACTTCAACAGTGGACAATTATTTTGTAGAGTTAGAAGAAAATAATTTTCGAGACGGAATCAAGAAGCTTGAACATAGATGGACCAAATGTATCGAATTAAAAGGAGATTGTGTAGAAAAATAAACTTTGTTTATTTAAATTATTTCTGTTTCTGTATGGTCACGCGAATTAATAAACCTATGCTCGTAATAACTCTTATTTCAATGAATTATATTAGTTTTAATTTGCTGCCATTGTGTCCATACATTTTGTTCACGTTTAAAAGATTAAAACCAAAATTAATGATTAATAGGAACAATAAACCGATCTTAATAAAGTTTACGAATATCTGAATGAATTATGACCATAACCGCACAATATTTTATATTGAATACCAGAAGATAAACGAAGAAAATAGGGCCCGCAAATCTTAAAAAAGGAAATCTAGAACGTCCTGAGAATGAAAGAAGTGGAAAAGGGGAATGGCTAGTTCGACGATTGTGGAGATATACACGAAGTGTCAAAATCTTAACATCATCGCTGAAACAGTATAGTTATCGCTTAGTATTTATGGAAAAAAAAATTATATTTTAACTTTTTTCCGTACCCCGTACTTTAATAAAGACATGATGATGTACTTCTTAAACTCTCATCAATTTCAACAAACATTTTTCGTAACGTGGCATTAATTTTCACAAGAATATTAAAAGATGTCATATCAATCATCTGGATTTAGTAGACGATTTTTTAAAAAAATTGTATCCCCTTTTTCGTTCTATCACGATTAAGTTTTTTTCTGTTTTCCTTATACACGACCGCTTATTGTTGTCCAACGCGGAACACGGTTGCAAACGGGAGATACCAATTAAAATTACTCAGGCAGAGATGACGTAACGGACTAATTCATCTTGTCGGACGAAACAAGCGACAGTCTGGGAACAGGTGGAGTCTTTTGTGATTTATTATCACTTTATGAGGCCGAGAATCCGCGGCCGCAAACATTGCAACGCAACATTTATAACGTTTGACCTCCATTGTCACGTTGAACTGATATCATTTAGAAAAGATATAACTGGGACTACTACTTGATTACAAAATATATCTACTGAAGTTTAAAAAACTTTTCTATTTTTAGCACCGTAACAGAATATAGTCTAGACGGATAAATTGGATAATTTTTTTTTCATATTTCTTCACGATACTAATATCATTTTTTAACTTATATGAATAAAAATATACCTTAAAAATATCATCGATATCGAGAAAAAAGATGTGAAAAAATCGAAAAGGGGAAAATTATGAAAGTACTAAGACACAACTGCTGATTTTGTGATTTGATTACCTTTGTTAAGTTCATTGAAAAAATCCATTGAACATGGCCTCGCAAGATTAAAATTTCAATACGTTTTGATTCTGTCAGGAACACCATAATAGACAAAACAACAATAACAAACACCGCAAAGAAATAATATTAAACAACGATAGGCGATTTTGAAATAAAAAGCTTTTAAAAATTGTACTGTACTAATAGCAGATAAGAATAGCATTCATTTCAGTCATTTATTTGACAATTCAAAATCGCCTTGTTGTTTGATAGTTCGTCTATGGCTAACTTAGTAGGTACAAAACGTAAAATTATTCATTAGTGCATCTAATGTTCAAAAAACATTTAATCTAGTCTGCAAATCATTGTTCTTTTTGTTAAAATAAATAAATTGTTAAAATTCCGAGTTTAAAAGACTTGTTTTTGGAAAGTATCTATTTTACTTAATTTTGATATGTAGGACATTTTTATATGTTTTCTACGTGCCCGATAACATAGCGTTCGAACATTATTGACGTGCATGAAAGTGTGAGTTCGACATCTGTATTGTTAGGTGCGGGATTATATGACTGTGTTGGCATAGTGGATTCTCTGTAGAGACTATGTTCAGTGATGCCACAATTTGCAGCAGAAGAGATTATTATTTCCCATCGGACCAGCCCAGTGAGTAATAATTTCTATAGAGGCGGGACAGTCCAGAGAGAGATCCCAGCCTAAAGGGCGGCTAAAAATAAAGCAGGGAACCAGCCCAATGGGCAATTTTAAAATAAGTGCATAGACCCACGTTAACGTTTGGTGTGCACTAAAGAAGTATAAATTTGTACACGAGTAAACCGTATGCGAAAGTGTAATTACATACGTTTACCTCTGTGTGAAATAGACAACCATATAAATTGAAAACTCCCTCTTAAAAAAAATCGTGGACCCTCTGAATTATAATATTTTTTGTACGATTGGCTTTCCTTTGGACTTGATATGAAAAAATATTATATATATATATATATATATATATATATATATATATATGCAGTAGAACCCCGCTATTCGCGCCCCATGTATTTGCGAATTCGTTTATTCGCGATCGTTTTTACTGACATTTCTCGTCATCCGCGGCTCTGTATTCGCGGTTCAATATGTGTAATTCCCCTAAAGTTTCGATATTTCCCTTTTATTTCTTTAAAAGTTTACAAACCGTATTTGGCTCTTATACGCAATATGTTATCTGTATATCTATTTGTGTCGATTACATACATACATACCTGTAATTTATATGTACAGTTCTGTGCAATAAATTGAAGTCTTATTGCTCATTCTGGCATTATTTTATCACTGTGAAAACGGCTTATTTTTCTCATATTTAAAAGGTTAAGTAATGCCTTCATTATTGACATTAGTTGTCAAAATGCTTGATTCTATTCATCTTCTATACAACTATCAAGGTTAGTAATTTTTGGTATGAACTTATGTAGGTATGTGTATAAAGAAAATTTACTACATTACATAATTGTTTGATATTTAACACGAAAAATAAAATACAAATAAAAATAAATATAAAACCATCACAAGAAAACATTAATATTTCGTCATACTACCATTTACTTCAATGACTCTATTCAATCGATGGGACATTAAGTTTGCTAATTGCTGCATGTAATTTTCATCTGCCGCTAATTCTTCTCAAGCATTTTCTATAGAGTCCCAAAGGTG